>JAOXNO010000002.1:8147081-8189805 GCA_028565335.1 Limnodromus scolopaceus
TCACGAGTGCAGAGTAGAGGGGTAGAATCACCTCCCGGGACCTGCTGGCCACACTTCTCTTGATGCAGCCCAGGACATGGTTGGCTCTCTGGGCTGCCAGCGCGCACTGCTGGCTCATTTTTCAGATGTAAGAAGCAATGTCTTTAGTTTTTCAGGTATTTCAGATGTGCAGAGTAGTGCAGTGTAACCTAAACATCCATGTGTTGCTGCCCATATTTTCTTTTGTTTCCAGATGAGAAGTAGTTCTGGTTATTATGTTACACGTGTCTTAAGTTACAGTTTATACTGTTGTAACTACATTTATTACTGTTCTCTTTCTGAAGTTTATTAATTGCTCTTGGCGTCACACAAACTGTAGTGGTTATTCAGAATTGTCTGAATATGATCTAAATTCATAAATAGAAAGTTGTTTGTGTTGAAGCTAAGTGGCATATAGTGGTGTAGTTTTACATTTCATATCTCTGATTAGTTTATACATTAATGCTTCATAATCTCTCTGTACCAGTTAGATTTTCCTGCAGTGCAACAAAAATAGAAAGCAGGAAGCAAGCTATGAAAAAGAAATATTCAAGGACTTAAAGGGTCTGTTTGGCTTTATACCCAAAAAGTATTCAGGCACATCAGATCAAAGGGATGAGCCCTGCTGGGCTATAAATATTGTGGGCAATGTCCTCGAATGGTGTAAACTAGCATAGCTTTGCATGGACGCCAGGTACAGCTGCCCACCCCCCTGAGAGAACCTGTTGATGTTTTCTGCTTGTAGTCAGAGCTAGAAATACACACACATGTGTTTTGTAAACTAGAAAGAGGCTTAGAGGGGATTCAGTGTGAATTTGTTTTTAGTGTTACCCAACCTGTCCCTCAGATATCAATAGGACTAATCAGTGGTTGTCCTGATGCACAGTGCATGCTTGGGGAGAAGCCCAGGTGCCCTTTGAAAACACATAATTGCTGACAATGGAGCTCTTTGATAATGCTAATTAAAGAGGTGTTGCCTATATGTCACTGCTCTGGAATTAGGCAGCAATTGCTGTAAGTTTGTTTTATTATGTGACTTCTACATTGGTGTAGATTTTGTTTTATATAGCTCTGGCTTTTGTGCTGCTGGGAAAAGAAAGCTACAGGTGAATGAAGACAGTATGTACTAGTCTACTAGTTACATGGAGGGTAGCAAACAAGATTTGCAAAGTACCTCAGAAGTGATATACTGCTACAAACAGATGTGGGAAAAGGCAAACAGATGTGGGAAAAGGTTTGTGATTCTGTGAATAGATGTTTGGAAGAAACATAGACATATGTATACGTGCATGCATGCGTGTGTGTGTATGTGCGCACAGATTACGCAACTGGATTCCCAGGTGGTGAGGAAAAGGTCTGCAAAGGGAAATCTGAGAAAAAATATGTACTTTCTTGTTTTTTTCTTAGCTTTCAGAAAGCGAGCAGATTACCCAGAACAACCAGCATTGCTTTAGATGAAAACAGTTATCTCCCCAAGAAACAGCCAAGAATCATACATATTTTGTGTATTTCTTTCTTGTGCCTGGGCTTAACAAGAACCAAATTGTGTGGCTTCTCTCATCGACTGACCCAACAGAAAAAGACAGTAATGTTTTAACGTTTATTGAATGTATGAGCATCTCTTTGCTTGGTTTTCCCTTTTAACATCAACTTTTTGAGAATGTGGTTTAGCTCAAGTTCACCTTTCCATTTTATTTTGGAAAAAGCTGGGAAAGCTATGCATTTAAACCTTAATTTGCCATTCTTGCTCATAAATTACAGTCTGTCCTCTGCTTATATGATCACATTCAAGTTGTTCAGCTAGATTTGCAGTCTTAGAAAGAAGAGGAAATTCTTGAATGTTTGAGGGCGAAATCTCTTCCTGGCTGATCTGTCTGTTCTCTGCAGTTGTCTTCAGATGAAGAAACACAAACTGTGGAGCTTCCTAATTCTGTCTTTCTTTAATTTTGTTAATTTATTTAATTTGGTGTTCACAAGATGCTCATTCTTCTTAATAACTTTACTATATGTAATACTAATTAATACTGTTAATGTTTTCCATGGTTTTTAACAAGCCTCTGAAATAATCAGACTGGGATTGTAAAGGAGGAACGTGACCCTGCAGCGTTCCTGCACCATTAGATGGCTCAGACAAAAAAGAGGAAACAGTCTTTTAAAAAGCCACCACCACCAAAACAAACCCACCAAAAAAACCCAAAAAACCCCATCGCTGCCATTATCTAAATGCATTCTTCACACTTGCTCTGCTCCAGGGAAGAAGTATCATTTTTTACTATGTCTTTGCATTTATTTGCCTCTCTTCTCTTCCTGCTATCACAAGCAAAAGGAACATGGTGAGCTTGCAGACACATCAGGCAGACAAATTAATTCAGAGGTAGTTCTTGCAACTCTAATGTTCTCTTAAGTAGTGGTAAAGATCAAGGCTTCTAAAATAAGAATATTTACTTTTAGGTGTAGTGATCTGTTGAAGCATTCTGGACACCTCAGTAGAATTAACAGGGGCATGTGTGTATTATTCCCCATTTTACAATGCTCAGGCAAAACTGGTTTTGAATTAGTGCTGTGTTGAGTCTTGCCTGACTTTGGTGTAAACTTGCTGGAAATAGTGTTGTCATCTATGGCAGTATTAAATTACCTGCAGTGGACAACTGCAGCCAAGGAAGTTTTGGCTCCATCACTAGCACCAGTTTGACTGGTACAGTTGGGTTTATCACATAGCCTAGTGCATGCTGGATAATGATTCTCGGGCATCTCTACAGAGATTTTCAGCAGAGCTGACAGGACTTCATAAAGCACCTGGTTCTTTAATAACAAAAGTTAGAGGCACAGTTCTATATTTCCAGCTTAGCACACTTAGTCAAGTCAGCAGACCTATATAAATTAGGCTTACGCTAATTAACCAGGGCACCAGTAGTGGTGTAGCCTTCCAGCGGGAAGCTTAATGTGGGCTCCTTGCCCCAGTGATTACCCATGTTCCTGGGAGGTTCCCCTGTTGGCAAGATTAGTGCTTGAAATGTAACCCAAGCAATGGGACTGAAGTCATTCACAAATCAGAATTTCCAGTCTGCAGAAAATTGTGCATTTCCATGATATTTTTCCCTTTAAAAGAGCAGGGATCTGACTGATGTATTACTGTGCCTTTTGAGCTACAGGGCCCAGTGCTAACTTGGGTGTGCTATGGGAGTGGGTATGGGATTCATGGGCCCACTGCTTAGAAGGCTTGAGTAACGAAGTATGTGCAGTTTGATTTTTCATTGAAATACCTTCAGAAAATATAACCGCGAAGGTCTGTGCAGTTGTACAAAGCTTTATCTAACCCCACATATATATGTCTTATGGAATTTCCCTAGACTGGATTACGATAACCGTGTCTGCAGTTATGCTCATCTTGAGTCTTTTGTTGTCTGTGCATTTTAAGACATACAGCAAGATCAGCTGAATGCTTTTTCCCCCCAGGTCCGTTCACTCGGATGATGTGTTAATTAGGTCACTGAGAAAAATCAAAAATATAGAAACTGGATTGAGTGCTCACCACCTGGCTCCTACATGTAATTGCTATATTTTGGGTTAATTTGTCTTAAGATGTTTTTCTGATGTCTCTGAGAATGTTACACGTAAAAAGGCAGACTGCACATCAAGAAAGCAAGTCAGTGAACACATGAATATTTTGAGCCGCAGAATGTAGCATTCAGTATTCATCACTACAGGAAAGAGGCATGTGACTTCTCTCTCACATGGCAGCTCCTTGGTTCATGCCTTATTGATTGGAAAATAGCAAAAGTATCCTGCAGAATTACTTTGAAGAAAGGGCAAGGCACTGGAACAATCCACAGTGCTAATATTTTGTTGCAGAATGATCCCTGGGACACACCTGCTCTTATCCCATAAGAAAGCCCTGTGTATTGGAAGAGAATTGATTTGCTGAAAGTAGAAATTAATTACTGCAGAGTCTCTTGGTTTGTTTTCTGCTTAAATAAAAGTGTTCTGTCATTAGTGTGACCTCAGAAGTAGCAGCGTGACCTGACAAGCAAGCATACTTAATCTGCTCCTTGCTGGAGTTGAATGTGTTTTGGCCATGAATGCATATGCTGTGTATACATACAGGTAGGAGTGAGCGTGGTTCCTTGTTGGTACAATTTGAGAGGGAGACGAAGAACTGCTGGAGCACTTTGAGGTATTGCTACTAAGCAGGAACACGTGTACTCCACAGCAAAAAAATTTGCTCAATATTTTTATGAGTCTCTGAGCTCAGCTGGTTCTGGCAGGGATGACTTGACTTCATCCAGAGAGGCAGTAGGAGGGAGATCATTCAGTCATTCCAATTTTCCATTTATTTGGATAGTGGAACATAAGTAACTTCTTCCCGGTGCTGGAGGGAGTCGCCTTGGGCTCTTCGTCACGTACAGTGTGTTGTACTGCATCTCTCATGTCCTTCTGTAGCATCTAGTGCAGCTCCCTTGTACAGCCTAACCATAGTGCAAAATGTAATTGCCTCTGATGCAGCAATTTCAGCACAAGCAATTTGGACTCTGTGGAATAACAAATAATAATAAAGAAAATAGTCTTGCAATAAATGCTAATGGCACCCTATAGGATTGCACTGAATTTGTCATTAGATAGTAGATATTAAATGCAGAAATACTAACTTTCCCAGAACCGTAGAGAGTTTAGAGTTCTTTGTAAATATGTAACTCTCCCTCTAAACATACAGTTTATTTCCCAATGCAAATTCTTCATTATTTTGTAGTTAAGGCTGAAAGGCCTTATCATTTAGCTGAATCAGAAATGCTCTTACGAGAACAAAGTCATTTACTGAGATGAGTGAATTCTGGAAATTAAGGCAACAATTGTGTTCTGCAGGTGAAACCAAGCTGCCACAAAGTTTGTAGAGGGCTGTGTGTGTTTCTGTCACCATTTAGACTGCTGTAGCTTGGGAAGCTTCACTATTCCTCCTTTTTTTTTTTTCTGGCTTTTTGATGTTGATTGTCGTGCTCTCTTCTGTTCTCTTGAAGCCAGAATTACTTCTGCCCACTCTTGTCTCACTATCTCTCTCTTCTTGTGCAGTCTTCTGAAACTAGACCATACTGTCTTTGTAAAGCATTCACTGTCTAATACTTGTTTATAATGCTAACTAATGCTGTTCTGAGCTTATGAACGTATCATTTATATCAAGCATGTGTCTCTATTATGTGAAAAAATTGAGCTGGAGGCTGCATGATTCCTGTTTCAGTCTTCCTTCTGACCTAGCAGTAATTCTCTTGATGATACAAACCAAATAAAGAATGGAATTTCTTTGTCAATTTATTTGGCAGCCATAAATAGGCAATATAACAGTCATTCTTCAGAAGTGAGCAGCAACATGTTTCTGAATCCTGGTATCTCCAAAATATATGTTTACTGTGAAGTTTTCCAACATTTTTGTTGTCAGCTGAGAGCTGGCATGTGATATTTATGTTAGCTTGGTCAACATTTGGCAAAAGAGGGTAAGAACAAAACTGGGTATAAAATGGGAAGCTTTTTAACAGAGAAGGCACCTTTCCATAGGTATGATATTGCAAAAATATGAATCACTTAAACTGTTCAGCATATATAAGGAAGAAAGCTGATTTAAAAGCCTTTATTTTCAAAATTTCGGAAAGATATATTTTAATTACTTCAAGAATATAAAGTCCTTAAAAGTATAAGTGCTCAGTGATGAAGTCCAAAACTTACTTCATGCACTGAGAATTTCAGTATGTTGAAGAGTGATGTTTTATAGCATTACAGTCCTACCTGACTTTAATGTCATTATTGAAAATAAGGAGATAACACCCATATTACATTTTTGCTGCACCCAGAACTTAGAGGGAAGCAGAGGTGCAGGTTCAACCATCTTTGGCTCTCCCCTGTGAGGTGGGGTAAGGCCAGGGTCTCTTTGCCAGCTCTAGTCTCATGCAGAGCACGTGAATAGGAAGGAGGTGAAATGACACAGGGTCAGCTAAGAGGCCCAAGCCAACATCAATGGTGAAATGAGCTTTTGCCCCTAAAGAGAAATTACTTCCTTCTGTGAGGAAAAGAAGTTGTTGTGAGTCTGCTGTAGTTCCTCCCTCAAGTTCCCCCAGGAGCAGGATGGCTTCATCTGTGTGATTGGGAGATTAGCTCTGAAACAGGATCCTTGGTTTAGTTCTCCTTTCTTTTCATGTATTTATTAATATTATTCTGTTTTACATGAAATTTATTATTTGTCAAAAGGTTTCACAACCTTGCAAGAAGAGACTATCCAATAACATTGGTCAAGCACCATCTTTAAAACAAGTGGAAGTTTGTGAGTGACCTGAAATAAATGTGAAGAGCTTGCCTAGACGAGATTTAGCAACAGCTATGTAGCACTGGACTTGAGAAAAACAATGGGAAAGTGATTACATTTTAAAGCTGGTCTCACTTGAAAGCATCCCTGTTTTACAAACCAATCTTCAATCATATTCTGGTTGTATTCTATAATCATGTTATTAGTAATAGCAACAAGGCCTTGCAGTATGTTTGCTCAGGGCATGAATTAGCAGAGAACTTGACCTTAAATTTTGCACATAGAAACGGAGAAGTTATGTTTACAAGAGTGTTCTGTGTTTGCTCCATTTCTTGTGTGGGTGTACATAGGGGAGTGGGGATAAATACCCAGTTTCTCTTTAAGCTCTACTTTAAGCCATCTGTGATGCATATCAACGTGATTTTGTGACAAAAAGTTGTGATTTACACACTTGAAATGCTGGCTGTAAACCTAGCCTAACCATTAAAAATGAAGAGCCAAGCACTCAAGCATTCTGAAACATGCTTATTAAAAATAATATAAGATTTTTTAATGGCCCTCTACTTTTTGAGCATCTAAATCGAGTTTTTGATTGCCACAACAGCTAGAAGCATATCTTTTGTTCAGGTGCTCTCCTGCAAATAGAAAAACAATAAAGAAATTTATATTTGCATGGTCAGACCCAAGAAACTAGAAGCAGGAGATGAAAAAAATTGAACCTTTAGGTCTAAGGCAAGATTTAAATGCTAACCATTAAATTTAGCTTTTCTGTGTACCCTTCTCTCACAAAATGTGCTACTTTGTAGCACAGACGTCCCCATAGCCTGTCTGTGATATTCTGACTCCAGGTAATTTGTGCAATTATATAAATTGATGTATATATATAAATATGGGAAAGAAAAGAGCGAAATAGTGTGTGCAAGCAGGTAGGCAGGCTGGGAAGAGGTGAAGGTAAGATACATTGTTGGTGCTGCTGGTGAGAGAAGGGGCATTGTCAGGGCTGTGGCTCCTGCTGCTGCTGCTGTCTGGGAAATATATGTCAACACCACGCAGTGGCACAAGCTGCTGCAGGGATGACGCTGCCCCTCTCTGTATCCCTGCTCCTCCTGGTGCTGTCATCCACCAGGTGCCATTATCACAAACAGGAGTGCTCATAAGATGCTGTTGTCTGCATTGCCTTCTCCCCTCAAACAAAAAACTAACTGGTATGTAGCAGTGAGATTTATTTTTATTTTTTTTCTGCTGCTATAAGATTTCAAGATGATCCAACAGTGTATTTACTAGATTTGAGAGTTGTTGTTGGAGGGGGAATTCCACTGTTGCCTCAAACCCAGCAGTTTACGGTATCCTGAGTTGACCCCGACTGAATGTATTAGTTCAGGTTCGAAACATTTTGTTGCAGGAGCACAGCAGCCTATTCCTTTCATAGGAATGGTTTAATCTATCGCTTGCTGTTAGCTTAATAACCTTTTGCTACTTGAACTGTCCTTTCTGCCAGATTATTTTTTCACAGCTTCCCCTGGGATTTGGCGATGAACTGAGTGTGTAAGAGACCACTAAACAAGAAGAAAAAATCTCCAGAGATCTTAGCTGAGCAACACTATTTAAGTAATAAAAATGACTGTGTTTGGTGAGCCAATTACATAGAGCAAACGTTTGACAGAATGCCAAATACTTGTTTGTAACCCTAAGCCTTTCTTAGCAGCACTGTTACAATTATAAAAGAATATGATCCCTTTCTGAGCCTCACAGACTACCTGCATTCCTGTATTAATTCACAGCGCTGCTGGACGGGCTTTGTGAGCGTTGTAGGGCTAATCCCTACAGTTCCTTGATTATGAGCATGTGCAGAGCAACTGAAGGTACAGCCAAGCGTGTAGAGCTGACACACAGAGACTTGCCTTGCAATGCCATGTTTGTGCATGTGTTCCTACAACTGAGAAGGATAGAGGGAGCCTGCCTGCCTGGCTGACTTGTCTGATGTTTTCTTGTTTCTGTTTCAGCATTCAAGATAATTCCTTCAACACTACAGCTTTAGCAGAGTAAGTGAACACTTTAAAGATGTCCTTATTTTTAAATAGGAATGATGAGTTTAGTTACTGTAGAAAATAACTGTAAGTGGTATGTGAGAAGTCCCAAGCTGTCTGTCATATATTTTGATTCAGTCTTCTGTAATCTAAATATATTATTGACTGTATGGGAAAGATTGCATGAAGCAGCTGCCTTTACATGCTCTGTGATCATTTAGCAGTGAAATACCTTTCTGGGAGAATATAGTTGATGCACATCACACGTTTAAATGCATGATTTTCAGTGTAGGATAAATCTCCTGTGAAAATATTGCTCATTTCTGATACTGATGATCTTGAAAAACACAAGCATGTCAGTTTTTTAAGAACACATGGTCTGTACTTTCTGCAAGTATTATTAGGAAGAAAAAAAATCTTTGAAAATATTTTGAAAAAAAAAAAACCATCCATGATTTAGGCCAAGTACCAAATACCTCATTTCTTTGTAATCAATCCCATAAACTCGTTAGAAGGCCTTTCATATATATAATGATCATAAGGATATATATGTTGATTTTTTTGTTGTTGCTATTTTACAGAGACAATGGAACAGCACAAGGGAAAACATTAGAAAGTTAGAAAAGCAAAGGCTCTAGGAACCATTACAGATTAAATGGTCTTTGTTTTCTTTCAGTCTAAAACAATTCAATTTTTGTGTTCTCTACATTATTTTTTTTTCATGCTTTTGATTGTTTCAAAAGCTTTTAGGGAAGATTCTTAAGCAGTAATGTGCCAAGCAATTTCTCAGGAAGGAAATGATTTGTAGATTTGTTTGTGTATTAGGTGAGCTTTACACTGCGAAAATGCCCATAATTTAAAAAGCCCTAGCTACACAGTGAGCTGTTTGCCTAAGTGTTGAGGGGACAAGATACATTCTGAAAGCAGGCCAAGTTGTAATCTTCTGAGCCATGCCTAAGTATTGTCAAAACCACTACAGAAAAAGTAACATTTCATAAGGATCCAAATAATTTCCTTCTCATACAGTGCTTCACTTTATTTGCTTATATTTCCTTGCTTTATTTAATGTTTTAACTTAGTCATTCTTTTAGTGTGATTGTGGCAGTATGGAAAGATTTAATGGAAGCTGATAAATCATGAGGTCATTTTTTATTATTTTCCTTTATCCCTATTAGTTAAATGATGAACTCTGGTCTATAAAATTCTGGGGTTCTCGTGCTTCACAGAAGAATAACCAGATTACAGATAGTGCATTTTTCTCCTTCCCTTTTTTCTGTCCTTAAGTACATCCATTGCTTCCATAAGGATTCCCCTGGAGCTGCCCCTGTCTCTGCTTCATCTTTGAGGTTTCTGGGACTTGGAGGTGATGGCCTTTCTCTGTGATGCTTCATGTGACCATTTAGACAAGGGCCAGGATGGCATAAAATCTGACTTCAGAGTGCCAACACTGCCTCTGGGGAAAAGGAGAGGGGTGCGCACAGTGCTGTGCTGAGCTGAGAGACAACAGCAGGGCAGAGCTAGGGCTGGCCAGGCATTGCCAGAAGAGTGAATCTCCCCCATGTAAGCTGTTGTTCTTCTGTTTCAGGGGCTTTAATTTTTAAGCTTATCTTCCAAACACAGAAGTAGAAATATGCTTTTAGAAAACAAAGCAAGTGAACAATGACATTTGAAAAGCATTGTCCAAATGCACAAACTTGATTTCCAGGATTGATTTCCCTAAATCCTGTTTAGATCCTCCTCCCAAAGCCTGTTTTTGAGGACTGCTGAGAATACATTATTCTTACTGATTTCAGCAGTAGTTGTTTGTGCTGGCCATATCTGAAAATAGGTTACTTTTACTTAGCAGAATAAAGAGAGAGCTTGCCATGCAACTTTAGCACCCCCATTTGACAAAGGCAAAATCAGGGCTTCCTGAATGATATAAAAACAGCAGTACAATACTCTCAGGAATATTTCTCCAGACAAGACAAGTGCCTGGGGTTGCTAAGCTTCAAGCAAACCATGTGTGCAGCCTGGTTTAGAAGTTGTCCATGTGAACATCTTAAAGGTCAAGTTAGCAAAGGGGAGCAGTTTTCAAGTTGTACTGAAATGGCTTCTATGGAAAGGAAAATGGAAGAAAATTAAAAAAGCTAATCCCATTAAACCAGAGATCCTTAGAAGAAACATACAGAGGCTGTAGAATAAAGAGTCAGAGCAGCAGTCCATCTAGACTGGGATCCCTTCTCTGACCTGACTCTGACCCAGTGCCATAAGATCAGTAATGGATATACTTACTTTTAAGAGACATATCCATCAGTCAGTACTTTAGATTGGGCACTGAAAGGAGTCACATCTCTGGTTTTGTCAAAAGATGTTCTTCCTGCCCAGTGTAAGCTGCAACCCATATGGATTTATGACTTAAAGCTGTTCTGGTATATTCTCTGATGTTTTAGGAATCAGTGAGATGCTGCTCCGTTTTTTGGGTTGATGGGAACTCTTTCTACTCCATGGCCACAAGCTTTCACAAAACTTCTCAGACTCTTGAATATCCCTCCATCTGTTAAATATAGCTAAAGTTGAACAAGATTTATGAGTCACTAGTGAGAGGAGAGGAGTGTCTGCGTGTCTATGTCAATACGTGCAGACAAGTAACATGAACACATAAGCTGCATTTCTTAAAGAAGCCAAGATAAAAATACTGTGTGCTTTAATGATGGATATTTGCATTATGTCATGGATTCATCTTTTTAAAAGTCTTGCTATGGTCTTAGCCTCGAGCACTGTCTTGTGTGAGTGAGCTTTCTTGGTTAATATTTATTTTTACAAAGAGAAAAATATCTGTTTACAATTTCAGAGTGTTGTTTCAGAACTTCTTCACAATCTTTTTACTACAAGATGGACACGGTCGTCTCTTCTTCATTATTTCTTACCTTTCCTATCTACTCTTATCCGGTCATTCAAAAACATTTCGTCATGCTCCCTTATGTTGTTTATAAGTTCTGTCTTGTTTTATACCTTTTATCAGTTGCTGGATGCTGATTTAGGATCCCTACTTCTCAAGATCACCTTATTACAGCCAGCTCAGGGAAAGCGACACCCAGTGCACTTCCCAAAGTTAAGGGGTGTGCACACAAGTATGCACACATAGATTTGGCTGATGGACCTGTGCTCAGTCATCCATCATCCCTCTGAAGAGTGTTCCCAGTCATTAAAATGGTCATTCACCACTGAAGGCTGGCAAATGTGGCCACTGGTGAGAGGAGAAGGTGGGTGAAGGTGGTAGCACAGCTGCTTCCTCCCACCTACTCTTCCTGTGGCACATGCAGGAGACATTGGCCCTTTAGAGGGTCCCTCACTTTGCTGACTCTGGCTTCTCCCATGGTGCATAGCATGCCTGGTGGCATCTTACCCTATTCTCATGTCTATGCTGGGACTTCTGTCGATCCAGCTCTGACCTTGGCACAGTCTCCTCACTGTGTATTTCCTTACTGCATTTTTCTCCCTCTGAACTGTTCCATTGTGTTTTCCATCCAAGTTTCTGGTTCTTTTTGTACTGGGCTTCCTTCCTCATACTCCCAGTACGTGCTACCCTCTCACCTTGCTGGTATCAGAGACCCATAAGGTAATTAGTGAAAGACCAGAGAGGAAGGTGTGACTGGCACCAGGAGGCAAAGGCAACTAGATTTCTACAGTCAATTTATCCATTTTGTACATCGACCTGTGTCTTCCACCTGTCATTCCACTTTGTCTTGTAGGGAGAACTGCACCCATTGCAGGAATATTGTGTGACTAGGAGGGATCTGCAACTGTAGTTGTATATTCCAGTTGCAAGCAGCAAATGCTTTCACCCATATATATGCTGATGTAGTCAGGAAGTGTAAACACTTGAATGTCCCTTTAAATATTTTCTGCTGCAGTCTGGCTTTTGACAAAGATACTAACAGAAGACTGGTGAGAAAGAGGAATATATTAAAAACCCTGCCATCAAATTGCAATGCAGAGCTATGAATTTATCATTTAATGTGCTCTGTCCTAAGCACAGCAGCTCTTCTGAAAATTTAACAAGTCAGCGGAAGTAGAGGCTGCTTCCCTCATAATGAAGAGAATCCTCTGCCAGCAAACATCAAGTGATCCAGGCCTGCTTAGTGTCTGTGCCCTGTGAGTATGAACAGAGGGTGAGGAGAGGGCCCCTACTTTTCCCCAGAAATAATACCTAGAAAGGCTGTATGCGTATGTCAGGGGTGTATACCTATATATGTATGTTTATTTGAAGAAATAAAATACTGCTCATAGGCTTTGGAGTTACATCATTCTGCAAAGTTCAGCCATGCTGCACAAAATAGTGTTCAACACTGAGTGGTTGGCATATTTATCCAGACTTCTCTTTTGATTAGGCAGTCTTATGACAATTGATTATGATTCTTCAGGCATCTTAAAAAATTCTGCAAGTTCACTTTTTAAGACTAATGATCACTTTATAATATATTTCAGGATTCTTTTTCCTGCTGCATAATGTGTAACTTAATATTTTTGTGGGTCTAGGACAAAAATGCCATTAGCTAATTGTTTCTAATTATTTTTTCTCTTTTTTTATGTGAAGTATACTGTAAGCAATTAAAATACCGAATTTCCTGTAATTTTCATGTTAACATCTGAATTCTTTGTCATCATTATTTCTATCTGGCTGAAAAAGGCACACCAAATTGTATACTCTTATCATCTAAAATCCTCTTCTTCCTCTGAGATTTAGGCTATCATGGAGCAGCTATGGCATTAAATGACCCCAGCTAAGGCGTGAGAAGGAGAAATCTGTTTATACTTTCAGCTGCACTGTCATGTTAGTAAAAGCTAAATTTCTGCAGCTGGCAGAAAATCAGCAACTATTTTGTATCCATTTTCAAGGTGTGACGGGGATTCAGACTCTGTACATGAAGATCAAGCAGCCAGTTCCAGCCCCAGGTATTCTTCTGCAAATTTTGTCTGAAACCCGTTGGCAACCAATAAAGCTGTCAGAGTGCTTTTATTAAACCATCAGAATTAAACCTTTATTCTCAAGGCAATGCAGAATTTCTGGGGTATTACCTGCTAAGGCTATTAGTATTTCTGGGAAATGCATATTTGTCTTGTATACTTTTGGGTAAAAAGTATAAAAAAGTATTTTAAAAAGTATATTTTTTTTATTAATGTTGTTGTTATATGAGTAAATATATTAAGGTCTGTGTTCTTCACATTGTGTTACTTTTATTCAGATGCAGCTCTGATGCTAATACATTTAATTTTACTGTACAGCAGCTGGTATAAAGTAGTAGTATGAGGAGTTTTGCAACTGTGCAAGGATATACTCTCGTTGATGAGTGTCTCTGTGAAAAAAAAATTCTTCAAATTGTTGTTTAACTGAAGTATTCTTGAGGCATGTGTATCTCATAGCTATGTGAGTATATGTTGATTGCTAGAGGATGTAACTTAACCTTTAAGAAAGATTTTTAAATCAGATGATACCTTAAAATTAGCAACATTTCTGCACATTGTTGAAATGCCTGTAAGATATAAAGCATCCTACCCTGTAACTATAACAACTGCCTCGGAGCACACTTGCAGAAGGCATGGGCAGCAATGGTGTTTAACTCCATAGGCACCCTGTGAGCATCCATCTGGATGCTGATGGGTCACAGATGGAAAGTGAGTTTGGCAGTTTGGAATCCTTAGGAGAAACCATTGAATTAGCAAGTTATGCTTTCTAAAAAAATCCCAGGGGTGTTTAATTCAGTAGTCCTTAACTCCCTCAGTTGTGAAAATTTCACACCAGGAGAGAGGTCATCTCTCAGCTAACCATTAGGATGTTATCAGCTGAAGCTAGCATTTGGAATTCTGCTTGCAAACTAAGCAACAGCCGGGGATTTCAGAGCAGTAATGCCGATCTGCGCATCCTGCCCACTTAGTAGGGGGCCTCGCATTCTGCATTGCGGTGGCTTTCTTAATGGTGCTAGGGAGACGCTCCCAGTGGAAAGCAATAGACCAGTCCAAGGCTGGATTGACAGGGTGTGGATGAGACTACCAAGGTCTTCTTAGGACAGGTTGCACTCTGTAGGCCAGGTGGAGATTGAAAATACCTGTCCCAGATTCAGTGGTTACCTGAGCATCCATGAGCAACAGTGTCTGCTTAAACCACCAGATGTGCTGTTATACAGGAGGACCTTTTCTCCAAACTGGGAGCACACAATACCTGTCCATTTCACCCAAACACATCTCTGGCTGTTCAAACCCTACTTTGTATGCCTACCTCCCCTACTTTGTCCAAAATCCCTCAAAAACAGAGGCTGTCAGAAGAAAAGTGTGACTATTGGAAGGAATTCTTGTAAGTGACGACATTTTTGTGAGATTATAACCTAGTGTGAATCACCAGACAGGGAAAGGTCTTCCGCATGAAAAAGACAGTTTCAGATTTTATTTGGGGCTATATATAGGGCTGAAGCCAAAGAGTGCCTCTAAAATGAGTCCCCTTTAAATGGCTCCACACTTGAATGTGTAATAATACTAACACTAGTTTAGTTTGTGATTAAACTAGATTAAGATTAGCCCCTCAGATTCATGTTACTAACATTTACAGTGTTACACATGTAGACTACTCAACTTGGTAAAATTAAAAAGCCATGAATAGCTAAGAACTTGTTGCTGTTCTTCATTCATAATGTTTTGACAGGTGTCTGAAATCCTGCCTGATGCATTTCAATTTTATTTTCTTACAGAGATGATGATAACAAAGAAAATTATCCGGACAATGCTGCTGTCTTAGAGGAAAAGCAGCTGCCTTTGCAAGATACTCAGCAGCACAAGCAGCAGGCTCTCATTGACTACGCCCTAAAGCCTGAAATGGGCAACTTAAAGCTAAGAAAACCTAAACCCATTGCAAAGCTAGAAAATGGAAACAGCCATGAGGAAAGTCAGGTAAAGAACTAAACTTACCAGGGGTAGGTTTATGGTAGTGTCTGAGCAAACATCCTTTTTGAAATGAAAAGTGGTACTCCTTGGTAATCCATGACGTGAGTGAGACCACACAATAATCTACCCTGATTTTCAGAGACCTGGAGTCCTGGAACCCTCCTATAACAACAGACAATTTCTTTCAGCCAGGGGTGTGTTGCAACTGCTATCAGAAGTGAATGGAGAGCATAGCTGAAGATATGAAAATATCTCTCTTTAGATTTCCTGCGACTCCTTGCACCAAATATAAAAATCTTGTTAGTTGCAGCAATTGATTAGAGTTTTTCTGGTTTTGTTTGTTTAACCGAGGATCTCTTGGACTGGTATTTTGGCTGCCAATGGAGAGATTTCATACTTTGCCTTTATCTTACTTTCTGCTTTTTCTCATCTTTAAATAATAAATCTATTCCAGTGCAGATTCTGGTATCAGTGCTCTTGCCCACAGGCTTCCTGGGTTTAGCTGAGGGAAGTAGAACTGTAACTTTTCTAAAGGCTATAAAAGAAGGCTAGAAATGAAGAAGCCTCTGCTGCTGTCTGTGGAGGTACATTGTTAGGCAGACTGCAGAGTTACCACCTCCCATCAGCTGCTGGAAATGCCTCTATTCTCCCCTGGTGCTTCCCAAGTCATGTCTCATGTGCAGTGTAAGGGATAGAGCTCTGCTCCAGGTTTAACCCTTCAGCTAGAAATATTCTCATAACCAAGATAGTTGATGTTAACGTTGGTAGATTGTTGGCCTGTAGTAGACGCAAGGCCTGAGAGATGTATTTATTTACATCTCTTCTTTGATGTATGGTATATTTGGCTATTTTCGGTCTCTCTCCTCTCTTCTTGTTTGTGGATAGCAATTTGCAGAAGGCATTCTCAAGTGCTTTGAATCCATCGTAAACCAGGAATGATTTTGGTCCATTTTTTCAAGTTTAGAATTGGAATTCATCATATTGGATGACATGTCTTACCTTCGAAGTGAGGAATATCCTTTTGAATCCCAGAAGAAAAAGTAAAAGCAAGTGGCATCCCAACGGTATTATCACAGTTTCTTTTAGAATATCAATATCAACTCTTGACCTAATCTTCTTGCATATTTTTGCTGGAGTTCATCCCTGAGACGAAGTAATAACTGCTGATTTTTTTGTAACTGTATTGCTTTCCTAGGAAATGTTATTTAGGCTGCAGGGAGATGAGGTGTGCATGTTTATCTGCAGATAAGAAAAATGATAGGAAATTTTGCCCTCTGAAGAGCAAGTGGAGGCATATCAGGAAGAGGAGTTGTGAAGTCATAAACAGGACAAGATCTGTCTTATAGATCATCTGTTGCTCTTTCAGCTACTTCCGAGTCTCCTGTCTGCTTATTCCCAGAGTATGTCATGCCAGTGTCTCTCACCCAATGGAAGCGAACACAGCACACATTTGCTGCTCTAGGGTATTTTACATGGCCTGAAGTGGTTAACTGAAGTTGATATTCCTTCGTGGGAAACTTCTCGAGTATATAATTAGAGTGCCATAAAATACCAGTGTAACTTAGGTATGCAGCCTCTGCAAGGAAAAACTGTGTCAGGCAGATAATTGTCACATGACTCAAGGGCTTGAATTAGGAAACACAGAAGTGGTGCTGGGCCCTCACACTACCCATTGCTCCCATCTCTGGCATACTGGAAGAGGTAAGATCTGTAGGCTCTATTTTATTTCACATTTGATTTGATGGGAGTACTTGAGGCATGAGAGCTAGTGTAGAGCTTTGAGTGTAATGTAAAGCATAAACACAAAGTTAACATCCCTTCATGAAGGAACTCCACTCATTCATAGAGGGAATTGTATCCTAGTACCATGAAAGACTTTTCAATGAATATCCTGTATCTACACTGACTTCAGTGGCGCTGGCTTTAGAGGAAAGAGTTTGCCTCTTGGGAGGGTTTGCAGAGGGGAGCTGTTTTGGAGAAAGCATCTACTGAGCCCTTCATTTTGCATAGCCTTCATTCTCATTAGTTAGGATGTGCACGCTCCTTGACCCCAAATGCTTGCCTTGCTGAATTTTCAGTTACCTCAAGGGCTTTTGTTCTTAAGGAAACAAGCATCTGGCTCCTGGCTTTGTTAAAGTTGCCTATAAAAAACAAGGCTCTGCTTGCAGAAGAGGTTTGTTTCTGTCTATGAGTTCTCATTGGGATCCTTGGTGTGTTATGGCCTCCCAAAGCCTATTGCAGCTGTCAGTGTTAGCAGCTCTAGTTGTGAACTGGTAGCAACTGCTTCTCTTCATTTTGAAGCTGAAAGCAAAGTGCAGTTGTGTTGTTTCTAGTAGCTGTTGTTTATATGTATGTGGCAGGTTGTTATTACCTGGAAAAGCGGGCCAGACTGATGCTTTGAAACACTATGCAACTGCCTATACCTTCCTTTTGTGAAACACCTTGCCACCAAGCCACTTGATGAGATAAATGATGTACTTGTAAGCAGCTGATGTCAAGCTGACAAACAGGGATAACTGAGTACTTGCATTTATGAAAGAAAAGCATGATGCATGCACATAGTGATTAAACTGTTCATGCTCGCTATCCTGAGTTTATTGATAGAGTGCTTTTTCAACAGTCTCCTCACTTCCCCAGACTGACTTCTCTGTGGCATCAGACAGAGACAGTGACAATATTGCAGTGACAGTACCTCTTTCAAAGGTGTTGCTCTGATAAGCCAAGGAAATGTTTGCTACTTGCCCCTATGTGTTATAAGTCCATGTGTTGCCTTTTCAGAAAGTTGTCTCTTTAAAATCAGAATAGGTCATTGGGAGATAAATAAGTTCGCTGCATGCGTTGGAAGGATTAAAGTCTGTTTGGATGGGAATCAATTTTGTGTGCCTTTCTACAAGTGAGAATCCAGGGGATTTCCATTGTAGAAGGGTCACTAAGAGGGAACAGACTATTGCATTCAAGTAGAGGAAAGTTGGCCAACTTGGGGATTTTGAGCATCACAAGGCTCTCTGTCTGCTGAAGTGTGATTCCTGTGCCTGTGATATTTTTGACACAATTGTAGCACTGTGGTCATGTACCCGAGGTCTTGATGAAGAAAAAGTTATTAAATTTACAGTGATGATTAACAGTACCAAGTCTAATAAAATTGCAGTATCAAATGACTTCACTTAGTCATTTATCAGCTGATAAAATGTCATGAGAGTAAAGCTGTATCTTGAATACTGCATGCAGTTATTTTTTGAGGGGCAGGAGCCGGGTATGGGGGCAGTTGTAACCTTTCCAAAGTTTGGGAAGAGAGGCAGGCTGCTGTACTGTAATTACACCGCTGTACTCCAGCTACTTGGTTTCATCTTTCCTATGGTTTCATAGGCTTCTTTAGCAATTCTGCAATATTAATCTATAGAAAATCAAATTAATTAGTATTTATTTTGCTTCAAGAGGTGAGGAGGTATATGCTGAGAACATACTCTGGGGAGTCAGTGTGAGAACAGATGGTCAGGAAAGGAAGGTCTTCTTCCCTTGCCTAATACTTTCTCCTGTCACTCACCTTTGATGCACAGTCATGAATATAGATTATCAAATGTGTTATCCTCAAATTCATCATTGATACTGAGCCATATTTATAAAATGACACTAAGCATGCTAGTGTCTCTACCATGCTAATATGTAGAGACAGTAAAAGTTCAGTTTTAAAGCCATATTATTGAGGTAAATGACTATAAAAATGAAATGGTGGCTTAACAATCAATGTGTAGAGATGGGAACGATGAAAACTGCAGTGTGAAGTTTGGTATTTTGTGTATAAATTAAATGGGCGTATTGCATGGATTTCAAAGAACTTCCAGTAATTTGGCATTAAAACTGTCATTTTAAATGCACTGGAATAAAAAAAAAAAACAAAACCAGAACAAATATTAACACATTAGCTACACAAACACATGAACATGTCAGGCAATCTGCAAGTTCCACTTCAATTTTTAGGTATGCTCTGCTTATGTTTAAACCATACCTTCCATCATGGATTAAATCTGTTCAATTCACTGTCTGTTAAATATACCTGCTTATTTTCTTGTGCTGACTTGTGTTTTCAGTAGGGGTAGGAGGCACTTCTGCTCAGGACTTTAGTCTTGACTATTTTCTATACTGACACAGCACCATGTAGTGTGCCAGGGCTGTGGTCCCAAATGCTGGTAGGCTATTTGCATGGAGCTTGCATTTGAAGAGAGATGGAAGTGTTTGTGTGTTGGATAAAGCATGTGAAGGGTGCAGGGCACTTTCTAGGGTTCAAGAGCAGATTAAGGTGGTGCTTAAACACAGCAAACATTTGTATGTCTCTACTGTAATTCAGATGTTCTGACAGAGATGGGTTATGACATGTTGTGATTTTTTTAAGGAAAATGGATTTTAAACTAATTTTAGCTTGTGAAACAGAAGTTGATTTATCTCAACATATGTATCCATGATGGTAATTTTTGGCTGCTTCCAAGCCCATGTATTATTTTGCGTACAGAGCAAATATCATGGTAGTGATTGTGCAGCACTGAGTCTTCTCAGCAATGCCTGGAGATTTCCCTCTTCACAGACTGCTTACCAGATGGAGCCTTGCTGTACAAGCTTCAGTCTCTGTAGTGAAGAAGAAACAGAAATACAATAGAAGACAGCACTATACTGTTGGATGCCGTTGATGCATCAGGAATGGTTTTCATTGCTCTTCAGAAATAGAGGTTCCATCAAGGATGTTTCCCTAGGGTTACTCTTTAACATCCTATTATGAACAACAATAACAACAAAGAAAAAAGAAAAAAAATCAAAGACCAACCAAAACCCACCCAAATCCTCAAACATCAAGCCTGCAAGTAAGCGCTTATTACCAGCACATAGTCTTATCCTTAGCTTTCCCTTTCATCCAGCAGAAAGCATCTTGAATTGCCGTGTTCTCTCTGCTGATATTGGAGAGGTGTATTTGTTGCAGAAGCGGCTTCTGCTGAAGCTAGTTTACTACTTTAACACAGGTTTGGTTTTGCACTTTAACTAGACTGACATTCTTTGACTGATTAACTTAAACAGTACAAACCTGAGAATATCTTCAGCCATAAGATATGCTTGCTTAACTTGAAATGGGCTTGTTTCATTCATTTACAGAGCATACAATGTTTTCTTTTTTACCTGTATGAACACCTTTTGTGGTCAACTTCTGAAGCTAAGCCCATCTAAACGTAAGTGTTGAGGTTGTTGCAAGAACTCTAGACAAGGTCTTTGAATGATTTAGGTCAATGGCTGTTGCCTCTTCTGGTATTTTATTGTATCCTGAAACTCCATATTCTCATAGAATGGCATAAAAAGATAGGATTCAAGTTCTGACTAGAAATCTGCACCAATGCTGCTGCTACAGTCATAGGAAAGTCATCTCCTGAACTCCAGTGTTCTGGCCTCTTCCCTCTATCCCCCTAGTCTACATCCCTCAGATTTACAAAAAAAAAACCCCAACAAATTCCCAGCTTCAGTTCCAGAGGTTTTTCTGAAATCTGAATTTTAGTCTCCTTATGTGTCTCTGTTATTAAATCTCTTTGAGAAAGTATTTTTCAGTATGCATCACAGTGATGACGTAGAATTCTTCCAGCTTTTTCTACTGGAATATAGTGTCAGTCTTTCTACTTCCTGTCATGTCCAATACCTAGCGAAATGTAACCCAGTTCTTACAAGAGATTCCAAGCATATATGAGGAAAACACTTATTCTATCTGGAGACCATCAAATCACTGAAGATTTCTGAGCAAATAAAATAAGCTGAACTAGTTCAATCCACTTTTACCTTGAACTTTAATGAAAGTTCAAAGTTCAAATTTGTGTTGACCTGTTTAGGTCCCAGGAACACATGAGCAATTTTATATACGAATATATTGAAGAGCACTGAACCCAGTACTCCCCAGGGATCCATACTGGGTCCAGTCCTCTTCAATATATTCATCAATGACCTGGATGAGGGGACAGGGTGTACCGTCAGCAAGTTTGCTGATGACACAAAACTAGGAGGGGTGGCTGACACACCAGAAGGCTATGTGGCCATATAGCGAGACCTGGACAGGCTGAAGAGTTGGGCAGAGAGGAACCTGATGAAATTCAATAAGGGCAAGTGTAGGGTGCTGCAGCTGGGGAGGAATAACCCCATGTACCGGTATAGGTTGGGGGCTGACCTGCTGGCGAGCAGCTCTGTGGGAAAAGACCTGGGAGTCCTGGTGGCCAACAGGATGACCATGAGCCAGCAATGTGCCCTTGTGGCCAAGAAGGCCAATGGCATCCTGGGGTGCATCAAGAAGAGCATGGCCAGCAGGTCAAGGGAGGTCATCCTGCCCCTCTACTCTGCCCTGGTGAGGCCCCATCTGGAGTACTGTGTCCAGTTCTGGGCTCCCCAGTTTAAGCAGGACAGGGAACTGCTGGAGAGGGTACAGCAAAGGGCTACAAAGATGATTAGGAGCCTAGAACATCTCTCTCAGGAGGAAAGGCTGAGGGACTTGGTCTTTTTAGTCTGGAGAAGAGAAGACTGAGAGGGGGATCTGATCAATGCATACAAATACTTAAAGGGAGGGTGACAAGAAAATGGGGCCAGTCTTTTTTCAGTGGTGCCCAGTGACAGGACAAGAGGTAACGGGCAATAATTTAAACACAGGAAGTTCCACCTAAACATGAGGAAGAACTTCTTTACTTTGAGGGTGGCAGATCCCTGGAACAGGCTGCCCAGAGAGGTGATGGAGTCTCTGTCTCTGGAGACATTCAAAACCCGCCTGGGCACGTTCCTGTGCAACCTGCTCTAAGTGGACCTGCTTTGGCAGGGGGGTTGGACTAGATGATCTCCAGAGGTCCCTTCCAACCCCATATCATTCTGTGATTCTGTGATAGAACTAGTGGAAAATAATGTCAAGATAGTAATGGAAAAGCTGGAACAGCTGCAGAAAACAGCTGTCCTGCTTTAACCTGAATTGTTATTACCATTTCTGGCTAAAATATCATTCATTCAATGCTAACCTATGTAAAGGTGGAACAGACTAAGATAGATGTAAAAGCAGCCACTGTTTTTGTAAATGTAGAATGACCTCAGCCCTCCAAGTTCCCATCTGAACAGTCCTTCTGTCTTCCACGCTTCCAACTAAGCTTTGAAACCAAAATCAGATATGTTGCTTTACCAGGGGAAGAGAATACTATTGTTTTGCAAAGCACATTGTACTTTAATTTTGAAAACTATTAAAATAAAATATTGAATGATAAAAGCTAATAAAGAAGAAGGAAAAAGCCCCACTTTATTAAAAATTATCACATTTTCAAAGAATTTTTTAACTTAACCCTTTTCAATACAAGGGAATTACTATAACCCATTTTATAGGTAAGGAAATAAAGATGTGCTGAACATGTCTTGACACAGCCCTACAACTGGTTTTCAAAAGCTTGGAGCAAAATATATACCTTTCTAATTCCTACAGCCTTCCTTAAGTTGTTGGACTAAATTGCCTATTTATTTTCTATGTGGCAGGTTGGCTGATGACACTTTTTTTCCCCTCACTGCCTTTCACTCCTCCTGCAGTAATACTCTGTTCATAAAGCTATGCATATGCTAGAGAAGGGAAAGAGCAAACAGAAAAAGGAATCTGGTTAAACATTACAAATCTTACTTAAGTGAAGTACATTTGCTTTTTTGGACAAAATTTTTCTGATGATGCCCAAGTAATAAAATATTACTGAAATGTGAGTAAATAATTTAAAATGAAATGTGAGTGTAGAGATAAGCAAAAAAATACTGAACTTTGTGTGTAGCATCTCTTAGCTCAGAAGATGACATCTGTTACCTAACTAATAAACAGAAAATGGGTTACAGTCTGCCTTGGTTTCAGAAAATGATTTACAGTGAAAGAAGATACTACTTTGTTTAGAACCTTTTCTAGTTGTTTACAGATTATTACCAAAAAATAATGAAGAATCACAGTCAGCATCTGGTCTCATGGAGCTCCTTTTTTCTTGAAGCAAAATATTCAGCTAAGCCTGATTGGTACTGACAGGGCATGCAACGGGTTTTTTTTTTTCTGGCTTTGTGCAGGAGCTGGAAAGTGCGTTGCCGGGCCTCTCAGAGTGGCAGGGGAAGGCTGGATCCTCAGCTAATGACTATGCACAGAATGTGGCTTTCAGATGCCAGGAAGCAGTCGTGAGATTTCAACCAAGGTAAGCCTTGGGATAAGACACTGCATTTCACTTCTAATTAACTGTAGGAAAGGCTAATTCATTTGCTGCCTTTTGTATAAAATATTCAGACTCCTGGCTCCCACTGGAAGTTGTATTCTCTATTTATATGCCTAGAACTGTTTGGAGAAAGCAAAAGGGATGAAGATAAGAATGCAAATTTCATCATTCTTTAAACTCCTTACATTCCAAGTAGGAAGAACATTCTCAGTTCAGAAACTTAAATTCCTCTGTGCCAAGTTTCAAAAATATCTTGGCTCTTCTTTTCTTTTTCTCCCAGTGCTGACTTACCTCACTCTTTCTCAGAGCTGTATTCTCACTGAGAAATGGGAATGGGAAGCTGCACACCTGAGTTTAGCATGGGTATGCATTTATGTATAGTTTAGACCCTGGGTGCTGTGGTAACTGTGCTTGTTCCAGTGCTGTGAAATTTACGGGGTTTTCAGGTCAGGTATTAGCTGAGTCTTGATGGCAATTACCTCAGCTGATCACAAAGTAACTCAGCGCTGGTAACTACTGGAAGTCACAGTTGCTTCTCTGATCCTTCATGGTTGTGCAAAAGGTTAGAAACAGAGTTTCAGCTTGCCCAACTGTCCCAATGTACCAGTGAGGGTGTGTCCTAAGTATAAGAATTAGCTCTTACTGACAGGCTTGGACTGTGTAAATAAGATCATGCTTTTCACAGCCATCAGTTTTTGGGGCACCACTTTACAAATTTCCCATGCTGAGGTGCTGATTTGGTCCCTCTTTGCTGTGCACGTAGTTTCAAGCAGGTGAGTCACATCTCTGCTCTTTGTTCTCTGCCTCAAGGTACATGACAGCCTTGGTGCTGTGTGGCCGAAGCGCTGGCTGTCTTTGGAGGGACCAGAGCAGCAGCTGTACACGCCAGGGGTGCTCAGTGGGTCAGGGCACAGCTGGTGGATGTACAGAGCTCATTGCCTCCAAGGTCTGTTTCAAGTCAGGACTAGGTTAGCAGTGACAGTTGCCATCCAATGGCAGTTTGGTGCTTTATGTGAAATGAACTGGTTGCCTTCACCACAGCTGTTAGTAGGCAATGTTGTAAACGATATTAATTTGTACTCTCAAAGGAAGCTTTAGTGGAATGACCAAGCATTTAATTAGCTTTCACAAAAAACTGCTTTCACTTTCCAATGCCTGTATCTGCAATTGAGACACTGCAAAGTCCTGCCTCTCAGAGTGCATTTCTAATTAGCCCCAGTTTAGGAAGGTTACCTGCTTTTTTTCTGACATTCTTTACACTAGGAAAAAATCAGACAGATTTCTTGTAAAGAGGAGCATAGTGAGTTTTGTGTTAGAGAGATAGACCTACCTAGTGGCTCTGCTGGTAGGAGGTCTGTGTATGGGTAGATAATGAAATAACATCAGTTAGTTTTGATTGATGAAAGGAACATGATGGAAGAAACGTGGACATTAAAGATAAGAAGCAGAGTGGAATGTGCATGAATAAAACAGGAATCACAGCAAAGTTCCCCTTTCCATTTCAACTGTTTGGCCTTTTTAGCTTGCCTGGTACTAAAGCATTGCTCACTATGCTATTTATTCCTGTTTAAGACCAGGGTAGTTCCTTAGGAAGCCTGCTGTCCACAAGTTATAAATCTGTTAAATTACAATACCTGGATTTACTAAGTGCTGTGAAAGCGCAGTGATCAAATCTCAACTCTGGCCTAGCTTTAGTTTGATTATCTTACAACCAAACAGATATGACTTTACATTCAAGTAACTAACTTCAAACATGGTATAAACAAGCACTAATGCCTGGTCCCAGGCTTCACACACACACTTTATTTACTTTAACTGTCTTAACTGTCATTGGAAAAAGCATTCCCACCACCCAGCTGAGGCAGGGGACTTTGAATTACATATGCTGAAGTTACCACTTTCAGTTTGAGGGTTGCTATATCTGGTGATTCCCCTTAAGGGTCTTGCCCCCATCCCTCTGCCATCACTCAACTTTGATAGGATCAGAGTAATAATATGCCCATGTCTCAGCTCATGCAGATGGCTGGCTGCTACATCAGGATCACAGAACTGGCTTGTGCAACAGGCTGTGAAGCATAGCTGCCAGGGTATGACGTCTTGCCCTGTTTTCTGCCTTCTCTGCTATGGGACATGGCAAAGGTTAAGCATTCAGCCTTGGCAGCAGGCAACAATCATAGCTAGATTTTGACAAAACACATCTGCTAGCCCCACAAAGCTTGAGTTTCACTGTCTTCCACCCTGGTTTTGCTAGGTTACTGGCAAAATTAGCAATGCTTTGGAACACTACATCTGCCTAGGATCCCTAACTCATAGACCAAAAGCTTTCTGGTCTTTTGGAGAAGAGGAGATGGCCACACTGCTGCAGGGGTACCACTGGGAAGGTTCCTCTGTCTATCAGATATGTGTGGGGAGGATAGGAGAAGAAAGATTTATTTCTGTCTCATATGAAGAAGTAAAGTTGATTATTTCTAGTGTGGCTTGTTGGTACTTCTTAAATTTCATTTCTGCAGACTTCTATAGCTCTGTCATTAGTCTCACTGGAGTTTAAAGGTCTAGATGCCTCTGAATTGTATAGTTTTCTTAAAAAAATAGGTTCTAATTAGTGTGAGGCAGCTAAAAACAGTATAGATTTAATTTGTCTAAATATGAATTAAAAACTACTGAGATATGAAAAACTTTTCAGTACAGTCTCTATTAAGCAGAGCAATCTAAATGCGGGGTAATCTAACAAGGCATGTTCATAAAAAATATGTGACAAAGAATAGAACAGGCAATATAAGAGAAATAACCTAGAGAAATAAGATGCATAAGTATGTGGTTGATTGTTTTTTGGGGGAGTACTTTAATTTTATGATAATCATTGAAACAGTAAAGGAAAAGATTTAGTGGGATTTGAGGGAAATGGAAAAATAGACTTGTTGAAGAGGTTTACAGTCAGAAGAACAAGAGAATACTGTCTTATTCTTGGCTATGCTATACCTGACCTGCAAATCAAGGATTTTAATTTCAAGAGGTGTTCATCATGCATTATTTATGAACATCAGCCTCATTTTAGAATATGAAATGTCATCTACATGGAAGGAAACCTTTACATTTTATAACAAGAACACAAATTTCTAATACTATTGCTAGTGATTACATTGAATCCTGCTCTAGCCATTGTGTGTAGTTGGGCTTGGATAAAAGTCTAATATAATATGCACCTTTGGGAGATAAAAGTTATATGCAGGCCTCAGGAACAAATGTTACAATAAAGAGAATTGCCTTTTTTAACCGAGACTAGGAAAGCCAGTATGGAACAATATATATGATTACAAAAAGCTGCTCTTACCGACTGCCCTCTCAAAGGCAATCAGCAAAACCGATGTGGATTGCAGGGCTGTGTATGCTGATACCTGAACAGAGGATGGTGTTTTCTTCAGATGCCTGTTACACAGAAAAGGGGGTGAAATGTGGGATTCCTGGGCGGTGGGAATGTTAGTGTTTCCCAGAAGGTTGCATTCCAAGTGTGGGAACCACACTTTGGGGTTAAGTTTTCTGCCAAAAAAATTTCCTGAAAGTTCCCCCTCTTCTCCATTCCCCAAATAAAATAGGAGTGGAATGATTTCATTTAGTAGGACTCAGCTGGTCCCTGTGTTGGGCCCTAATTTCTGCAGAGGGTGGAAGTTACTATCAGACTTATGGATGATCTGTAGGAAAACTGAAATGCTCGGAACCCTGGGCTGCCCTGGATCTTGGGCTCAACCAGAATCTCCAGGGTTTCTGTGTTCCCCTGAGGGAGACCAAGTTCTAGTGAGGTTTTCAGCATTTATGTTTTCAAGCTTCTGAGAGTGCAGTTCAGGTGGGGACTCTGGTAGTTTCTGTGCTTTCTGCTGAACAGCTACAAATCAGGGATGTGTGGGAGGGAGCAGGGAAGCTGCAGAAGTGCTGATGTCCCCATGCCATATGGTGTGGGCCTGCATGGGTGAGGCAAAGCTTGTGAGGCTGCCTTCCCACAAAGGTGGCCAGATGAGCAAGGAGAAAACTTGGCCAGATTCCATTCGAGTCCTCCCTCAGACCTGCCAAAAGTTCGTTGTGACCAATATGTGTCTGCAAATAGCCCTCTGTCAGCAAATCAGGGTTTACTGATGAAACATTGCTTTGCTGGGAAATGATGGACCATTTCCGAAGAAGAGCTTCTTCAGGAATTTTGATGTTAAGATATTGGTGTTTATGATTCCAGTGATATTTCTTGTATCAAGGCATGGAAAGTCCCCAAGCAAGCTCTTGGGTTGCAATACACTTAAAGAAAGAGAAAGGTGAAAAAAACCAACAAAACAACAAAAAACCCATGCCGGGTGGAGAGAGGAAAGAGGGGCAAAAAACCCCATAACATCTTAATGTAGCCCAAGTAAGGACTGTGCCTGGGGAGTACAAAAGGTGCTCATGATTAGAAAAGCAAGTGCAGTTGTCCTCAGCCAGCCTTTATGCAACTGCTGTGAGTGATGAGCCAGGCACTGCTACCCTGGCTCTCTGGCTGGCTGCTCAGTCCAGCACTCAGGGACTGCCCAAGCAGTAGCCTAGGATATATCCAAACAGCTTTGGGCCCTTAATAGTGTTGTTCCTTTCACTGCAAGTGTGTCCTTTATGTTCATCCAGAAGCCTGTTGTAGTTCTGTATTGCTTTGTAGGGAGTCATGGGCATGCTTTTGAAACATTCACCTACAGCCCTGTGTTACGGTGGTGACTATGTTTGAGTTTCATTATGCTTTTTGCCATTTGTGGAGGTCTCAGAAAGGACCTTTTTGTTTTTCTGGCACTGAGGTGTGTTGGTTGAGGTGTGGGGGGTCTGCCTTTCTGTGACCTCGTGTGATGTAACCTCTGGATAGGCTGAATCAGGCCTCTGATGCGGTACCGAAAATGCCCTTTCTGAGCTGTTAACCTGGTAGGCCACCCTCACAGTAGGAAGGGTAAAACCAATTGCTAGACTGGAGACAGGGGAGGAGAATTGGGCCAAGATAGACTGAAAGTGACTCTGGAAAAGGTGTTTCATCCCACAGCATCCTGGTTTGCTTACCAGGATTTATCCTGGCA
This sequence comes from Limnodromus scolopaceus, assembly GCA_028565335.1. Classification (NCBI taxonomy): domain Eukaryota; kingdom Metazoa; phylum Chordata; class Aves; order Charadriiformes; family Scolopacidae; genus Limnodromus; species Limnodromus scolopaceus. The sequence goes on from JAOXNO010000002.1 coordinate 8,175,625, forward strand.
TCACTAATACATACATTGGCCCAAGATACATTATGTGTGGCATGGTGGTGCATAAACATTTAAGTCTCCTGAGGGTGGGGTTAGTGTAATCCAAGGTTGGACTGTTGCAAATTACAGAATGTAATGCTCCTTTCTCGGTTTAGTCTGGGAAAAGAGAAGTGAATTTGCTTAGGTTATCTTCATTTTTCCTATTTTTTAAATTTATGTGGTCTTATTTGAATTTTATGCCAGTTTAGAACTGATATCATGCATAATTCAATAATTCGCATGTTCTGGTCTGTTTTTTAAACAGCTCACTGCTCATGCAAATTGCTCTTCCCCTTGAAGTCTAGTAGGAGCTCTGTTATGATAATTAGCATTTAATTTTTTTTATTATATTTTTTTAAATGTCCACGAACTTCAAATTTACATGTTAATGGGTTGCATCTTTGTCATCTGTGCCATGCAGAAGAGGATAATTCTGTGAAAGCCTGAGTTGCCAGTCTATAGGGAGGGTAGAGAGATCAGGCCTTTCATATTTTATAAAGAATGATATAACATATATTTGAGTAGTAGCCACAGAGAGAATTCCATTTTCATTATTTTACATGATGTACATTATACAAAATAAGGGTTGCGTGCTATTATTCAAAATTTCAGCTAAGGCCTAAAATAATTTTAATGTACTCATCACAGACGGAAAATTAGGGCTCGCTCCTGCTGCTTTTGAAGTTAATGGATATTTTGTGATTGACTTTTAATGAGAGTAGGATCCAACCCAGTGTTATTAAATTGTAAGCCCTTTGTTGCCTGGTGACAATCAGATAACCTGCATTTGCCTAGCAGAGCAGTTAATCTTGGTGAAAACAAAAAAGCACACCCCAAAACTCTCTATATAGAGTAAGATCAGCTCCACATACATATATGTCTGCTAATGTAAATGGTCTTCACACAAAAATGGTTACTGACCTTAATGATTTCAGTATCCCAGAATCCAAAGAATGCAAAGCTAAGAGCATCTTACTCTAGTATTTTTAGTGAAAAAGGAACCATAAAATGCAATACTTCTGCATCCCTAAAATGGCAGACAAGAGCATCATCCTGAATGACAGAGAGGTCGTACTTCAGGGGTGCTGTAAACATTTTACTCTCCAGAGTGCAAGACTTCCGAGTGATACAGCTGTGAATTATGTAGAACTTTGTATTGCACCTGTAAGAACTGCTGGTTCTTACCTAAACCTAAACTTGTATTTAGGTTTTTGTATTGGTTTTTGGTTTGTTGCTTTGGTTGGGTTTTTTTAAGGAGGGTTCACATTTGCTGTGTGTTACTTATCCTGAAAGGAATCATCCAAATGAATACCAGAAGTGTATGAATCTGACACGTGTCCTTTTCTTCCTTTCCTTTATGTCTAGCTCTAGATCAATGGAACTGATCACTCTAAATATTTTTTCTTCATTTGTTTGTACCCTTCCAGATCCTTCCTTACATGTTACTAATCCAAACTATAAATATTTCACTCGTTCATATTAAAGTAGTTCTTTTGCTCTCCCTATGCTTTTTCTGTTTTCTTTAACTTTCTTCTGCTGCCTTATACTGTCCTCTGTGCTGACTAAAAACTAGAGATCTGTTGTTAGGCATTAACCTTTTGGCTTTTGTAATTGCATTTTCCTTCTGTTCTCTTCACATTATGGAGCCATTTGCTATTCGTTTTCAGGCACGATGGCAGAAAGAATATATATGCAGAGATCTACATAGAGATGTAGATAGGTGCTTGTACAACAGTCAGCTGAGGCACCTTGCTGCTTACCTGTCTCCAGCAACCACTCCATTCTGATCATGTACCTGTGTATCTTGAGGGAGGTGCAGGCTGGCTGGCACTCATTCTGGTGCTAGATGTACCACCACCAAAATGACTCATTTTTGTTCCTTTGCAAATTACTCACCTTGGATCCTGTTTGGAGGCAAGTGGTTGTTCACCCCGGTGCAGCTATTTAATGTGTCTGTTTTGGTAAGGAAAGTATCATATCCATCATTTTGGTCTTTAAATGCCTCATAAATCTATGAAGAACTAGATCAAAGGCCTAAAGATCTGTCTGTACCATTTTTGAGGTCTCTAGAGACTTTTAAATCTATTTGGTTTGGCTTGGATTATTCCGAGCTGATAGGTTGAAAAATATGAATTCTCTTGTCCGAAGAAATGTGGGGTTTGTGTTAGTTTTGATCATGTCTGTGAGTGAGTCTTACAGGGGCCAGCAAACATCGCCAGCTTTTCAGCACTGAGAAATCTCTTTCTCTAAGACAGCAATAATTTTCTTGCTTCAGCTGAGTTGTGAGTCAACTTGTGATAGACTTATGTCAGGGTTTGAAACTGAGTGTGGAAAGCCTCTGTTTGCCTTGGAGAAGGACAGAACTGTAGTATGAGGCTATTCAGGTTGTTCATCCAATCTATGGGAGGTTCTTGTTAGGCTTCAGTGTCATTCCTTGGTAGAGTGAATTTGTAAGCTGGTAGGTGGGTGTGTGGAGCCCTAAGCCATGACCACATCTGCCTGAATGGGGCACAGTTGTCTCATTAGCTATAGCCAGAGGGAAAATATTTTCCCCTTGCTAGTCCAGGACCTTCCTTTCCTATTTCCCTGTGGAAAAGCAGTAATACATTGAGGTAAAACCAAAGGTATGGACACCTCTGATGGCTATAAAGTGACACTCTTTAAAAAATGTGGAAATCTCTCTTACTCAAAGGATTTCCAGCTGCTCATGAGAGTCCCTTGAGTCTTTCTGAAATTCACAAAACAGAACTGAAGCAGAAAGTTGAAGATTGGGATCCTGGAATGCCATCAAGTTTAAATATGGAAAGATTTATTCTTTATGGCTCTGATACAGGAAAACTCTTGTTCCTGACTTCAAGCATGTGGGACAAATTGTACTTAGATTTAAACATATGTTTGAGCTTTTTCTTGGCTTTAACCCTATTAGCTCACCAAGATACTGAGAGCTAATCACGTTTCTGTGATGACTTTGTTTCTGTGACTTTTTCTGTGTGACAGAGTGAGCCTGGATTTTAATGTCATAGTTTCCAGGACCTCATTCACAGTTTAGATATATTATTTAGAATTCCAGTAAAATCATTGTTGTTTTGAATGAGATATAAAATACAGATGTAACTTTCATATAAATGTTATTTTTTTTTAATAAAACAACTTTATCCTATAACTTGTAATTTATGTGCAGACATGATGAAAAGTTTGAAATATTTGCAGCATGGATAAGCAATCCACTGAGTGAAAATTCTTGTTTTGTTTTGTAGAATAGATCAGAACATGTGCATTTCACCAAAAGAAGCAGCTGAGCAATCTAACAGCTTAAATGAGGTAAGCTTAACCAAAAGTTGAAATATGATGTTACAAATTTTGAATTAGGTGTTTGGTTTTTGTTAATGCTAAGGTCTTGGAATAATGTAGTCACTTGAGAATCTTAGGTTAGCTTTTTAATGAATCATTCTAGTCGTGTTTTTGGAGAAAAGCTTAAAAATGTGATACGAGACTGCTATAATATTTTGAAAGACAAAAGCAAGAGATTTAAAAAAATATTTTAAGCCAACTTTATGCTGCTTTCTGTTTGTGCACAGAAAAGAATTAAACATTCACTATTGACTGAGTTAAATGCCATCTTTTAAGAACATTTGATTTTTTCCTCATATTACAGCTCAGATGTGTTCAGCTATCAATGATGTTTTGTTTAAAAATAAGGAGTTCTCAAGGTTGCTACATCCTGCATAAATAAACTATGAGCAGTGCAATGTAGTTTAAAAGGTACTCTTGTTGTAAGATGGGAGGAGGAGAGGGTTAGACTGAAGAGAGGAAGCAAAGAAAGCCAAATAACACCTGTGCCACTTGAAACAAGAACTGTTTTTACAGGGGTTGTGGCAGGAGGATGGTGTGAGAGTAGAGCACAAAGAAGCTGCTTGTGTGATATGTCAAACAATGGCTGAGCCTGGGCTAGATTCCCACAATCAACAACATACTGGAGGCCAAAACCAAGCTTTGCAATTATTCAAAGTGGGAAACCTTATAAGGCATCTCTCACAAACAAGGGTATCTGCATACTAGCACAGAGTATGCTTATATACTGCAAGAGCAGTGAACAATACTGGATTTAAACAAGCAGACAGTATTTTTAAGTGTAGACCAAGACAACAGAACAGCAGAAGCATGGGGAGAAAAAAACTGGGAGGAAGGGAAGCCCAATCCTGTCAAACCATGTTAAAAACAGCTTTGTTTCCATAGTGAGCCAGAGAACATCTGTGTCTATTAATAGATGCCTGACTTTCATTAGGGGAAAACCACAATATGTCCTTTTAAAGGAATTCAGACTTAATCTTCTCCTTACAATGAATTATTTCCTGTGCATTTGTGTCATTGTTGTGCAGCTCACTGTTGAAATTCCCAATGCTAACTAGTAAGGCACATTCCACAACTGATATAAGGGAATATATTCAGTCTCTGTCTAGCCAATTAAGGCCCTGGGAGAAAGCATTGAATTATTTTTTCTTTTGAGAAGCCCCATTGCAAAGAATCACCAAAGCTTTCACTTGAAAACTTCCATTTAAAATTCTTTCAAAGATTTCCTTAAAGGGTAACATAAAATATTACAATAAATTAAATCAGTGTAAGATATTAAAACAGATAATTAGATCAGAAATTAAAATAAATTGCTAATAATTTATGGGGAATGAGTAAGGGTTACATTCTGGTGGCTTCTTTTGCAAATTCTTAGATTGTACTGAATCTCATGTCTACTGCAAATCCAAATGGACATATGTCATAAGAAAATAAATTCCCTTCTGCGATTAGAGAAAGTGGTGTCTCTCCTCACTGCTCACCCACGCCATTATGCAGACCCAGGGCATATCTTGTTCTATCTTACTGTTGCTTGTTTGTTCCCTGCAAAGGAAATTCTGAATTGAAAATGTCATACGCCTCAAGACACAAATATTGCCGTAACAGATACTGCAGAGATTTATTTATGTTCACATAAAATATGGCTATCTTATTTTAACCTGAACTCTCAGATTAAAAAGCAGGGGAGATGCTTTTATACGTCACTGTTCTAATGTGACATATAAAAGCATTTATTTCCTTAGAGTGAAGAAATTGAACAGGATGATATTTGCTCAGTTTCTTTTCTATATGAGTCACTTCAAAGGCCATTAAATACTTAAAGCTTGGATTATTCTCCTCCTCTGCCACAGCTGGTTTCATAAATTCAGTAAATCCATCAATAAACTGGATGTAATAGAATAGCTGCTTTCCTGTCCTCGAGGGGCAGGAGCAGGCCCACGGGGCAGGGTGCAGGCGTCCTTAATATTCAGAAACCCTGTGTGGGGGGCAGGGTGGTTCCAGTTTATGCAGAAAACACCATGTCTGGGCTTTGCCTCTCCTCCCTTCTCCCTGTCAGCCTCCAGGCTGTGACCAGGCAGGGTCCATGGTTGGGGCAGACCTATTCCCTTACCCTCTTTCCTCAGTTCTTAAATTTACCAGACCTTAGGACACCCACAAGGATGAAACAAAGGATGCTGATAATAGTAATGCTTTTTCAGGGAAAGAAACTCTTTCTAACAGCAGTGGCTCTCTCTGTGGAAATGCAGCGAGCAGGGATTGCTCAGCAGGTTTGGCAGTGCTGTAGCACTTGGTGCAACGAGGGAGAGTGTGGGGCAGAGAGGCTCCCCTTGGCACGTTGTGTCCCATTGGTCTACAGCCCCCCGGATGTGCTGCCAGCTAGACACATGGCACTGATCCTGCAGGGCCCCATGCTGCAGCCTCCAAGGAGTAACTTATGACACCTACTGGGAAAAAGTTTATAAGGTATTTCAGGGGACCCCTAATCATTGCCACAGCATTTTGGTGATAAATGGGGAGTATTTGTTCATTTAATGTCCCATTCTCCAGAGGGATTTAGCAGTGTGAGTGTAGGTGTGTGGTATTTATCTGCAGATGTAAGAGGTTATCTATCATTTCAATAATTCCTTGCTCTATGGCCTCAGCTCTTGATTTTCATGATTGTTGGATGAAATGAGAGATGGTCAGTGAGGTGTAGTCTACAGGCTTACTCGTTTGTAAAGATGGTTTCTTTGCTACAGGCTGAGCTTCCTCTGCAAATGACAATCCTTTTGTACTGTGTTTGCTCAAGCGGGCAAGAGTTTGATACTTTAATGACTATGTTTTGACAAAGCACTAGCAAAAATTACAAATAGGAGAGAAATACCACACTGTCTCTCTGTTTTCCTCAGACTTCCTGTAAGCATCTTTATTTTTCCATTATCTTCAACCTGCAATAATGAAGGATGTTTTTTCTTCTTCTAGTGGAATTGGCATAGCTCAAGTTCTTTGAATCATCAGTTACTTTAAGAGTACATAAGAAGAGATAAGAAAACTTTATCCAAGACAATTATAATTACTTCTTTTTTTAAACTTGCAAAATACTATTCTTAAGAGGCAACAATATGGCTATTTTTCCGAAGAAATTTAAGGATCCATTTTAAATATTAATATGTCGTTTCATTTTCATTAGCATGGATCAGGAATTACTGTATCAGAAACACTGGCATCGGGCACCAGAGTAAAGCTGGAATGAGCATCAAATCTGAAGTGTTTGAACTGAGATCATTAGCTGATACAACATGCCATAGCTTAAATTACTTCAGTGATACTTGTGTCACATACAAGAGTTTACTAAAATTTATGACGGTACCCAACATGATCTAACATTTTCATCTCTATGTATTTTAGCTGTTTGTGTTTGATCTAACATGTTTTGCAACTTCTTTTAAATGGCCAAGAGCAGAGATTGGCCCAGTTGGGCCCCAGGGGCAGGTCTGGACCATGAGAGATTTTTAAGTAGCATGCGCACAGGCTGGTTCTACTCCAGATTAGATGTATTGCTGACTGTGTGCAGTGCAGAAGAGTACACATCCCCACCACTATGGCAGGATGCCTGCAGTCGTGTCATGGCTGTACAGCTACTGGAAAGTATTGGAGAATTACGGGGAAGTTTGAAGTGGTCAATAAGATTTCAAATTAACTTGGGAGGTTTGAGAAGATGAAGACAGGGTTCAGACTTTATTTTTCTCTCTTCTTGCCTTCCTTTTTCTGGCAGTGGTATCATGTTGGGCTACCCAAGGATAGAAGACACACTGCCAGTTGCTGATATATACGGCCATGTCCTCTCCCGGAGCACCTTGCTGCTCTGCTTGGGCTGCAGCTGCAGAAACAGGGGGCCTCGCTGCTTCTGCCACAGAGTGTGAGGTCCAAGGCTGGCAGCATCCAGCCCAGCTGCTCTGGCATTGCTAGTACTTCAAGCAACTCTCTGAGAGGGGCAGGATATGACACAGGGCCAACAGCAAGGTCATCCCTACCATTTACTAGGATGTTCCTTTTGCCCATGAGTTGGCAACCCTGGGCAGCTTTGTGCTTGCCCTTTGCTTACTGCTGTGTCTCCTTAGATGTGTTCCCATAAATATGTGGTGACTTTTCATGTATAGTGCCCTGTGGCAGTGCCACAGTACTCAGCTGTGTTTTAAGAGTCAGATGAGGTTGATGCCATACTGCAGATCATCATCTCCCTGGTAACATCTAAATGATCAAAGCTACTTACTCTTTTTCTCCCTACACCAAATCCCTGTCAAGGGCACATTCATGAAATCACGTAAGGTATTTCTATTATTATTATTATTATTGTTATATGAAATTTTACTATTTGGCAGTAACTGGAAATTTTCCATCCACCCACCTTCCACAGATGGGTGAAAAATATCATTTAGAGCAAGTGAATACAAACCTCCCAGTGAATTACAGCATAAGCATTGCCGAAATACAATGTTTAACAATGTAGTCTGTCTGAATGCTTTTATACTGAACTTGCCATAAATATTAATGTATCATAAGAAATAGTGCTGAAAAGTGAATGTATTTTCTTGTTATGGAAATATTTTTGTCAAATGCTTGAAGTAACAGTCTGTGAAGGTTAGGTATATTTGTCAGTTCTTTGCCTATGTTAATCTTGTTGGTATGTTCTGGTATGTTTGCTGATGTTTTTCTTTACTTGCCATCAGCAGTTCTCATGATAAGGCCCAGGCTGATGTCAGAGTCTTCACTGGTCTGTTACTGGTGCAGTCATCTTTTACCAGATGACTTTAATGACTGTGAAAAGCTGCCCGTCTGTTGTGATAATTCCACAGCCACTTCATTTGGGCCTAGCTGTGGTGAGAGGCAGTGGAAAATGAGGCCTGTCATGTCACGAAAACTCTTCCCAAAAGAATGCCACAGGTACGATGGAAGTCAGCACCCTTCCCTTGCCAAGGAAAACTCACTGCCACTTGAAAGCTGTTGAAGGCGAGACAGTTTTCATCATTCTGTCTCGAATTCAAGAAAGACCCATAGAGGATTAAAGGCAACTTTGAAAGTGCATCATAAAAGATGCTCAAATTGATGGTAAGAAGTCTACTAAATACACCAAAAGCAAGAAGCCAAGTAGGGTATTGCTGGGACTGCTGGCTTGCTGACATGTAAAATGGGCACTGAGGTGTAAACACAGAGGCTGAGTGAATTGATTATATTGGTCTTTGCTGATAAAGCCCATGACAGGTGACAAGGAAAAGATGCCAGTCATTCAAGAATCCTGGAGAAACCAAGGTGTGAAGATGAGGGACTGTTGGTCAAAAAGGGTAAATTATCTTTAGAAATGGCATCTGGGAGAGAGGATGGGAGGTTGTTAATGGCAACCTGTACCTGGGAATAGTAGAACTATCTTCTACCTCAGATCACAGAAACCACCTCTTTATCACGCCGCAGTTTTAAAGAATGGTATTACATTTAGGCATTTCATTATGAATCAGTGCTTGATCTTGCAATCGCTTCTTTCCTGATATTTTAGGATGAGATGTCAAAATGTATTTTGACAAGAGAGGTGAGGAACTCAATTCTAATATAAAAGTATAACACAAGCCACTTCTTTGCTCATGTCTCTAATACCAAGCTGTTTCTGATAGGAATGGCCAGAGCTCCTGTTCACTCTGGGATAGGAGAAGGAAGGAGTTCCTGGATTTCCTTTTTGGCCTAAGCTGAGGCCAAAGTCCAAGTGTTTGACTGTAACCTCATCTGTTCGTGGAATGGGATATGGATTTTGAAGCACTCCTGACAGCACATACTAGTTATAGTGATCTTGTGCTTTTTTGGAACTTCCCTATTTTGAGCTGTCTCCTAGAAAGAGCTACTTTCTGCTCCCTTTTCAGTGCCTGAATTCTATAAAAGGAATGAAAGGATTAAGGCTGAAATCTTCTCTGCTGTTCTCAGCCAAATTAGTTTCCTTTTTTTTTTATTTATTATTTTTTACCTAAAACCACTGGAATCTTTGACTTTATAAAAGGGCTGCATTACAGCAAAAATAATGCAAAGACATATTAAAATACTCTGTTACATAATGGAAATTATTCCAGTAAATAAATTCATTATGTCAATGAATTGGTTTCAGGTTTTTGACAGTGGGGAAAGGAGCTTTTCAGGGTACAAACTTTCTATTGCAACTCAGATGTTTTTTCAGAAATTGCTCTTCACAAATATGTACCATTTGAGTGACTTAACATTTTATGTATATTTCTGTGTGTGCCAGCTGTGTGATTATTAAGACAGTCTTGTGTGATTTTATTTGATGTTGCAAGCTGTATTTCCCTTGAGAGAGGGGAACTGAATGCGTAGGGTATCAGTAGTGACTCATTTTGCCCAGTCAGATGGTGATTAGGTCTTTCACAGCATTTACATCACAGCAAGATGCTTGTGTCAGATTGTACAGTTGAATATTGCAAGCAGCATTAGAGATTAAAATGAGAAATGGACCGAGCATGACACAGTAGCTGGAAGTGATATTATAGATAACTACCCTTGTCCTCGTTGATTTGTCTGCAGCAAGTGACAATGATCTGTTAATTTTATCTTTGCTGTGGACAGGAAATTATCTGGTTGCTCTGTAGAAGCAGCAGCAGCAGCCTACGTAAAAGCTATGTCTACATAAAAAAGTACCTCTAAAAAAGCCAATTAAAAAATATCTCTTCCAAGAATCCCATGAGGGAGTGTGTTCTCAGTAACTCTTTGTTCACTGCTGTGTACTGCACAATAGGCTGGAGAGAGAGATTTGTTTTTTTATGAATGGTAAATGGGGAGGGACATAATGTCATCAGATCGTGATGTCAGCCCAATGAATGAAGTACTTGCTTAGTGTATTGCTTCAAGACCAAGAAAAGGGACACCATCTCAGTTTGGTTTCCTAGAATAAATCGCCTTCTGCTGACGAAGTAATCTTTCCCACGTGTCATGAATAATCTATGTAAATTGGGGCTTAAATAACCAGAAGTCAAGAAACTCGTGGAATAGTGCACGTTTGTTCTCTTGCACATCCTTTCAGAGCTGCCAGTGGAACACCCCTTTGCAGGCGCTGCTAATGGGCTCCGTGAGTTGAAGAGCTATCGCTGTGCTCTGTTGTTCGCTATCTAGCCCAATGTTCTGCTTTTGTCTGCAGAATTCTTTGTTGAAGCTGCAAGCCCTTGAAACCGATCTGTGCTCTGCGTTTCTGCCAACCCAGGAAGAAACTCCTCAGCTGCCGGCACCCAAGGATCCAGCCCCTTCATCAGTCCAAACCAGTGCACAAGCTGATGGGGCCAGTTATGGAGGTAAGCGATCATGTCGTGATGTGTTCTCATTTGCAATTATAAAAAAGCCTTGTGACTTGCAGTTTAATACCAGATTTTCAGTCCTCTGGGAAACACTGCAGAGCTAATGCAAACCACCATTTCCCAATGCAAATGCTGTGTAATGTAAAAAGGGGTGTGATACCTGTTAAAAGAACTGGAATTAATGGCTATAACATTTTGTTTTTCTGAGAGGAAGTCTCGCTTTTCAGACAGGTTTTAAGAATCCTGATTCTTGTATTTTTAGTTTTAATCTGTTGGCTTTTTGTACAAGTAAATTTACTTTCTTTACTTCCTATGTCTGTATTGTCTGAGATCACCTGCCATATCATGTAATTCTATTTTTGTCATTCTTTTTGTCAGAGCAATATCACTTCATTTCTCCTATTATTGATTTTAATTTAATGCATCAGCAGAGAGATAGCGAAGGTGAGTTTTGCAGCATGTGGATTTTAATCATTCATGAACCTGTATAATTACCCATCTGGGCAAGCTGTGGTGTGTTATCTCTCCTTCTTTCCTCAATATGGAAACCAGTCCTTGCAAATAAATAGCCCTAAGGCTCAGCACTGTTTTTGTCAATTCATAGCTTGTAGTCACAGGGCTGGCAGAGTCGTGATGCTCAGTAGAAGAGGAATCACTCTTCGTGAAAAATAGGTCAAAGGCAATATGACTAATACATCTCACAGGCAAGTGACACGAATACACAAATACTTAAATCATTCACTGTGTATGGTCCAAATTAAAGCAGATAGGTCAGTAACCCCTTTGCAATTGTCAGAATAAAGGGTGGGAAGAACTTATTTCAGAAGCTGTTTGCTCAGAATTTTCAGCAAGAAATCACAGTAAGTTATTTACCTAAAAAAAAATCACAAATGATAGTGTTCTACTTAAGAAAATGTAAAGTTTGAGGTTTACATTGAACAATTAAGGAAAATGGTATGTAGAATCCAAATTACTATAATGATGAAGGTATAGTATAAAGAATACTAGATATCCTGGGATTTAGCTTAAAATGGATGCTATAGTCTAGCTAGGCAAATACATTAGTAGCTCTTGGATACAGGTATGGAACTTGTACTGGTGCTAGTCCCCTGGTGTGGATTTGAGGCAGAGACAGATCTCATACCTGTGCTACACAGGCAGAGGCATTTTGCAGTCCACCCAAAATCTGCACTGACTCTTTTCCTTTATGGCAGGGTGGGGTTTTCCTCCTTTTCGAGTAGTTTACTGAATTATTTTATTTTGGTAGTTTCATAATGCATTGTTAGGTTGGTTCATAATTGTTTCTTCTGCTTATTTTTTCTGTTTTGATTGGATTTTGTTTTAATTCATACTGTTAGTGACCCCTACTTCTGATACCATCTCTAGCTGCAATTTGCCTGTCTTCAGCTACACAGGCAAATATTGCATGATGTAGCATTTCTCTCAGGCAGTTCAGAGCATGCTCTGTCACTCTAGCCATTCTAACTTCTGCTTTAATTAAAACTTACCTATTTAATGGATTTTAATGTATGTTCATTTCTGTGAACAACTGCTTTGTGGTTTGTGGTTTTTTTGTTAATAACTTGCCATTTTGCATAGATAGAGCTAGGCCTAATTTTAGCTCTTAAACTACTACTGAAATCTTCTGCTACATTCAGTTTAGGTACAGTTGTCACATAGGACTATTGGCTATTTCAGGTCAAGCTTGGATGGAAGTGCAGACACTTGTACCAGGAACAGAGTTTTTAGAAAATGTGACATATATACTATGTCTCTAGTTATTAGCCTTTGCTCAGTGAATCAGGCAATAAAAATTTTAACATTAACAGTGTACAAATGTATTATTTTAAAAATAAGCATGATTGTGTAGTCTATTTAATTTCCTAAAAAATCTAAAATTTTCTAAAAAAATTCCAAATTTTTAATTTGTTTCACATCCTGGTCAACAAAAATTATAAAAAAATACATTATGTGTATGGTGAGTGAAGCTAGAACAGCCTAGTAAAACGATAGGGTATTTCAGGATGCAATTTTTAAGGGGTGAATAGTAGTTATTATCTCTGAGCAAAATCAGAAATTTCCAGTTTACTTTTGAATATGAAAAAACTTAAATTAGAGCTGGCAAAATGAGACCATAAAGAATTGCAAGGAGGTATTAAGCTAATTTTTTAAGGGAAAAAAAGAAAAGTAGAGCTTAGTTATTTTTATAGCTTTTAGATAAGAGTATACATCAAATATGTGACTTGAGCAGTGGGCAGCTGAACTTAACTACAGAGGTTCTAAATGTCTTTTAAATTAAAAATTGTGATACTGGTATTCACAGACATAACATGTTGAGGGACAAACACATTACCTCTGCATATTCTTTTTTATTTTTTCTGTATACAACCCATTCCAGTGTATTATTATTTTACTTAAAAAATATCACATGCAGGAATGCAGACTTGTACCATGTGATTTCTTATATGATCGAAGTCCGCAATGTGGAGCATACTGCGTATTACAAGGTACTAGATTTTGGCTTTAAGTCCTGTAGTAAGCTCTTGTCAGTGCAAAGCTGGACTGAGAAGATGAGATAGAGGAGATGCAGGCCAAGGGGCAACTTACTGGTTTGGCTAGAGGTGGCTTTAGTTCCCAGTTTTGGCAAAAATAGAGGCTAAAATTAGATCAGACACGTGAACACAGGTAGATGTTTGGTCAGTTCAGGGGCTACTCCCAGGATGATGCTTAGTGTCTTGTTTAAGATCTACGCAGAACTAGAATCAAGATGATGGCCCTAATTTGTAATTAAAAATGAGGTTGGTTACAACTTGTCATCATCCTGAGATGTTCTGCTCTTATAGTATTTGAGCCATGTAAGTGAGTTGGTTCGAATGATTTGCTGACCACATTTGAACAGTAGGTAGTAATTTAATGCATCGGTGGTAGGATTTGGGCTAAACCCTTTCTTGAGGCACTCACAAAGTTGCACCACTTTGCGAGCTTGAGTGGAACAATGCTGTCAGGAAGCCCTGGTGCCAAGGAAATGGAAGAGCCCTGGCCTCTGGGAAATTTCCCAAATTCACCTGGCATGCAGGCTGCCTCCCTTTCATTTGCTAGCTGAATAAAATAACCTCCATGAACTCTCTGCCGCCCTGTGTGTCTGGTTTTACATTGGAGCTGCTCCAGCCACTACTTGTCCTTTACATTTAACTTCCAGAAGTGTTTAGTCTCAAACGTGTACTTTCCCTCCATTTCTAAGCCTGGATAGGGCCTAGTAAAATTGCCTGGTTGTAATGTGAAAAGGAGCAATTGTCTGTGACCATACAGTTTATCAGCAATACAGACTGCCTCCTGCAAGAGGCAGGTACTTCTAGGTCCAGAGAATATCAGAGTTCAAATGTTGGAAACTTTTCTCCTGCATCTATCACACACAGACTGGCTAATTGTTTTTTATAGAATCATAGAATCGTTAGAGTTGGAAGGGACCTTAAAGATCATC
>JAOXNO010000002.1:8189905-8216294 GCA_028565335.1 Limnodromus scolopaceus
CTGGGCTTTCGCTTGCCTGATCTCGTTTCTGGCCACTTGGACAGTTTCTCTGTATTCTGCCCAGTCTACCCTTCCCTTATTAGTATATATATAATATTATTATTATAACATCATTTTCCTTTCACGGTGAGGAGACTGCTACTTAATATGACTATAAAATTTTATTCCTTTTAATAACAGAGCACAAGAACTAGTGAAACTATTCTTAGTCAACCTGCATCACAGGGATTATGTTTCTTGAAGTTCTAAGATGGTGAAAAAAAAGTTTCTTCTCATCGACATTACTGATATTCAGAAGTTAAAAACAACCCAAACCCCAAACAGCCCCAAACCCAACCAAACTAATTTTTTTTTTTTTTTTTAAGTCTTATAGGGTAAGGAAAGATTACTTTCCAGAAGAGACAACACTTTCGTTTGCAGAACAGTATTTGTTCCAGCCTTTGTAACTGTATGTTGTCTGTGTATGTAATTTCCTGTGGCAGGTACGATGCTCTACCCGTGCTTCTCCCAGATGCCTTTCTGGATCTCTCTCTTGGAGGATTTGAATCTCATACATGATTTAGAACTTTTGGGTGCTGCTCTGATATCTTGGAGAGTTGAATTTGACCTAGAGTATGAAGTACTTAGAGGAAAGATGCTAGGTTAGAATTAATAATCAACCCCATTATCTCATTGTGAAAATGGTTAACATAATTATAAGTGATGTTGTTGTTAGAGTAGATGAACTTATAGATACAAAAGTCGTGTAACTTTTGCATTACAGACTGAACTGTGATTATACAATATACAATTGGGGTTTTTGTTGTCTGTAAAGCAAAAGCAGTTGGATAGTGCCTGATAAAATAATATTTTAGGCCATTGGAATTATTATTTCTGAAATCAATAGTCGCTTTCTGTGAAGGGTGTCATTCAGAGCTGGTTTCTCCCCACTGTTCCAGTGCAGCAACTGGGATTTGTACCTTCAGTATCTGTTGGGCAGAGGCCAAATAAAATATATTACAAAGGTTCCATTAAAACCTGAAGGAAATACCCACTCACCATGGGGATATTATGCCCCTTGTGCAAAGGAGAAAATGGAAAAAAAGTGAAGTTGAAAGCACATTTCTAAACCTGCCTGCTCTTCTGTGAGTAGATCCATGAACAGCTGTTTTTCTGTGCTAGGGAAAGTTTTAGACTTTCATTGAATAAAAAGATTCTGTGAAATGTATTAGAATGCATGCTATATTGTAAATACAATACTGATCAGAAATAAAATCCATACTGCCTGGAAATATAAAATAATTTATATGAATTCAAAGGCTTTATACATACATGGTTTTAGAGGGGAAAAGAAAACATGTAGCTGGTGTAAAATATTATGTACTATGGAAACTGATGTAGGGGAAACTGCAACAGAGCACATTCTTTGCTTTAATATATATTAACTGATTTTGGGGGGAGAGCTTTTATGAGACCGTGGAGTTTCTCCCTAAAAGTATAATCTGCTTTAAACCACAATCATCTAATAGCAAAAATGTTGATGAGGCTAGATCATCCTCACCCATTTCACCTGCTGAGGGTGAGGATGAAATGGTTCTCCCTGTTGATGTACCCAGGCACGGCAAAGGGAAGATGAACTCTTGGTATTCCCTGGAGGTAGGTTCTGTAATGTCCCCATTACTTTCCATGTTGCCCATAAACAAAATCAGTGTGATCACCAATTTTCAGTCCAGAATAAATCATTCTGACTTCTAGCTTCACCATCTCTCTAAAACAAATGTTACCTTTTGGGGCACCTGAGGCGAGGTTTCCATGAACATTCAGACGACATTACAGAGTACCATAAGCATGAGTCCTCCAAGTAGCAGTCACTGCACACTGCCTTGAAGAACTACTTCGAAAGCTGTTGGTTGTGGTTGCTACTTTCACATCTTGTGTTCTATAGACCCACATTTATGTTACTTCAAACCTCAATGAAATTCTGCACAATGCTGCAAGAAACACTGGAGGCTCTTAGCATCAGGACATATTATATTTTTGATCTGCCCTTCTCTTGACGAAGGACTAAGTGCTAAATCACAAAATTAAACTTGTTCATTCATTTTCTTCTTCTGGAACGTGGCTTTCAAAAGCAAACAGTTCTATGAAGATGTAATTAATGCTACTACTCTGGGAAACTCTCCATCTTTATATTATACTTCATAGTTTACAAACACACTCACCCACCTTCTCCTGTGATACTCAGTATTATGCTCATCCTGCATGTGATACTTTGCTGAACTGTTTGCCATTTACTTTGAATAGTTATGCTTTCAATACTTGTTCAAGTATAGATTTGTATTTATCTAGGTAGCTAAATATCTTGTGAGTGGCCCTCAGTCCTTATTGGTTTCTGCTTTTGTTTCTAGAGCCTGTGCCAGCCCACAGGGACTGGCAGAATGACATGGACAGCAGCCCACAAGAACATCACCCCCTAGGGACCAGTCGACTGCTGTATCACATTACAGATGGAGACAACCCTCTCTTGTCACCACGCTGCTCTATCTTTAGCCAAAGCCAGAGATTTAATCTAGACACAGAGTCTGCCCCTTCTCCACCAAGTGCTCAGCCTTTCATGATGTAAGGAAATATTTTAATTCTTTTATATATTTTTATATATTTTTGTACAATACATGATCTTTGACTCCTAGTGGTTTGTTTTCAGTTATGTCATAAACAAGAAATTTTCACATTGTCCCATATTTTGACATGGTTAACTTTCAATACCAGAAATAGGATCTAGCATTTTTTCAGTAATAACACAGTACAAGATTGTTTTAAGTCTTTGTTAATTATAGTTAGTAAGAACAGTTTTAAATGTTAGTTAATAATTAGTCTGATGAGTGAACATAAGATAGAGAGGGCTATCAAGGCATAGTACTAAAAATTTCAGCTGCAATAGAACTATAGCTCAAGTCATTCACTGCATATGAGAGTGTCATAGAACTTCTGAACAGGCCATAATTGTGATCTCCAGAAAGCAAGCTGTGAGTTTCAGACAGAAACCAAACTTTCTTAAAAGCTTATATACATAGCTGTCAGCTGCATATGAAGCTGCATATGAATAATAGTCGGATCTACTGATTTGCAATAGTAAAAAACCAAAAAACTAAACTGTCTTCAAAATGATAATGTTTATTCCCGGTAATAAACTCCTCCCTGAGCTTATTTTTACAGATCCTGTTGTTACAGTCTCCTGTTACAGGTGGAAGATTTGTGAAGTTAAGATGCAGTTGTTAAATGTAAATACTGGATCAGGTTGTGACCTACTAGATTAAACTTTTAAAAAATATTCAGAAATCCCATAATTAATTAAAAAAAAAAGAGAAAGTGAAAGAGAGATGGTGAACCCATTAGTATCCCCTAGATGTACTTATAAGCAAAAGTAATTATTTTATGCTTGCTTTGTAAAACTAAATTGTCTCTACCCTGTGAAAGAACCTAGCTGCAAATTTTGAACTGCTGAGGGTGTGTCAAGTGTGCCTGGAACAAGGCACAGCCCATTATAGCCAGTTCTTTGATCCAGCTACTGTGGTTTTGGCTTTTGCAGGCCAAGAAGTTCTTCTAGATGTAACTGTGAAGAGTGCAAAGAACCACAAACAATAGCACAACTTACCAAGCACCTTCAGAGTCTCAAGAGAAAAATTAGGAAGTATGAAGAAAAGTTTGAGCAAGAAAAAAAATACCTGGTAAGATAATAATTGAGAAGGTAAAGGGAAATACTACAAGAGGAAGGCATGAATCCCAGTGCATTTAAACTTAAGCAAAACAATAGGAAAAAAGGGTATCTTTGGTAAAATGAAATAGGAAAATTATCAGTGAGGGAATACATTTTTATCATCTTTCAGTGTACACAGTATTTCTGATACTCTAATTTGCATTTTCTTTGGATTACCTTTGTTGCAAAATATCTATTTTCTAGATGTGTGAGATGTGAATCACTGAAACATAGCTGACAGGCTTGTGAACCAAAATGATTCAGAAGATTAAAAGCTACTTATTTACTTTGTAGAAGTAATTTGCTTGGAAACTGTTGCTCTGCTGTGCAGATTCCTTCATTCCGACAGACCCCTGTAAATCTCCAAGCATAGGGCTCAATAGAAGTTGGTGGCAGAACTTAGAGAAACAAAAATTGTGGTGTGTTGCTGGTGGGTTTGAGGTCAATGGTGTGCTCTGGGCACATTGAACTGCTTTGTGTAAAGCGAATCTTGCAGTATAAACATATCAAAACATTTGTGATGCTTATCTGTACAATATGAAGCAGGGAATTTCATAATATTTTATGACTACATTAAAATAAAAGTTCAGCAAATTGTATACTACCTTGTGATCTTGGCAATGACTGCAAACGTAAACATGCCCTATGTTCATCATATACTCATAGGAGTAAAATTTCTTACTTTAAGTAATCATACTGTGACCTAAAAATAAATTATTTCAGAGGGTTAATTTTGCAAAACCATTTTGCAGTCTTAAATATCTGAGTTTTAAAGATCCAGTGTAAATTAATTTTAATTTGGAGGCAATTTCTAAATGCAAAGAAAGAACTGATATACAAAGCTTTTGTTGTCTGTTGCTTTTGAAATCACTCTGTTGCACAGAATTTTTTCATTTGATTAGTTTCCCAAGAGAATCCCTGTCTTAGAGCAGTAAGGGCTTATCCCTGCAAGGGACAGAGTGCTTCTGTTACCATCCTAGAAATCACTTAGGAACTTGACTAACCTTAGGTATTTGAACAGTCCTTTTGAAGTTGCTGAGATTACTTATCCAATTAGTCAATTTTTTTTTTTTTTTAGTATCAGCGCCAAAATACTCAGATCCATGTAGCTCTGTGCCACAGTGGGGAGAGAAGGCGTGATAAATTAGCACCACGATCAAGCCAAATGCTCTGCTTGACACTATGATATAGTGCAGCTGGAGCTACAAACATTTTTTAGCACACTGTGTGTGGATAGGTTTTTATCTGTTTGATTGTATAACCATCAATTTCTTCTTTTCATTTTTGTTCTTCCTTTTTTCTTTACATTCAGCCTTCTCATGGTGACAAGACTTCCAATCCTGAAGTTCTGAAATGGATGAATGATTTGGCTAAAGGTCGTAAGCAGCTCAAAGGTACATAATAGCATGTCGTTTCACTTTATTGCTGAAGCTTTTGGAAGTATGAGGGTACCTGGAATATTTTAGAGTTACTTTTCTAACCTCAGTGCTCTGCTTATTTTTCACTAGTGTGCAGCAATAGGTCTCCCAACGACAACAAAAGTATTAGGTGATATGACTTGCCTTTGTTCCTGAAAGCAGGGATTAAAGTAAGCCAGTTCATCTCTCATAACAAGGCTAATGGGAAATGGGAAAAAGATATCGTAACTATAAACATTCATGCAAAAGGCAATATTATTCTGAATATTTTTATGAGTCTGAAATACAGAACTACAAAGTTAAAAGTGTCCTTGTAATAGTACAAATGTAGATGCAAAATGTTTCTTTAGAACTGAGGTTACACAACTCTAAAGCTTTTATTTTTTTATCATAAAAATGGATCTTTCCTTGATACTAGATTTGGTCTTAGGGTCAGGTTTTGCCCTTGACTTGTCTGCATACCACTCCATTAATGTCTGTGGATGTATCACATGCTTGCCCTCAGGGAGAATGTAGCCCAGACTGATTGATTTTTTTTTTTAAAAAGGCTATTTATAATTTATCGGAATCTTTTTTTCCCCCATTATAAATGGATTTTCACTACTAATTAAATTGTCGTATTATGTTTCCTCTGTGTTTTGGATATCGTTAAGCATGTAGGTATAGAAAATACGATTGTGGTAAATAAAGAATTAGAAACTCATCTTTCAGTAAATTTCTTCTGGAAAGTTCTCCCTTAAATATTATGCTGCGTAATTACTAGATTTTTTTTTCCCCCTTGAACGTTGTGTTACAAATCCAGGAAGGGAAAATGAGAGGAAATTACCAAACTGCATCATTAACTTTCTGAAAATTCTCTCTCCGACTCAACCGTAGCTCCAGCCAGCCAGGAGGTCTAGCTTTCATAGATCAGCCTCCCCTGCACACCCAAAATTCCTTGGTCCTGTGAACACCCTTGATTTTGTTATCTTGAATTGTAATTTTGCTTTTAAGTGAAGCAAGATTCACGAGGTTCATGAGACAGGTGCAACTGAAATGGAACAACATTTGAGTGCTTCTAGGTCCTTCTTCAAGTTCAGAAGACTTGTCCATCCTTCATATCTCTATGACTTTAATAAAAATTACTGTCTTTTCCTACAAACCTGGCCTGTATCCTCAGACTGTCATAGCTAAAATAATTATGCTACTGTTTCTGCTCGGATTTCCATAAATTTAACACATTTGGAGCTATCAGTCTCCTGCCTTGCCCAAGGTCCTTCACCAGCCAGGCATGCCCTAGGAACAACGCCTGGTTTTACGGGAGCTAACTCAGACCTTAATTCAATTTCCTTGTTGCTCTTTGCAGGTCCCTAGAGCTTCAGGGTCTTTGGCTTGGAGTCAAGCTAATATACTTACATAGTTTATTGCATCCAGGCAGCTTGCTGACTGGGAAGCTAGGACACACTGTAACCTGTATGTCTTCTGCTGGGTTGCTCGGGTGCTCTTCTGCCAAGGGAAGTCATTTCAGCAAAGTGGCTGATTCTCCTTGTGAGGACCAGCTCAGCAGCCTGGCTGGGACGGCGAAGCAGCCTCTGGAAGGGAGGGTTATGGTTTAAATTGCACTAGAGGAGAGTGGGATTGGTTATGCAGACCTGGAGTACATGTCTCCAACAGGCTGGCTGCTGGCATGGTGGGCTCTGTAGCACAGCTTAGCCCCCCCAGCCCTTCTCAGGGGAGTGCCTTTGCTCTCTGCCTCACCTGTGCAGCAGCACAGAAGGGCAGGCAAGCACAGCTGGGGTGAGAGTGGGGCAGGTGGCTGTGGAGGAAGCTTGGACATGTTCTTACTTATCCAGACACCAGATCAATTGAGAGTGCACAAGGTTAGTGAGAAGCGGGGGGAAAGAGAGAGCTCTGCTTCCATATCCCTGTCCCCCTAGATCTCCCACAAATACTCTCAAGTGCTGTTTCTCCTTTAAAGCCCCCTTCCTAACCTCACTCCCACTGAAATTCTGCACTGATTCCTTCCCAGACCCCACTCTTTAACCCAGTGCCTCTTCACTCCTCACCTTTTATGTCAAAGATGGGCTTGGAGGAAAAAGAGAAGTACATTATGTGCTATAAGTTTCACTGGCCTGGACACATCTCATCCCTTGACCATTGGATTTCTCTTTAACCAGGTAAAAGATGTTACATGTTGAAATGAAGCAGAGTTACCTGCCTACACAACTGTGGTATGACAATAATTGTATGCAAGAAGCAGAGATGTGGTTTTTTTCTTATAGCGTCAGAGGAAGCTTCTTTACAAATATTTCTAATCTATTTACTTGCCAAGTGATTTGCCTTTCAGACCTGAAACTCAGAATGTCAGAAGAGCAAAACTGTACCTCTAGAGCAGCCCAAAGAAGCGATCATTGCGAAAACACTGGGACCTCTAAAGAGGCTGCGACACAGGAGGCCACAAGCATGGAACCAGCTCCCTCGGTAGAAGAAACCATGGATAGTGTATTGAGACGATTAAAGGAGAAAAGACAACACTTTAACCTTCCTGAAGCTATTAAGGTATTTAGCAAGTACGGCTGTTTCTTTCAGAACTTTATCATCCGAGGGAGACAGTAATGAGTGTGTAGCTGTGTCAGGGTATGCTGGTGGGTGTGCATCCTCTGTCTTCTGGCACTGCAGTGCATTTTCTCGCTAAGAAGTTGGGAGCTCTAGTGCAGTTTTCCCAAGTGAATTTTCTGTGAAAAATTGCACAGAAAAAGAGATGCAGAAGGTTTTTTCAAACAGTGATAAATGCTTTTTGCTCAGAGATGCCAGTATGAAACTGTTTGCCAGGCACTGCTGAAACCTGCCTACTTGAGGTTGTACGTGCAGTGTATTGAAGATGGTGACAGCAAAGAGAATCCTTTATTGAGTCCACAGAAACTGTGTGACTGAAAATGTTCCTGATGTTATTTTGACAATAAAGGTCCCCTCTCACCTGAGAAATGCTGAAAGGTCTCCCCAGTGATAAGATCACAGGGATAGTACAACTCTCCAGACCACTTTGCCCTTCTGACCTTGTACGCTTGTGGTGATACTCCCTCTGCTCTTACACATTCTCAATTACTCTTCTAAATGTAGGAGCAATATTACATGAAACATTCTTGCATGGCTGGGCAATTTACTTTTGTTTTTAAACTAGTACATGTTTTAAATTCTGCTATATCTTCACACTACTGGTGTGTTATAGGGTCTGTCTGAAGCTGTTGTTCTTCAATACGTATTGTCCCTAAAAATTCTTTTTGGGGGCTATTTTTGCTGTTAAATGATGTTGTTATCCCTGATGCTATATAGCCAAGCAAGACAATAAATTCTGTCCTCAAAGGTACCTAAAATCTAAATGCTGACAGTAACATTTAGATTCTGGCTGATGAACAAAAAAGGGGACAGGGTGAGGGGGACAAAGAGGAACGAAGAATTAAATGCTAAACTATGCAAGAAGTAAGAGATTATTCTGGGTGGATTTCAGTAACAGAAAGTACCCCACAGAGATAATTTTTAATTTTTTTGTTTTGTTTTGCTTCTATTCTCGGTTCTTAAACTACTAGTTACTGTATAAAAACTAGAATTGTGCATAACAATGCTGTGCTTCTGAGATCTTGAGCTCTGCATACATGACTGACTTTTTAATTGTTTCTTTTTATAAACTACTTTTTTTAAAACTTGAAATGGAAAAAGTGTTTCATAACCAGAACTCCTTTGTAAGAAAACAAAAGATGACAACAAAACCATGCTGTTCTCTATATAGTCCTAAAATCCCAGCAGTGCAGACTGTGTGATATTTTCAGTTGTTAATTTTTTTATTATTATGCAAGGAGTGAGATCAGATGACACCAAAAGACATGTCAGTGAGGAAATTGTGCCCAGAAAAACTCTCTTGTAGAGTAAATTGTGTGTAGGTCTCTGTCCTACCCACTTTTTGCCTAGTTGGACTTCTGATTTTCCAAGAGAGAGTCTCCTAAATCTGTGTGATGGCAGTGCTGGCTTGAAATGTTCTCATGGATAATTCTGTAATGTAAATTAAATGTTTTCACAAGTTAATATTTTCAAATATTTTTTTAAAGATCTGATTTATTTTATTCTTGTATTCTCGTAGAGAGAACTTGTGTTGAGAACTGCCCATCTATTAACAAAGATTTATGATAAAAGTTACATGAAACTGCTAGGGAACAGAGGCTTGAAAAGGAATAATATGAAGTCAAATTGATCTATTTCAAAATGATATATTTTACCCATTCCTTAAGTATAACATTAAAAGTGATTGTTTGCTTGTAAGAATCATCACAATCAAAATGATGAGGGAGAATGAGGTTTATAGCATTGATGATGTGAAATGAACCAAGGATGTCTGATGGTTACAGCGAAGAGCAAAGGTTTCATTTCAGCTACACGCAACATTGGTGCTACTGTAGATATTTTTTATGTGCAACATTTTAGTTTTTATATAAAATTTAGATCCTGTACCAGAATCTGAGCTAGATTGATAGTAAACTAAATAGCAGCTAAATGTTTCTTTTTTTAAGATTTAGTTATTTGGGGCAAGGATAGAGTTTCCATAAAAACCTGCCTAGTTCTCCCCTGAAGTCCAACTCTGGAAAGCCTCTAAGGCCCTGCTGAAATGCAAATGAGAGAATGAGTGTCTTTAAGGGAGGTGCAGAGAAAAATCCTGAGCCACCCGTACGTCTGAAGAGAACAAACCACAAGATCTGAATATGAAAGAGAAGATTGTGGGTTTTCAGCACAAAACACCCTTCCTGCAAAAAAGCCCATGAGTAAAGTTACTGAATGAGAAAATTTAAGAGAAAACTGGGATTATCCTGTGAATGATTCAGTAACCCAAAAAGGGATGGCCACCTGTTACTATTTTTTAAGTACAAGGCTTCAGAAAAAAAAAAAAAAAAGATTAAGACTCTGAATGTAGGAGTTCAGGAGCCATAAGGCAAATAGATATAATGTGAATCATATTACTCAAAACCCCACCAAATCCCAAAACCCCAACTCCTGATTTTTAAGCCAAGCCACATGTGTAATGGCTGGGGATGGAGTTGCGGCCCCAGTTGCAGCGAGGAGGAGGAGGAGCAGCAGCAGCCCTGCACTGCTCAGCTCTGGCTCACCCATGGGCTACAGTCAGACTTGGCCTGACCCTCAGCTGAAGTAAACTGGCATCATTCTAGGGACAGCTCGTGTCACTTGTTGCCTTCCTTTAAGATTTTTCTTACCATTTTTGGGTTAATTGCTGCTTTGTAATGAGCCACCATGCATCCCCAAGTGGCAGATGTAGTAGACCCTGGGAACTGGCACTCATTGCCCACGTGGAGACAAAGCGCTGCCACCTCAGCCGTGCCCAGTCCCCACTGTCACACCGCCCGGCCTTGGGGCTTGTATTTTCTGTCTGGAGAAACAACAGCCAGCTTAAAAGGCGTAAGCATTCAGGGAGCTGACTAGTGGGGAAGACAACTGTATACAGTATTTGGTGTGCCTTTGTCCCAAGTTATGAAAACCACACTGCTACTTTAGCTTGACATATAACCTCCTTTTTTCTTATGTTCAGTTTGAAGATTCGCAATCTGGTCCTCAAGGCTTTTCTCACGCTGGTTACCTTTATCTATCTGTTCTTTCGTTACTGACTTCCTTCAGTTTATCTTTTCCTTGGCTATGAAGCAGTGTTTTTATGCAATTAGCACCGAATTTCATGTTGCTGTATATAGCTTACAGTCCTAAGATGTCTCGGGCAATTCTGTAGTTTGTAATTCCACCTGCCCTCTCAGATTTTGAAATTATCAGCCATTCTGAACTTATCTGAATACAAACCCGTATTGAGATTGCTAACAAAATGAGCTAATGAAATAGGCCCAAACGCTAAACCCTCTTGAGATTGTTTCTCATGTGTAAAATCAGTATTAATGATCACTCCCCGTTTCCTCTTAACCATTCAGCTGCTCCAGGCTTAAGAGTTTTTGAAAGAATTAACCTTGTATTAATTGCAGAACTAGCAATAAGTAAACCAATTAGCTACTTTATAATACTCCTACATTCTAGTTAGCAGCTTGTCTCTTAATGTGAATGACAGATAATTTTGGAGTGATTAACTCATGCAGACCTTCAAGGCAAAATGTGATTAGTGATACTGCACTATTTTTGCATTTGGGCAGCAAAAAAAAAGGGTTAGCTCCTGCTGAAGTTAACAGCAAGGTACCTCTTGGATAATAGAAATGCATTACTTCTTCAGGGCTTGATATGTTTTTAAAAAGTAGAGGCTAATTACTACAAATACTTCTCCAAGTTCTCAATAAAAAACCTTAGTCATCGACCTTCTGCAGAACAGCATATCCGCTTCCCCCCTCAGGTCCGTTGTTCTTCACTTTACTTCATCGTGGTGGGTGAGGTCTCCTCCCAACCTCCCAACACTCGGCCCCAGTTCATACAGATCTGTTGTGATCTGGCAGAGACTGTGGAAAATGACATTGGCTTCACGTGCTCCTTGCTGTTCCGACCCAGACGAAAATATGCAAGTGTTAGGAATGGGAGAGGAGAAGAGAAATACCAGTTAAATTGTGTGCTCCCTGCAACAGACACCTATATATATATCCTGGTATATCACCAACACTGACAAATCACGTTGTTGAGAAATAAATCACCATTCATCTTCCATCTTTCTTGATCTCATCTTTCATATTGTGATTTTTGAAGAGAATTAAACTGCCACTGTTAAGTGTTCAGCCCAGCAGCACAAGAACTGCTGGTGAGGAAGAAAGCCCACCTTGGTTCCCATTGTTAGTAAAGGGCTGTTCTTTCTGCAGCTTCCCCATCGCGGTCCCACAGACGCACACTGTCCAGCCACCATTTCCTGCCAGCTGATCAGATTGTTCTTCTGTTTCATTTTAGAGATAGCACCTTTTTCTAGTATGCTCAGCACTTATGGGGTGTTAACCATGCTATCACAATGATTGGGCATTTAGGGATTTCATTGTGAATCTGTCGTTCCACTCCATAAATGGGTTGTATTTGCATAGCTGGAGTTTTCTGTTCTTCATCCCTTCTCAGCCAAGGCAAATCTATTTTTCTTAATGAATAATTAAAAAGTTGAGGAATGTTCTCCCTGCAGTTTTGCAAGCTTCTGAGTGTTTTGTCTAGAATGGTGGTTGTTCTCATTTGTTACAACTAAATAATATTTAATATATAATGGAGAATGCTATCTATGCTTTATGCACTGATCTGGCAAACAGACGTTAATAACATACAGACCTCATTAACTAATTTCTCCCTAGGATGGATGCAAAAAATATTTATTTAGTTTTTCAGTCTACAACAACTATTCATATGTTACTTAAACATTAGAAAAAGTTCTAGGGAAGTGCTGTGCTGATATCTGTGGGACCTCAATGCCAACACCTTCTACTCAGATGTTGCAGTCGTCTTTTGTGAGCCCGCCTTTCCAAAACCCAACCCATGAGATATACCCTATGTCCATGCAATTGGACTGTGACAGTCGAGCAAAAACTTTTGCTTGTTTAGACTCTGCCAACTGGTATTCCCAGAAGAAAATTTCAGATGCAGGCTCTGATGGAGCAACACACAAAGATTTTTGCCTTATTGACCAAGACCATAGTTTGTAACCTTGCAAACTTTCCAGATAAGGATGCAGTGTTCTGTCAATAGCTTAAAACTCCTTCCTGACTTTAAGCTTGTTAAAACTGCTTTTGTAGAATAGAAATGAAATAGAAATAGGAAAGAAATCGAGGCAATCAAGTATTAGAACTTTATAAAATGATGTTAAGGAAAATATGTTTCCAGTCTTTCAGGACGTTTTCATTCATGCATCTTTCTCTCGAAGAAAGAGCGTAAGTTCAGGCCATTAAGGCTCCACTTTGGCCAGACAAAGGAAATACAGTGTATTTTCCAAGGGTAGAGGCCTGACTTAACACTTTACCAGTCTCCTAGCTCTAGTTAGCTTGGCCCCAGGCCTTGAGAGAGTGACATGTACTTTGATTCATTTAAAACTTCAGTCATGTACATCTGGACTCTGTTCTTGCTAAGTCAATGCCAAGTCCCCATTGACCTCAGTGTGGACAGAAAATTCATTAATAATGTTTATCTGGGGAAAATAGATTATTAAGCAGTTCCCTTGTCATGAATTCCTGACTCATAATCTTATAAATAACTTTTTTAAATAGGATATGACAAAAAAGCAAATGGCTTTGGAAAAAATCAGTCTTCAGAAATGTCTACTATATGTTGAGAGTATTCATGGACGACCTGTAAGTATACCATGGAAAGATAGGTAAATTAAAAATTATCTAACTTCTCTAACAAATATTTTTTGATTCCTATATTAAATATATTTAGATTAATTTTACATGATTAACATAATTTTAGTTATTTCAAACTAATCTTCAGGTATAAATGCTATTGCCTGATAGTGATGAATTTGGTTTATATTTTTAAAAGTAAAAAAACAAAGGCAAGTTACTAGTGGCCCTGCTTCTCTTCATGATTGGAATTTGCAGGTTTTGATGATAAAGGTGGAGGAATGTACATCCGCAGCAGACCTGGCTGATGCATTCTGTAGCTGTGCTGTGACGGATGGAAGGTTAGAACCCTTAGCAGCCAAGAAAGGTTTACAGGGCACCATCTGAGACATGGAACACAAAAATGACATGATCCTTCATCTGTGCTTTCCTTTATTTCACAGCAGCACTTAGAACTATTAATTAAAATCCTTTTAAGGGACTTCATTGCTGAATGTAGGTACAAAACAAAAAACTACCACTTTTGCTGAGATGATGATTTGAAAGTTTTTCTAATCACAACTGAGGAATTCATCTCTGATGTCTCTCTCTGCATTCTTATCACTGTCTGTTTCTAGCTGGTAATTGTTGTGGTGGAGGAAAAGGGAAGTGGCACCAGCATGTGTCCAAAATTATGCCAACTCTTAAAATTATGATGATCTGAATCTGATCCCTCTGGACCTTGGATAAAATAGTTTTTGTCCATCTTCTTTGGGCTTGAAATGAAAGCTGAGGGGTGGAGAGAATATACAGGAAGGGTATGAAGAAATTATATTTCCTAAGGAGAACAATAAAGAAATGGAGTTCTTAGTGCTGTATGGAGATAAAAGAGACTTGAAGATTCAAATATAGAAAAGAGAGTAACAGGGCATGCTGTGTACCATGGGGTTCAGCGAGAGGCTGTTTCTTCTCAAGGTTGGAGCAGCTCTATAACCAGCTCAGAAAGAGGATGCTAATGCATAAGGAAAGAGGTGATCAGGGATACTAAACTGCCGTGAGGGAATCCTAGGTCTGCCAAACAGCTCTGACTTCAGGTGACAGAAAGCTCAGGGACAGTCAAGACTTTAAAGCAGGGAAATGGAAGTTCAGCAAGATTTTGACATTTTTTGTTGTTGTTGAGAATGATCAAGCAATCTGGAGATGCTCCACACAGTTCCGCTTACATACTTACACAATCATTTATCTTAGAGAAGCAAATTTCAATCTTTGTATCTGTATCAACGTGTTTTCCTGAGGAAGAAGGGTGAGGGCTCTGCAGGAAACCTGGGCACCAAGAACAGCGGGAGAGTGAAGCCAGAAAGGCCCAAGCCCAGTGGCAAGCACAGGCCCAGCCCAGTTCAGAGCTGGAGGGGGCCAGGAAAGAGAGTTCTCCCGAGGAAACTCACGCAGTCGGTAAGAGCCAGGGGATGACGACTTGTAGAAGGCAAATTGGTGACTGTCCAGTCAGAGGCACCCCGGTGACGTTAGCTAACAAAGCAGGGTGCCACTCTGCTAACAAAGAGTTGTCTCGGCGCAGAATAGTGTCAGCCAGTTTGTGTCTCTTCAAACCCGTCTCGTGTGCTCAGCTGAGCGTGTGGAGCTGGGCTTCAGTGCAGCAGCACGGTCACACTGCCAAAAGACAGTGAAATTGTACCCAGTGGGTGCTGACAGGCATGTAAGGTGAGGAGCAGAGCCTGGTGCTGGACTAGTTTGCAAATGACTCCATTTTGACATTTAATCACTGAGAAACATGTTGGGTTTCTGTTGGCTTTGGTTTTTTGGTTTGTTTATTCTTGTGGGGTTTGCTCTTTTTTTTTCCTTAGTACAGAAAGTGGGTCTACTGCACAGCTAGTTTCCATAAGGTTTATTTTTGTATTTACAAATATTTGTGGCTGGATCAGGCTCTTAATACCTGATCTAAAATAACATTCTCCTCCAAATCGACGCTCATGAAAGAGCAAGAGCAAACTAAATGAACAGCCAGTTAATCCCAGTTCTGGCCAGGGGTGCACAGAGAAGTTCTGCACGGAGCCAGCTCACGCACCGAGACCGTATTCTCAGCGTTCTCCACCCCACGGGGCACCTGCATGTACTGGCCCAGGCAGGCTGTCACCTTACTGTAGCTGGCCTCTTGCCTTTATCACAGTTAAGTAAGCGAGAGTAGAAGCAGATCTTAACTCTTACCACTCTATTAGCATCTTCAGAAAGAGAGAGAGGATACTTTACCCTCTGCCTGGGTTGTGTAGCTCAAGGAAGTGAGGAATCCACATTGGGTATTTTCCACTAGAAACCAGAGTGCTCTTTTCTTTTTTAGAAATTGTATGGATTCAACTACAGTTCCCATGGACTGTCTATGGAAGCAAAATGCACACACTGTTCTAATGCCTCTCTCAGCTTTACAGAAATCTATTTATTTATTTTAATTTGGAGGAGTATATTTTTTTGTCATTTCTCTTTAGGTAACTAAGCAAGAAAAGAGTCTCATGAAACCTCTTTATGACAGATACAGAATTATCAAGAAACTTCTTGCAGCTCCATCTTTGATTACAACAATTGTAAGTTGGAAAGAATTCATATCCATTGTCAAGAAAACATGCTAAATGCTGTGTTTGATTTGTACCTGTATGTCACTTTGGCAGCAACAGAACTGCTGGTATTTGAAGAATCTGCTCATTGGTTAATGCAGGCGTTGGTATTTCAAATAAAGCAAATGCTCTGTCAAATTAAAGTTCTAAACATACCAAAGGTGGCAATGTCCAGCAGCAGCTCCTGAGGCAATCACTTCACGTGCCTGGGCAAGAGATCAAAGGCTGTGTTAGCTTTCTGTTACATCTAACAAATGGAACACAAAAGGAAACCTATCTCGTTCCGTGAAGCACTATACTGTCCCTGTACCTTCTGTATTTTGTTGACAATGCTTTTATCAATCAGGTAGCACATAATTATCATTTGTAGTACTGTAATTAATAATATATCAATGTAAAGTAACAGTACTGGTCTCTCTGTGAGCAGAGGTAGTGGAATCTGGTTATCTGGAAGTTAATTAGCATGTCTCTAGCAAAAAATATTAATCTAATAGTAATTTGGCCTAGGTTGATAAAATGATGAAAAATTGTTGTATTAGATGACAATAGAGCTTTAGATTTCTTCGAAAAATCCCGGTGTAAGTCTTTGTACACGTGCACATGGGTATTTTATTTAAAAATTCAACTCAAGTTCCCTTGTGTTACTTCTTAGGAGCTTTGCTCTGTGGAGTTTTTATGTTTAAGCCTTAGTTTCAAAAGCTCAACTTTTCTTCTGAGGATGAAGGAATGTGAGGAAGACAGGGACACCACTCTATTTTGGTAGTTAACATTTGTAGCTATAAAATTGTGGAATCTCTACCTCCAACTCTTGCTACAGTCAGAATTTCTGGACATAATGCAAACAGTAGATGGTATATAAGAGGAGTACAAGTTCCAGCAAGACTGCAGTGCTGATGTAAATATAGAATGTTCTTTAAATCTTTGCTACTTATAAGGGCTTTTGAGTAAACAGAAATAAATTGCTGGCTGGAGGTACCCAGAAGCAGGGCCAACGACTGTCCACTCTAGTCATGGTGGACAATAGTAACTCAGTGGGCCCCACGAGACCTCTCATGAACGATCTCAGGTAGACCTGGGTAAAGCTTTCAATATTTGTAATCTATTTGAATGAATACATCCAGGAAGTTAGATCTCAAGTCTTTACGTTGTCGTCCTACTAATTGTTAGTATTGTAATGTAAACACTTCATTTAATAATGCTTTGCATTTCACAAGCAGGAGGAGGAAGACTCGGATGAAGACCATTCTCAAAGCAGCCATGAGCTACCATCTGGTCCACTATCTTGCCTCCCTGTCGATGAGCACCTGTGCTACTCTCAGGAGGAGAGCGAGCCTGCTTATGTTTCACCTCTGGATGAAAAGAAAGTTTTCAGGCAAACAGCCTTGTCTATGTCCAATTTACATGAGGCAACAATGTAAGTTCAGTCTTTTTTTCTTTTCCCTGAATATTTTAAAATATTTTATGTAGACTTGGTAAATGAAAGATGAGCCGTATTTATTGCATGGGAATATTCTATACCAAAGAAGTGATTCAATGTTTTCTTCGGGGAGAAAGAGGCAGAAGACAGTTGTTGTTTGGGAGGATACCTGTCTTCTGAGCTATTTATTCAAACAACTTTGTGCCAAATTCATGAAGAGAAAGGTGCAGCAATGAAGGCAGATAGGAGAAATAACTACAGAATGGCAGATACTACATAATGGCACAGTAAAAATATGCTGATCTACCTATAATTGCTGCAAAATTTTTAGACATCCAACAACTTACGTTCTTACAAAGCAGTCATAAACGAAAGCACAGCTCAGCCAAGCAGGACAGTCTGCTCCTGGGTGCGTGTGCTGGGACTGACTGTGAGTGAGGTAAAAATGCCAGAGACATGAGGCATCCAAGCAGCGAGAGGTGAGCTGGGTCAAGGATCGTGGCCACATGGGAGGCCATTGAATGTGTATATAATCAGTTTCTTCCTTGCATAAGAACAGTTATTAGTGTCTGGATGCCCAGAAAACTTAACACCATCCTCCTAACCTCCATTATGAAACCAAAACAAAACCCTCCTGCTGATTTGTAGTTAAGAATCTCAGGTTGCATGAGACAATAAACCTCAAGCTGCACATGGGCTGTTAGCACTCAGCTCTGAAAGTTGTTGAAGACGATGGCTTCCAGGAACAGACGTGTTCTCAGAACTTATGGGATGGTATTTTTTTCTTGTGTTTTGATTGGGAGCTCTTGGATGCATAAATGAAGCTGACTGGGCTCTACCAAAATTGAGAGTAAATAAAAATGTCTTGGTTTTTCCATGTAACTCAATGACATACACAATAGTTTGCTCACAAATGGTGTGACGGTATTTCTGTGCATTTTGTTATTATGGAAAAAGAATATAGCTGCGTAAGTCACAAAAGAATTCTTTCTCTGCTTAAAAACCTTTTTCTCCAAATACCAGCTAAAATATGGCCTCCAAAATTGTTGGTTCTGGGTACCGCTAGCATTTCCACTGCATCACAGTAATGTTTGGCAACAGCTGCCTTTAGGAGTAGGGCTTGGATGCTGACTTTTTATTAATTCAGTTACAGAGATGCAATGCATTTCCTGTGAGATGCTGAGCCCTGTCAACTCCGTTAATGCCACCCACTTTGTCCATAGAATCTCTGCCTTCGCTTTATTAGAGGGGTGAGAATATAGTCAAAGGGAAGGAGCACAACTGCTCATTGGGTGTGATGGTAGAGCCAGTTATAGCCAGAGCTGGAGGGATGTGGTGGACTGTCTGGGGTCACTGAGACCAGTGCCTGCCACGGCCCATAGCAGCAGGCTGCTTATTACCCAAAGCCACAGCTTTTTTACAATACTTCCAAGCACTTGGGGGGGTTTCATGTTCTTGTCTCTGTTTTACAGGCCTGTTCTACTTGAACATCTCAGAGAAACAAGAGCAGATAAGAAAAGGCTTCGCAAAGCTCTGAGAGAGTTTGAGGAACAATTCTATAGACAGACAGGAAGGTAAATAACCAGCTCAACAACATCCCTCTCCTCCCCCTTGGGCTCCTACGCAGACGTGTGTGTTTCTGCTGGGGTGGGTACTCCTCGGTGAGCAGGCTGAAGAAGCTGCAGCTAGGGACTGGGGATACCATGGAGGTGTCCGGCCTCGGTGGAGATGTTCATCTCCACCAATTAATTCTTCTGGGATGTGGGCATCCTTGAGGACAGTCTGGATCTGGGGATCTTTCAGGACATGCCCGCAACGGGTATAAACCCCGTCTCCTCAGGATCTTTCCTGAGCTGAAGGGAGGCTGCTAAAGAGTGCAGGGTTACACCTGGCAGCTGGGCCATTTTTAAAAGGCCGGATTTAGAAACAGAAGGCACAGTTTCTTTCACCCACTGATAAATGCTGGCTACTTTTCACTCTTTGTTTATCCTCCTCCCTTCATTTAGCAAACTTGTTTGGTGAAAACCACAGAGGATATGGGCATGTAGTCTTCTGGTACCAGTTTCAAAGCCCTGTGTAATAACTTCTCTGCATATTTTGGAATGAAGTAGTTATGCTTGCATAGCTGACAATAACAAAAATTACCTGGCATGTAAAAAGTCAAAATTTAAAAAACTATTATTTCATTTTTGTCTATTAGAGCCTTTTGGTCCTGTCAAATTATCTTTAGTCACCTACAGTTGGGGAACAAATAATCCAACCCAACCCTCATTAGTTCTTGCAGAATTAATTTTAAAGACTATTTTTCCTCTTACTCATAAAAGTGATACCACTTTTATTTGCTTTTCAAAGGAGTCCTCAAAAAGAAGATCGGGTGCCAATGGCTGAGGAATACTCTGAATACAAGCACACAAAAGCCAAAATCAGGCTCTTGGAGGTTCTTATCAGTAAGCATGATATTTCCAAAACAATTTGAAGTGAATGCACTGCTGTGGTATTGTTTTCTGGAAAAAAAAAAACACAAACCAAGCAAACAGGTAATGAAAAAGAGGCAGTAATTTTACAGGTCTTGGTCTGCTGCACAATTATTTGACACACTGAGATTTTTGATGCACTTTACCAATTACGGTAGCTGGGATGAGAGAGGAGAGCAATACGCAAGGATATTAAGCACGGGTGAGTGGACTACAGTATATATTTTTTTCCTTTTGAAAAAGCCTTGAAGTGCACTGTGAGAATGTTAGAAATTAAAAGGACACTGAAGAATTGTAGACCTTCAGTTTGACCTGCTCTTAGTTTTAAAAAGCTTGAGGAAATGCTCTCCAGGTTTTTAGTACATGATAATGTACCACACATTTCTTTCCAGAATTAACATGCACTATAATTAACTATTAATATCAGTTCTCAATGTGCTGATTCACTCGATTAAAAGAAATACGAGCATAAAACAAATGAAGGAAAAACTCATGATCACAGTCTGTTTTTCAAGACAGAGTTGCCATTCAACTCCAGTAGCTTCAAAGAAAAGTGTCCACAAAGAACCAGTGCCAGGATTTGGTCTAAAATTCTGGGAGCAGAGCAAAGTGACATTGCCTATGCAAAAAAAGAAGGACGCAACATGACTGCCAAAAAGAACTATTGTTTTTTTTTAAGAAATGAGAGAAAGTGTTTGGCAAAACTAAATGAATACAATTTATTGAGAAGTGGTAAATGTAGAGGCTGCTGTCCTTTTGACTCTGGTTCACAGGACTTGGCTCCCGGTACTTAAAATCCAGTAAATAGGTCAACTACATGCTATTTTACATTTCTGTATTAAACCTTGCACTTTATTTTGCCTGATGCTATAGCATTTGCTTTTCTAACTACCAAAGCTCGTTTAGACGCATGCACTTTGTAAAATGTCAAAGTATTTCTTGTGTTATAAATTGCTACATATATATATATATATTAAGACTAGATTATTGCAGTATGCTAAGTTATTTTGGATAGATAAAGTACACGGTATATAATTGAGTGTCACAGTTATCTGATGAGGAATGTTAGACTTCTTGTTTACTGAAAATAAGATTATAAAAAAAGATATTTTTCCATTGGAATTATGCATCTTTCTTAACTTTCAGAGCACCACACTTTGTAATATTATGGAGATTTTTTCACTATTTGTGATAGACCATTTGTGTGAAAAGTGGACTGTTAATAGAAGGATTATCAGTGATTTTTGTACTAGAAATGAAAAGCAGGGATTCTGGGAAAAACCTAGCCCAGATGTAAAGGAAGGAAGAATAATAAAAGAAAAGGGACTTGAATAAGTTGAATCACGTTTAGTGTTTTGCTTTAACTGTCATTTTGTATTGACCACGTAGTATAAGCAACCTGTTTTCTATCTTGGTAAGACAATTTTTATTTTATAAAGCCTATTATGTACCAACCATGTTTGTATTTCTATTGTATGTAATGGCTCGGCATGATTTTGAAGACGTACACATTTTCAAGTAGCTTGGAGGAAAAAGTATGAACACTAAAAAAGGAATTTTTAATTTCTCAGAGGTTTGCTGTTTCAGTGTACTGACTTAATAATTTATAATGTAACTTTTATGAATCAGAAATGGTCTCCTTCGTAAATCTGTTTTAATTAAAGTCATCTAGAGCAACAGGAACAGATACAGAGCTATTTGAAGTTTACAAACTACATCTTTGATAAGGGAAAATGATTTCATGACATATGTATACAATTGATATTAAAATGTAATCTATATATTCTATATGATTGTATAATATTTTATACAACAGTACAAATAAAATATTTTTCTATTATATTTATTATGTCGAGACACAGTTTCTGTTTTCAGTTAGCTAATATAAATAACATAAATAACACTGTCAAACAACACGTTGGAAGTGCTGACATTTCTAGGCTTTGAAATTTAAATCATGCTGCAATTACAACCTTTCATGCTGTTTGGCGTTATCCCAGTATTTGTTCAGTAGTTAAAATGAATGCATATTTAAACACCATTTATAAGCCGTTATTTTTATTTTGCTAAAGCAGTTTATATAGGATTTTGTTATGTTTGGCAAGAAACAGAAAACAATTTTTGCAGCATCTAGGTACAAATGGTTGCCAGAAAGAAATCCAGGACTTCTAATCGTTTAAAGCATTGGGGGAACAGAAGGGAAAGAGGGAGAGAAGAAATACTAAAAACGCTATTGGAGATTTTGAAGACTGGTGTTTGCTTTTGGTGACAGCGGCATGTGCATGCTTCTGACAAAAATGTCTGACTATGGAAATGGGCAACAGAGGTGTGAAGGCTCCTAAGTAACGGGGGAAGTTTTAACGTCCAACACTGATATTGCAGGTCTTGCAGCTGGGATCTTTCTTTGCATTTGCAGTAGACAAGCTCATTAGTTGGTGACCAGTAATTTCCGCAACTGTGCCGAGGGAGAGATCCACAGGATCAGTGTAAATTACTTCCAAAATAACATCCTGGGCATGATGGTAAACCATGACACCGTCTTCTTCATCACAGGTCAGAAATTTATTATCTTTTATATTTAGTTGAGGAAGGCGCTGCTTACAGAATTCGTCTCCTGGTGATCCAACCGGGGCGATAACGAGAATGACGTAGTGGTAGGCTGTGTACATGCAGTAGAAGTCTCCAAAGTACAAGTTAGTATTTGGGTTGAAGAGTTTTTCAGCTGCGATCTCAAACCTGTATCTTCCATAAGGTGAATCTTGTGGTGGCTTCCCAGTGTTAAACTCGGTGTTGCAGCTGAAGAAGATGCCTTCCAGCTTCCCACTGATCGGAGAGCCATGGCTGCCACTGTTATCCTTAACAGAGGGCTGCATAGCATTCCCATGATGCTCTCTACAAATGAATGACTGGCATTGTTTATTTTGTAACACACGTTAAAGAAAAAGTGAAGGTTAGGACATCATGCTGTTTGGTAGCGGTACTGAAGGGACACAAAGGGAAACCGTTAAACTGAAAACTGTGGTTAGTGTCATGATCTTAGGACCAAGAAAATCAAACGACGCCAGACTCAAAGACTTAGAATAACTCCTGCTCAAGGGAAAAATCTGCTTTTCCAGTCTGGCTGTGAGCTGTGTGGGTATTATATGCAGGCAAAGAAGAGCACAAACAAAAAAGCCCCCAGACCACCACTATCTTTAATTAGCTGATTTTGTGCAGCCTTCCACTGCAGTTCTAACAATAAACACATTTTAGTTTAATCACATGTTGAAAATTGCAAGTCAGTCTCAATATGTGGAATATAGTTTGTTAATATGTATTTTTAGCATAGACAGTCTGTATTTAATGTAGAAAACCGCCAATGGAAGTTATTTCTGA
Organism: Limnodromus scolopaceus; assembly: GCA_028565335.1. Lineage (NCBI taxonomy): Eukaryota > Metazoa > Chordata > Aves > Charadriiformes > Scolopacidae > Limnodromus > Limnodromus scolopaceus. The sequence goes on from JAOXNO010000002.1 coordinate 8,213,196, forward strand.
ACGATGCTTTTCAGAGAGCTTATAGGAAGGAATGTACTGTCTGCCATAGGTGTCGGGTTTTTTTTTTCCCTAAATGATAATTTCAGATCTAATTTGTCTACTGCTGACTTCAATCAGAGCAGAGCTGGGCACAGAGTATTAGGCAATTTGGTTAGTTTCCACTTTTGGTTGGTATCCAGCTTTTGCAGTCACTAGTCCTAGGGGGAAAAAATGTACAAGACAAACTTTTTTTTTTTTTTTTTTTTTTTGCAAGCTGAGCTCAATTTGGTTCCAGTGAAAAGAAACGTTCAATGTTACAATTGAATTTTTAAAACCCTAAATCCCAAATAGCACTCAGCAGCATTAGGCTGCTAAACTTAGGAGAACAGTCCAAAAACACCCCATCTTATCCTCCCTTAGCACCTGAGATGTTATGTACAGCAGGATGTTCTCCAGAATTTGTGCCCCACAGCTCTCTGGCAGTGCTGCGGTGACAGCTCTGGCTCTGTTTGCAGCTGCAACCACCAGAAAAGGAAACATTCCCTTTTGTAAGTCCTGCAAAACACCAAATATACTCGGCACCCTTTGAAAATGCCTTTATACACATGGACAGATTAAAAACGCGTGAGGCTGCGGGGCTGGAGAGTCTTACATGCTCCTCTGACTTTACTTTCACTATTTTTTCTTTTTTTCTTTTCCCCTTTTTTTTATTGAGGAGGGGGAGACTAGCCAAGAAAAGACTTCTCTCTCTGTTTTTAATTTGCAACAGCTCCAGGTAAAATGGTGCTGTGTGGGTTTTACTTGGTAAAGCAACAGTCAAACCAAAAAAATTCAGCATATACATACAAACCAGTTCTAATCAACTGAGTAATGTCTCCAGCTGTGATTTTTTCATTATTTCTAATCTCCTCCGAAGCCTGTCTTAATTTGACTCACTCTAAGATAAATTTCAGGAGTTTTCTGGGCCATTCAAATACTACATAGTTATTGTCTCAAGCCCTATTTCTCAAGACATTGATTGGGGTGGAAAGGGTACAATTGGTATTTATGACTGAAGTGGTTACTAGGGAGAAAAAAAAAAAAACAACATCTTGAATAATCACCTGAAAAGCCAGGATTCTTGCAGTTCCATTTCTGTGGCAAGACACTGACATCCAGTGGCCAATTAGGCTAATTATAGGTCACTCTTCCTGGGGATCTGATCTGCTTTATGGTGCTCCCGGCCAAGGGAAGCAGCAGTGACATGAACTCTACTTACAAGCTCACCCTTCAAACCCTACAGTCAGGGGTTGCTGCTTCTGCACCGTGACTGCTGCTTGTTTGCCAATGCTACTAGAGCTACTCTACAAGCTTTTCCAAGCTTGTTTACTAGTTCTGACACCTGAAAGGAAGCACATGCTTAGGGTTTTTAACCTAACATTCAGAAGGGTGTATTGCGGAGGGACTAGTCCTTGTGACCGTATTAGTACATTTCTGATCAGCAAACGCAACTATTAATTAGAGGTATTCTAGATTTATACTGACCCGCTAAAACACAGCTTTTTGTCTCTTTAACTCACTAACAGAAGGGAAAGGTAACTAGTTTCTCTGTATGAAAACCAAGAAAGCACATAACCAGAGGCAGGGGAAAAGATACACTGCAATCAATTAGAGTCACATTTGGCCGAACAGGGCCAAACCCACAGCTATAAGTGCACCTCAGTGGTAATTTTCAAAGCTTTATGAACACAAAGGCAGGTGCACTATGATTACACAGCTGAAAACAAAGCCAAATGAGAATCAGAACCACCACACGCACTCCCTTCTGTCGTATCTAGTCCAGGATGGCCCCGGAGATTTACAAGGTCCTCAAAGAGCCTCAACAACTGCAATTCATTCTCTACCTCCATTGAGTTTTGCAGCTTTGTCACTTTGTGCAATAAAATAATTCTCCCAAAACACAGAAGGGAAAAAGCAAACCCCACGCTCGGGAATGTGCAAGACACTCCTGGAATCAAGTAGATACTCCTGACTACAAAGTGGGAATGTTTCCAACAGTGGTGGATTTGGATTCCCTCATTATTTTTTTAATTCACTGGTTTTAAAAACCTTCTACTTCTTGACAGGTACAAGTGTGACACCCACATAAATTATGTGGCACAGCAGCAGCCCCATCTCTCAGTAAGTATTAAAGCAGCATAGTGAGTGCTGCCACCCTCCTGACACAGCGCTGAAACAGAGGCTGACACACTGCTTACCTCTCATCCGTGTTCTTCTAACAGCGCGAGGTTTCCTCTGCAGGCTGGCTGCTCCTGCTCAGGCAGTACAGGAGCTTTGACTCCTACTGAAAATTCTTCTTTTCTATTGCAATATCACTTCCCGAAGTGTGTGCAAAGGCACACTGGGTCTCCAGCAGGAAAAAGGAACCTACCTCTAGCTATCCCATTTATTCATTCCAAGTGAAGCACACTGTTGTAGAACTCTCTAACCATCATCCCCTCTCCCTCCCCACACAATCTGTAAATTCACATTCAGATTGTAGAACCCCAGTTACAATGTTCAGGCATAGAAATGGAGTGGCTGTACACGGAGAGCAAGTATTTGAAGTGGAACTCTTATATGCAGGCAAATGCCTATGCACACAGTCGTGCACTCCTACTATTACACATTTCACTCTGAATTTCTTAGTACAATAGAAGTATTTCGCTACTAAACACTCTGTTATGATAACAGACACTTTAATCAGACTGCAGACCCTGTGAATACTTCAGTTTCTGCTTCAAAACACAAAACTTTTATTACCTAATAGAAGTGATGAGTTAAGCAAGGTGGAAGAAATTAGTTCTATTTTATTTTTATTATCTCCCTTCTTCTGAACTGGCGATAAAGCATACAGACGTTCTGCTCTAGCTTTAGCACAGCTGCCTCCATTTACTTATTTTCATTACTCCCTTAATTTGCTAAACAATTTTACATATGCTTACTTTCTTACCTGATATAATCAAAGTATTCTTTGTGCTGATTCCGATAAAAAACAGACAGTTTAAGCATACGGCCTGCAATCACTTCAGCTTTTTCCAATAGCTGTGTTAGATGAACTTTTGAATAATCTGGAAAGAAAAGACAATCTGCTAGTATTGG
>JAOXNO010000002.1:8216394-8311428 GCA_028565335.1 Limnodromus scolopaceus
GCTCCCTACAGCCCCCCCCCCCCGCAGGAAAAAAAACTACAATACTCTCCAAAAGCTACACAGTTGCTACACTTAAATTTAGGAACAGAGACTTGATTACATACCTCACACCATGCAGCAGCTATACAGAAACTATACAGCCCAGCAGGAACTTCCAACAGTGGCAGAAGACACTTGGCAGGAACACACAATGTTTGATTCTCCCCACCCCTTTCCCCAGGAACACTCTGCAAGCCTACAGCAACTTTCAGCTCAGGATTCCATGTGTTAGAGCTGGTTTCCTTGTATTTGGGACCGGAGAGGAGCTGAGAAGTGCCCTCTCTTTGTCATTTGATAAACTGTTTGCTGCAACGTACCCAATACCTCACTTCACATGACTAAAAAAGCTTGCTTTGGACCCAGCCTAAACAGCATCTCAACCAACACGGGATTCACAGAGAGCTCACTTGAGTGCTCAGCTTTCACCCAGCCCAGCACCTTGGCACGGGGTGAGGAACATCCAAGGGAAGAGACTTATAAATCAATGACAGGCCAAACCGATCCTGGAGACGGGGTGCTCAGGCTTTGCAGCACGCAGGGGAGGGAGAGCAGCAGAACATCTTTAAGCAAGCCGTCTGTTAGGGAGCAGCCACTCTGTCTTCTCTCCTCAGGTGCTAGTAGCCAGCAACAGGAACACAACTGGCCCTGCTCCACGCGGGTTCACCAGTCTCCTTTTGAAGCCTGGGACAAGCAATGGTGCCAGGCACAGCACTTTGGGGCAGCTAAGCCATTGCAGAACAAAAGGGCATTCCAGCTGCCTCCCTCCTCTCATTAACGCACCAAACCCGAGTGCACACAGAGCCTGAAGTTAGAACTCCAGTTCCCAGGTGTGACTACTGTAAGTCTGCCAGCCCAGTTGGCACTGGTGGGTGGCTAACCCACTCAGGCAGCAGAGCTAGCCTTACTTGCATACGTCCTACGGTGCATGTTTCCTCAGCAATATTACCTGCTGTGCAAAACTCGATGATTTCACTCCACTCAGAAACAACATAATCGCCATCGACTTGCTTTGATGCCGTCTGCACTGCGACTGTGTATTCTGTTCTTGGGCTCAAGAACCAGTGCCCGCGGACTGTCATAGGCAAAGGAACAGCTTTGGCCACCAACTTGGTGGGTACATCCTGATGGAAACAAAAAGACAAAACAACACCCAAGTCAGCAGTGTAACCAAACCAACCCACCACCCCTTCCTTCATGGTTTTTGTGATGTCATCCCCAACCCCCAGCTCTTCTGTGTAAACCTGAGTTACTTCTCACAGTCCATTGGTGCAGCAAAGTTAACAAAGGGGCCGAGGACAAAGGTCTGCTCTAAGAGCTATGGTGATAACTGGCATCTATGAGTTTATTATTGGTTCCAAGCGAGTATAGACTGGTACTATTATGTGTAGCCCCAATATGTAATTCAGACTAGTGCCATTTGTGCCTAAGGATGCAACCAGAGAAAGACATGCTACTGAGCACAAGAGCTTAATTTAAGAGCTTCTCGTGCTCTCATTTCCATTGTTTTCTCTCAGTCAGTGTAACCAAACAAAATTCCTTCTGCCATCAATCAGTTCACCCATATTGCTAGTGCTATCTTCTAAACCAAACTTCAACGCAGAAAATTAAATGCATTGCAGAATAACTTTGAGTGTTTTACATGCATCAAAAAACCCCTTATGTACAGGAAGGGCCAGCAGCAGACAAACACACAGCTAGATGGTCTGTGCCTGTCATCGCACCTCTTGCTTCCCACCCCACCACCATTTCAGATACTCTGTTTTACTCACCACAGTGAGACAAAGAAGAATAAGCTGCTTGTTATTGTTGAAATACATAGTTTCTACAGCACCAAAGACACCAAAGCACAGACCACCAAGGGGAATTAAAGAATGAAGAACTGGCCAGTTTATGCTAGAACTGTGGGTGAAAGGCCTCACAGTGGAGTTGACTGTTTCTCTGCCCAGTGTACCTGAGGGGCTGTGATAGAGCGAGAGAGGTATCTACTCTTGAATATTTTATCAGTAATCACAGAATAGTAAGATTGCTCTCATGTGAAAAGTGGGCATTTTAGATAACATCCATGGCTGTCCACATATAAATACAGTCCACAGTCACCCACCTGCAAACACTAGCACAGCAGTCCCTTAAGGACCAAGGAAATAGAACAGAGATGCTTTCTGTTCCTGATCTGTAAGCAAGACCTAAAAGATTTTTTTTTTTGCTTGTCTTCTATTGTGGAAAAATATCTTTTACCGCTTTTCTGTCAGCAAAAAAATACTCAGCAGTTTCTGTATTAGGAAACTGTAAAATTAGTAGCTTTTGATATTACAAGAACTGAAATGTGATTAATAATCAAGCATAAGATTTTGTTGTCATGATTTCCTTTTTGCTAATTCTCATTTAAATCAAACAACTTTATCTGTAAAGGACTCAGTTATGCACTCTGAAATAAATAATATAGAAAAGATAGAGAAAAATTACAAGGAAAAAGAAAAGAAACCTCAAATGACACTTAAAGCTGCCACCCTGGAACTCCATTGCAAAGGCGTCCCCTGGAGCGAATCTGCTGAGGCTGAAGCCGTCAGCAGCTGCTGCAGTTACCACCATTAGTCCTCCTGTCATCTCTTCTTTGGCTGTGATAAAAACTGCCTCCACCTGGGTCAGGTCTCTGCACCCGCAACCCGGTGGTGGGTTTTGCCCCCATTTAGTTACAGTTTTCATGTCACAGTAAAAGCCTCGTTGCCCCTGTGCGTCAAAGCCTTACCTTACAGCTGTGTATCAGGAAGCCCTTCCATCTGTACCAACAAAGGGCAGACTACCTACAAGCACATTAAATAGAGGGTTTTCTCTCGCACAGCTGGGGAGGAGGGGCAGACATGATGCTTTTCATAACTCTAATCTGTTGTTCTTTTCCTAAGCAATTTTTTTTTTAAGGTTGCTATACTGACCTCAGGAAAAAATGTTCAAATGTTCACGTTGAAATTTCTCTGGGGATTTTCCATTTCTTCCTTTCATCTCCTTTCTGCCCAGCTCTCATTCCTGGCTGAGCCCCAAAGAAGTGCAAAGGAGGTTATATGCCAGCCGGGATTCTGGAGTGGCAGGTGGCTGCTGCACCACCGGCACTTACCAGACAACTCTAAAGGTACCCAGACAGCAATAATTTCCAAGAACAACCTGGATGCACTGAATAGCTAAACGGGAAGGTACATGAGTCACATTAACTCTTCTCCTTTTTGTGAAGAGCTGCTTACTTTACGGTCCCTTTTCCTTGCCAAAGCAGCAACTTTCAATTTTCAGAGCTTTCTGCCATTTCATCTTATCCTTCCCTTTGCCAGGTCTGCTCATAGGACACACTGTGGGAACTCAGCACACCCAGGTTCTAGTCCTAGTTTTGCTAAATATCTGAGTCTCATTTGCTATTAACTGGGAATAATCATACTTCCATATCTCAAAAAAAAGGGGAGTTATGCAAATTGCATGGAGAAAAAGACAGTGTCTTTTTAGAATTCTAGTCTTTACATACTAATACCAATACAAATCTCCTTCTTCACAGATATGATGATAATAGTTTTAAATAATAAAACTATATGCCCCCTAAATATGCCAAATATATTGTATATATTTGCTAACAGAAGAAGTATCGAAAGGATGAGTCATTCATTTGTGCTCTCCTGGGTATGGAAGGAAAGAAACACCCCCCTTTCCTGAAATACAGCACCCATCTATTAGGTTTAGTCTGTAGTCACTTGCTCACAGCCAGGTGAGAAAACGGAGACTTAACATTAACTCTCTACAAGTTGGAAACCAGTTTAAGCTGGTCATCTGGGCTTATCATCTGTGAGAGAGACAGGCACTTGCAGACAGTGATTTATCGCACCCACAAGCTAAGTAAGGATGATTTTTTCCCCTGAAGACACCTCTTTCCTTCCACAGCCTGACTGCTGAATGATTCCTCAGAGTAAGTCGCAAGGCTCTTTTTATAAGCGGTGGGGTTCACCCTTTTCTTTCTAAGAAGCTCTGCTGGGAGAAGGGGCAGTGATATCCCTCACCTTTATCCAACGGCGTTGTTACAAAGCCAATGGATGGATGGGGGCTGATTCAGTTCCCTCCAGACTCAGTCCCTGGAGCTGCAGCTGCCAAGGTTATCAGCTCCAAACCCAGCAGGTCTGCTGCTGAGCTTCAGCTCCGAAACGCGTGTAACTGATGTTATAGGGATAAAGGATACAAGTCCCTAACCATACTAGGGTTATGTCAAATTTTGAATTTGAGCAATTTTTAATTTCTCAACAAAAGCTTATTCAAAAAAATCGTGTTAAAAATTACTCAGTACTAAAGATGCATGAAAGCAAACACATATGTGCTCTGGCACAGAGAATTGTTTTTCACTCTGTGCAGTTCTCTCACCCACCCCGTCTGCTGTTGGGATATCCATCATTCTGGCTAGGAGAAAACAAAAAAATCCCCCCCCCCCAAAAGCTTTACCAACGTCACTAACACAATTTTTTGAATTTTGAAGTTAATTCTGACAAGACATCCAACTTATCATCATTTTAATTGATAGACTTTAGTCTCCTGTTTTTACAAAACCAATTCCCTCTCTCCTTTGACTAAACACTTCATCACAGTAAAAAGCTAGGGAATTGCTCAGAAAAACAAAATAAATCTAATGGCTTATCTTTATTACACTATCAATATCCTTTTTTCTTCTCTCCATTTTAACACCAGTCTCATCACTGTGATAGGGATTTTGAAGCGAATACAGTGTTTGATCTGGTAGGGTGGCTCTCCCTTTTATAAAAACAAATTTTACAACTTTAGACCAGTTTGCACACAAACAAAAAAACATGCAGATAATTAAAATGAAAAAAAATTAAAAAGAATCCATCCAAGTAAACACTTACATTAGAAGGTATATTTATTCCTGCAATTTTAAATGGCAATTCAAATTCAAGGGCTGCTAGTCCAAAAGTAATAACAGTAAGAAAAATCCAAACATACCCTATTTTATTTGCTACCACAATTAAAAATGGGTCATAATAAATGGCTATTAAAATATTAAATTTGGTAGTGCTTTGCACACTGGTTCCTAGCAACTGCAACATCTTGGCCAAACATGTAAAATTCTCAATTTCAAGCAGGACTAAGTGATTTTTCATTACAGTTAATGAATATTACCTTCTAACCACATTAAACCCAAAAAATGTCAAATAAGGAAATGTGAAAATTATAGACATGCTCTTAACAGCAGTCACAGGAAAAATACTCTCACAATAAAAAGACTCAGAGAAATTGGTGGAAATAGTTCCTGCTTATCCCACTGGTTTATAAGCCAACAGTAATTCAGGTGTTGGTGGAATTAGAGCTCTCATATTTGCCTTGGTGGTTATTTATGCCTTGGTAAACCTTATCTTTTAGAGCTATTGCCAACATGGTTTTTAAATTTGCAGATGATTGTGTTGTTTAATCTCCTGTCTCATTCCATGTTTCTCTACACATCTCAGTATTTCAACTATTCTGAGGTCAAAGCAAATTTTGCTGGATTTGATAACTACAGACTCTGCAATACACTCAGTATGTCCCTGCATCAGTGGCTTGAGGAAAGAGGCCAGATGAATATTCAGGTCACAGTGCTGAACGCCGCAAACTAAAATTGCTGGAAGCCTTCCTAGAAGGGCATTAGAATTTGTGACTCTTCTGTTGAAATGACATGTGTTGCTCTCACGAGTCTGTCACTGAACAAGGACAGGCACAGAATACATGAAATGTTTAAATAATGATTAAGAACTAGTCAAGAATAAAAATGTCTATCTTGCAATAAATTTCACCGGTATAAAATCTGGTTTAGTTTCAAATTAAATAGAAAAGGTAATGTTCTGTTCTCTATTAAACAAATACACTTGTGCTTACATGCACACAGGCTAGAGATGGAGAAGATATTCTGAGTAAAAAACCTACCTTTGCTGGATGCCCAATACCTGTTTCTCATGGTCTGGCTTTGAAAGATTGATAAAACACTGAGATTCATCTATTGAAAATCAAGTACTTCCACCTTGATTGTTAAATTAAAATTACCTTGTGTTTAAATTTGTTGGAATTCTTGTTTTCTTTCTTGTTGAGATCAATGAAGTAATGAGTAATGCGGTCCTTGGATTTAGAATCCATGTCCCAAGAAATCTTGAAGGAATCACACGTGATGTTACTGATTTTGATGTTGTGAGGGACTGGAAGTTCCTCCATCTCTGCAATCCCACTGTCTTGTGATTTATTCCCTGCATAAAAAATAAGCATGATTCATTAAGTTAAAGGCCTATTAGGTATCTGTTTTCTGTGCTCCAATACAATCACATCTCTGAAGAGCCTTTCACAAAGTCTCACAGGTGGGAGTCAGAAGCAACTATGAAGTACCATTATGCAAGTCTCAGTTTCAGTGGTGGGAAATATTGGGAAGGAATGAAATTCCTCATGTGAATAAGCACCAATAACATGTCAGCGGGATGCACAGACTGGCTGGTACCACAGCTGTGTGCGGTTGTAGTTTAAGAATAAGAAACATCTGAAGGTATCTGGTGCTACCGTGTTTAGTTAAGATGCCACCAACATCCACAGTTAATATAATGGCCCTATCCATACCTCTCAAAGATATAAATACAAATAGAAATCATATTCAATCTAAAACCATTTTTTAGCACGAAGTAGAACCAATCTCTTCAAGATTTATAGATGGTGTATACACATATGTACACACATATATAAAACACCATCTCCTTCACAAAGAACCATTTAACAGTGATTACTTGTTAAGCCACAGCAGAAGGGACATACACACCAATTTCATTTTCTGGTCCTTATTTTCTCTATTCTATTTGCCCAGTTGAGACCCTGAAGTTTTCTTGGGAAATTTTTTTTCTAATTTCTCTAAGTGCATATGGTAGATGAACAAATCACCACTGACCCCCAAAAGTATCACAAGTTCTAAGATTAGGTCTTCCTTTAGTTCCCAAGGCAGCCTTATAGTAGAGCATTCTGTGAACATTAAAACTCAGAAACATTAGGTGATCTTGCACCACATAAGACACAAGTCAAAAGAAAAAAAAAAATAATAAAAAGAAGCAGAAAGACAAGGAAAATGTGGGTAGAAAGTTAAACATAGAGAAGATGATGTAAGAGATGGAATAAAGAAACATGGCATAAAAAAATAAAATGAAACATAGTTAAAAACAGAAAGAAACAACAGAGAAAAATAAGGCTAATGCCTAAGAGAGAGAGGAAAACTCCCAAATTCTGTCCAGATGAGGAAGATTGGAAGTCTATACAGAGATGCGAGGGAACACATTGTCAGAATTATTTTTATCCCATTTAATTATAGAAAAAGATAGTATTTATACACTTCCATCATAACTGATAAAAGACTCAACACAGAAAGTGAGTCCTGTCTGTAATGATAATAAAAATGTGACTTGGAAAACATAAGGGACATTTCAACCTATTGACATACATTGTCAAAGAATTATACCAACACCTCAGTGCAGGAATATTAAGGTTGGCCTGATTGTTCAAAAGTCTCCTCAAGAAACTGCTTGGAGAAATCCCATGGATTAGTTCCATCTAAACATGAGGAAGAAATTCTTTACTGGAATAGGCTGCCCAGAGAGGTGATGGAGTCTCCGCTTCTGGAGACATTCAGAACCTGTCTGGAGACCACCCTGTGCAACCTGCTCTAGGTGGACCTGCTCTGGCAGGGGGGTTGGACTAGATGATCTCCAGAGGGGCCTTCCAACCCCACATCATTCTGTGATTCTGTGACGTGAAATTCAATCACAGAGTCTGCAAAATCCATAGATTTCCAGCTAGCGCTCTGAATAAAATAATTTTACTGATGACTTCAAGAACCAATAATAACACTTTTCTATTTTTGTTCCATTTTATGCATTTACATGCAACAGGTTGTCTACCGCTCTTTTTTTCTTTTCCAACCAATATCAGTCAGACGGGGCATGGTCCTGCACAAAATCCTATCCTATTTGTGCCATCCACAATGACATTTTCAACAGCTGTACTGGCTGCAGTAGACTCAGAAATTCCAGTCATTACTGAAAGCTTTCTCCTCATATGAAATACATGGTAAGTGCTTTTCCCAACATGAGATTTCAGAAAGCCAGCATGGAGAAAATGGCATTGCTTTCTTTTGTAATCATTTTGTATTTGAAAAATGACTGAAAGCTCTACCAGGTACACTGAAAAGGCTACATATGATTGCTCGGCCAGAAGCGAGGCTCTGTGTTTAAGCAGAAGATGGAGTGATGCTGCTGAGGTTCCCAAACCTCCTGGAGAGCTGGATCCCAGCATAATGAATAACTGAATAAAGATCGGGACAGATATGCCGTCAGGAAATCCAAGCCATCTATGCTCAAAATACATTAATGTGCAAGTTCTTTCTTCAAAAGTAAGCTTCTATACTCTGTAACTATGAGCCCCAGTCAAAGTAGCTTGAGCTTCAGCAGATGTGCAAAACAGTAATGACCACTGACAAAATGTAAGAGAGATGAAAAAAGGTTTTGTTTTGGAGCGCACGAATGACAGTCAAAGAGCAAAAGTGCTTCTGTTTTCTGTACAATTCTCAGAAATTATGTCTGGCATGCATCTTTAGATGTCTAAAGGATGCTCATCTAATTGGATGCTACCCATCCTTTAGCTTTATTTGCTTAAGAAGTGAATAAATAGTTCAAGTAAATGTCTAGCCGAAAATCTCCAGGTAATTTTAGCAACATTTTTAGTATGTCAGAAAAAGAAACCATTTGTATTACTGAGTGCTAAGCTATCCTTTTTTTTGTGATGGAACAAAATCCAAAATAAACACTTCTCAGAAATCTTTAAAGCTCTTTGAAAGTGAAAAAAAATCATTTTACAGACTTTGAAATACAAACAGAATATGAACTAACAATGTAAAATATCTCACAATGATCATCAGCAAGCAATACTCTAGTTTCCGTTCTATTTAGAATATCAGGTACCTATGAAATATGTAATGCATATTTTGATACACATTCGTATAGTGTATATACTACACTATGGGAAGTCCTGTATGTCTAAACCCACTGAGCTGACAGGCTGTAATAGGAATCTGATAATGATACATAGTATTAATACAGAGGATTATGATTCAGTGAGTATTGGTAAATGGCGACTTTTGAATAGCAATTGGTGTACCACTGCATGGGAACAAGGGAAAAAAGGACAGAGTATGTAAAGTGTGCTCTTGCTCTCTTAGATGTTAAGGAAACGATGCTAAGGACTTAGATGCTAGAAACCAAACATGCAGGTATTGGACCAGCTTTGCCCACACAGCAGACACCCCAGCATTCAGTCCACCAAGAAATTTTGAAGAAGCATAAGTTCTAATTCAGAACGTGGGTCCTGCAAAAGTAGTGTTTTTCAATGTTAGGAAGAGCATTCTGTCCCGAGACGTACCACTGTTGAATGAGACGGGTGCCATGGTGACAGAGGATGCAGAGAAAGCGGACTTCCTGAATGCCTTCTTTGCTTCAGTCTTTACTGCTCAGGCCAGCCCTCAGGATTCCCAGACTTTGGAGGTAACAGAGAAAGTCTGGATAAAGGAAGACTTCCCCTTGGTTGAGGAAGATCAAGTTAGAGAACTTGAATCCAGAGTAAACTGGATATCTGCAAGTCCATGGGTCCTGATGGGATGCACCCGCAAGTGCTGAGGGAGCTGGCAGAAGTCATTGCTGGGCCACTCTCTATCATCTTTGAAAGGTCCTGGAGAACAGACAAGGTGCCCGAAGACTGGAGGAAAGCCAGTGTCACTCCAGGATTCAAAAAGGGCAAGAAGGAGGACCCAGGAAACTACAGGCCGGTCAGCCTCACCTCCATTCCTAGAAAGATGATGGAACAGCTTGTTCTGGGTGTAATCTCAAAGCGTATGGAGGAAAAGAAAGCTATCAGAAGTAGTCAACACAGATTCACCACAGGGAAATCATGTCTGACTAACCTGATAGCCTTCTACACTGGCATGACAGGACACATAGATGAGGGGAGGGCGGTGGATGTTGTCTACCTTGACTTCAGCAAGGCTTCTGACACAGTGTCGCACAGCATCCTCATAGGTAGCTTAGGAAGTGTGGGTTAGGTGAATGGACAGCGAAGTGCATTGAAAAGCGGATGAAAGACAGAGCTCAGAGGGTCGTGATTAGGGGTGCAGAATCTAGTTGGAGGTCCATAACAAGTGATGTTCCCCGGGGGTCAGTACTGGACCTCTTCACTATATTCATCAATGACCTGGATGAGGGGACAGAGTATACCCTCAGCAAGTTTGCTGATGACACAAAACTAGGAGGGGTGGCTGACACACCAGAAGGCTGTGCCACAATCCAGTGAGACCTGGATGTGCTGGAGAGTTGGGCAGAGAGGAACCTGATGAAATTCAACAAGGGCGAGTGTAGGGTGCTGCAGCTGGGGAGGAATAACCCCACGCACCAGTACAGGTTGGGGGCTGACATACTAGAGAGCAGTTCTGTGGAAAAAGACCTGGGAGTCCTGGTGGCCAACAGGATGACCATGAGCCAGCAATGTGCCCTTGTGGCCAAGAAGGCCAATGGCATCCTGGGGTGCATCAAGAAGAGCATGGCCAGCAGGTCAAGGGAGGTCATCCTGCCCCTCTACTCTGCCCTGGTGAGGCCCCATCTGGAGTACTGTGTCCAGTTCTGGGCTCTCCAGTTCAGGAAGGACAGGGAACCACTGGAGAGGGTACAGCAAAGGGCTACAAAGATGATTAGGAGCCTAGAACATCTCTCTCAGGAGGAAAGGCTGAGGGACTTGGTCTTTTTAGTCTGGAGAAGAGAAGACTGAGAGGGGGATCTGATCAATGCATACAAATACTTAAAGGGAGGGTGACAAGAAAATGGGGCCAGTCTTTTTTCAGTGGTGCCCAGTGACAGGACAAGAGGTAACGGGCAATAATTTAAACACAGGAAGTTCCATCTACACATGAGGAAGAACTTTACTTTGAGGGTAGCAAATCCCTGGAACAGGCTGCCCAGAGAGGTGGTGGAGTCTCTGTCTCTGGAGACATTCAAAACCTGCCTGGGCACGTTCCTGTGCAACCTGCTCTAGGTGAACCTGCTTTGGCAGGGGGCTTGGACTAGATGATCTCCAGAGGTCCCTTCCAACCCCATATCATTCTGTGATTCTGTACTGCAATATGACACAAAAATGTGAGATACAGTGATTGACATCATTGCACTGTAATTACCCAGAAAGAAATGAAGATGAGAGGAAAGCACAGAAGGAGAGTCAGAATACGGTCTGTAATGTACATACATCACTGATGACAACTACATATCATGGAATATTTCCATTGAAGTTTATCAATATTATAAAATAATTGCAACTACTATAGTATAGAGTTACACACTTACAAGACAAAATAGTATGAATGGGCAGAATTTTCAATAGCAGAAGGCTAATTTTGAGCTAAAGTTGGAAGTCAGGTTTTTAAGAAAATAATACTATCTGCTTTTAAAGTTGGGGTTCAACTAGGGTCTAAAAATACTGTCAACCAAACCTCTTAAAAATGCTGGCTGCTACAAAAGACTGCGGAGCAGCCCACTCTCTAGTTATAACCGGAGAATTCACATGTGTGCTAAGTGAAATACAGGAGTCACGGAGATCAAAATCTGACAGATACAACCGAGTATCTGTATTTGTAAAATAGTAAAAAAGTAACGTATTTGTACCTTGCCTTTTTTTCACTTGTACTTTGGTGAATATTTTGAATTGGTTTTCATGCTGGAAAGCATGTCCACTTCAGATCATTTCTACTTTATACCAGAATTAAAGAATAGACTGACATCAGGAAATACGATGTCTACTAAAAGCAGAAATAGCAGCTGAACTTTCTCAAACCTGGCATATAGTTGCCCTAAAGCACTCCAAAAATCCAGCTAAAAGGATCTGTTTGGATCCTTTGTTATCCTTTGGATCCATCACTACTGTTATGGATGTGAAAATAGGTGGAGAAGGCCTTAGAACTGGCTGCTTTCCTGTTTGTTGCTTTGCCATTTCACTGATGCTAAACTGATCTTTCTTTGATGAATCATCACAATACAGACAGAAATTGAAAAAGTAGCATAGGAAAAGTTGCTCTGAACAGCTTCAAATCAAATTAAAACAGATCAGCTTCCAATTAAATGGCTACTTCGTTTTGTACATTCATGTTGCTTCAATGCTGGAAGCCACTGCGGGATTGGATAGAAACACTCCTTTCAGGTCTCTTTTGGGCAGAAACTTATAGAAGGGTTAGTAGGCAAACGAACCTGGTCTCCCCTGCCAAAAAACCTAGGCATGTCTTCCCTGTGTGCATAGAAACACCTCTGTTTTAACAAAAACACCAGTTCACTTTTAGAACAAGCAAAAGAGCCCAGTCATTCTTAACCTGCATAATAAGAAGTCAAAGACCACTGGTGTGCATAGGTCACACTGGAAGTGTAAGACTTTAAATTTCTTCACAGCCAAACAATAAATACAACACAGCAGCTTTAGTGAGATCAGCTGGAGAACTGCAAGATTAATGCTTTATGCTCCCATTCACAGGCTTATCTCCCTCTGCCATATCCAGAGTTAAATTTCAAGTTAAATTTTCTAATCAATTTAAAAGTGGTTATGATACTCACTGCTGCAGCTGAGCCAAAATGCTGGTAAATGGGTAACAAACCGATTTTATTTATATA
Source organism: Limnodromus scolopaceus (assembly GCA_028565335.1). NCBI lineage: Eukaryota > Metazoa > Chordata > Aves > Charadriiformes > Scolopacidae > Limnodromus > Limnodromus scolopaceus. The sequence goes on from JAOXNO010000002.1 coordinate 8,229,159, forward strand.
TACATAGACACACTTAATTTAGTACCCTCATTTTATCTTCTACTTACATAAATTATCTCTGAATGGAAAAAAAAAAAGGCAGAAAATTCCCATTGAACACTCATGGCTTTCATCTGTCACTATTGGAGACAAATGATAAGACTTGGCAATTGAAAGCCCACATTGAAAAGATTTGGAAAAGGATGTTGTTTTTCTTTAATTTGCCTCGTCACTCAAAACAAGCTGCACCATAACATCTGCAGCAGTGGAAAGATGGTGGAGAAGAACCTTAACACAACCTCTGATTGGTAGTTACTGAGCATTCACAATCACTGATTTTTTATTATTTTAGAATACTTGGTAATTCTTTTTCCTTCGTTCTAAAAATGCAGAACTTCACAGCAAGGCGAGATAACGTGTCTCCTGATTTGTCATTTCACAAACTGCTTATGTTATCCATAAAAGAAATCCTGAAATGTCTCACTCGTAATCTACTCTCTAAGCAGACTTACAGCTCACAGAAGTGCGTTTTATGAAACTAGATCAGTAAAATATATATTTCTAGGTTCCTATGACCTTGCTTATAGATGTTTTGACTCTGATACAATCTTGGCAAATACATTCTTGCTACTAAGCATTAACAATGGAAAAAAAAAATAACTGAAGCAGTATGATACACATTTAATGAATATATAGAATCCCTACACATACATCTGTATTTCCCATAGTTTGAATGTAATTCATCATTCGGACACATTAAAAAGACGGGTTGTATACCAGACACGCTGCAGCAGAACTCCTAAGTATTCAGAACTCATGCAATTTATATTCAGCAATCAAATCACATCCTCTTTCCCCTAACTATATGCATAAGACTAATATGCCACCTTTCACAGCATTAACTATGCAGCTTGCTGCACTGTGCAACCATGAAGAATTATCTAGCAGTCAAGAAACAAATTCACAGAAAACAGAATCTGCAAATGACTGAATACAATGACACAATAGTCATCCATCAACAGGGAAAAAACTACAAATATTACAGCCATAATGAGTGTGATTGCTTGTACTCAGTGTGAACCAAACTTGTGAAATATTCATTCAACTGCAATGACGTTCATTAAATCTGGAGAAATTAAAAGAAAGCAGGACCAGGTGAAATCCTTTTCTCTGCTGGAGCTGTAAAACAATTCCTTCAGTAATCATGGATTACAAAAGATAGTTGTAAAGTATTACTATCTACCTGCAATTTAGATTTGGATACTAGGGGAATGACCATTAATGTAATATAAGAACGCTTTTCAGATTGCTATTTTCCCTTCATGGGGTTTAGATTCCACCAATTCAGATACTTATCTGTCCAATATCTGGTCAAAAACTATTTATCCATTTTACATGTGGAAAAAAATGTAAATATCTAAACAGAATTTGGAATAAAAGGGGGGTCTGTTTGAAGCATCACTCAACCAAATTTAGAGCTGTCCTAAGCAGCGGTGCAAAGTTACACATCCCTGAAGGGATGTAAATAGGCTTTATATTACAGAGCCCAAACACACCAGGAGAACAACCAACAGAAAAGAGAAGAAAGCGATAAAATGGCTTTTCTTTGCATTACTTTAAAATCTCTTGTTGACCGTGTTTCCTGCTAAGGCTTTGTCCTTCTGTCCCTCAAGATGCAAATTACATCAGCTTAATGAAGTGTAACTTACATTTTCATTTAAACCCATTATGAACCCCCCTCAACATGTACAAACAGATTTGCCTCTTTTGGCATCACTCTGGAAAATCTCCAGTTGTATGGACAAAGACAAATCATCTGGTTCTAAGTTTCTTTGTACTCAAGGATAAATCTTCAGTGTCTTTACAGTCATGTTGTAGGAAACATGGACGTCTGGTGCTTTTGGAGCAGACGTTCAAAAATCACTATTATGCCTCTCCTAAGCTGCCAACCCCATTGCCATGGATCTTTGAAAGCATGTTCCCAAAGGATTCGTACAAAACATTAAGGCATTTGGGGCTGTCAATTTGTACTTTGTAAATCTCATGCTTGTCCTTGCATCTGAAGTGGTTGCTATTAAGAAGTTTCTTTACCTGAGGATGAAACCCTTTGCATTTAATATGGTCTAGATTTAAAACAAAACACAGTATGAACACTGGAATGCTTGTTAGCGATGGCTATTTCCAGTTACAGTCCTGTCTTTTCCAGCTGTAAGCTACACTGAAACATCCTAAGAGCTCCCTACCTAGAGTCTAGCTACCACACTCTCAGCTGACTTAGGAACAGCAGTTTCTTAAACTTTGATCTCACAATGATTTGCAAAAAACATCTGTTTAAAACCTTGGTTTAATTTTCCAGAAGACATGCGCATATTTAGAGATTTCAAATAAACATAGTGTTAGAAGTCATGGACTCTAATAATTTCCAAATAATTTAATTGAAAATATAGAAAGACCACTAGTCCTTATAGTCGAGGCATTCATTTAAGGCCCAATTAAAACATGGTAGGGGAACAGCAAAATAAATAATAGATCATACTCAAATTCTATCGGAAGACTGGCTGTCCTCTGAATTTACCTCTAGCAGCAACGAAGAAGAAAACAGTTCAAGACACTTTCCAAAAATGAGATCTTTTGACATTTATATGATGAAAAATGGCTGTCTGATTGGAAAAAAAAAAAAAAAAGATGGAAAAAGAGGTGATACAAAACACATTATTTTAGGGGGGCTATGCAGGCAATAAAGTAAACTAAGCCTATGTAACATGCCAAGCTACTGAAGAATCTCCACCTTTAACACTGACCTGTGGCCCAGGACTGAAAGTTTGCTACAGAAAAGAAAGCCTAGATTCAATGGTAACTGTTCCATTCATCCACAACTCTAAGGTTGCTGCAATTTTTTTTACGGCAGGTAAGACACCCAGAAGTTACTGACTGACCGGCAATGCCAAAAGCACAAGGAAGCCCTGGTGATACCCCCCTAACCAGCAACTGAGGGGAAAGCCAGTGGAACAGTCATCATGCCACTTCCGCATCACCACAATATTCTCCCACACTGATGTAAATTCACTCATCTGGTGCACATAATTTATGTTTATCTGGGTTGTTGTCATGCAGATGGTAGTGCACCAAGTGCTGCACTGTACTACCTTTAGAAAAACACACAAGTTATTAACACTTGCAGTTACTTCCATGAAGTGTCAGCTCCATGAAAACCTAGGAATTTGATACGGAAAATGTGACTAAGGTTTGCGAGCCAGAAACTAAGCAAGATGAGACTTTACCTACATAGCACAAAATTAAAAGCTAATGCTGGATCCTTAATATATTCTGCGAAGATATCTGAAGATCAAAAGATATGTAGATGAGGATGAGAGGTGTAGAGGAATAAACTACAAGGTAAAGCAATTTTTGAGACTCTGAAAGATCAGGTATACATTATACACAGATACCAATAGCACATGTAATAAACACACCAGAAGTCGAACAAATTCTTATAATATAAATCACATTTTTTAAAAATGTCACCTTTTTCAGATCTTAAAATATATCGATTAGGGAAAACAGAAAATGTTTTTCTCATGTTAACATTTTCAATACAATGAGAGACATTAGCTATGACCTTTTGAAGTAGAAATTCTTGATGAGAGGGGATCAGCTTCATAAAGAGCACCTAGGTACCATGACATAAGAAATCCTCTTACTAGATACTGATACTAACGACTGAAAACAACTCATTTAGAAGCTGTAACTCCCATAGAATTAACAGAGACATCTTTACACCTTCTGAAACAGAAAAATTTCTGCCTCTCCTTGTCTTGATAATTCAGCTGATTGTTTATATATCAGCTCTATAAAGGTAAAATATTAAGTTTGTAATTCTAGAAAACCGATATAGACTTACAATATTTGAGTGCTATAATTCAGACTGAAATCTCCAACTTACTGCTGAGGTATCTTATTTACTCAAAAATTCAATAGGAGGAAGAATTCTTCTTTCTTTATCACCATCAAAAATGGCAGGAAAGTGCCAGGAAATTATATATTAGCTGCATACTTTAAATTTACCAAAGCAAAAATACAAAATCATGTTTTTCTCCTGAGCTCTGGAATGAATGGGCTGCTGTCAAACTGCTAGCTACATAAAATTGTTTTACAGGACCAGAACAATATGTCCCTACCAAGCAAATAATTAACCTGAATATCAAGAATATCAATGTTCACTGCAACACCTTGTTTAAGAGAGACAATGAAACCACACAGAGGAAATAAAAATACAACATTTATAAAATTATCAAATCAAGGCTGTTATTTGCTAGGCCATGTAAGTGGCACTTCTCCAGGATGGCTATTCTATTTCAAAGTTCAAACTCGCTATCCATAACCATGTTACATAAGTAACATTTATGCCTTATCTATGCTTCTTTTCATCCACAAGAAATGAGTGAATAGTCTCAGACTTTTAAATGTCTCTCTATCCTCTCTCCAGAATCTTGATAAACTAACTCCCACTACAGATTTTTATACTTATAGAAGCATATTTAAGAACATTTTCTAAATAAGTATCCTTGTAAAAGCAATTCAGGCATTAGCAAAGAACGCCTGGTCCCATAAATCTTGTTAGAGGGATAAACTCCTCTAAATCTTCTCCTCATTTCCTCCCCATGTCTGACACTACTGTTGTGCATTTTCTAGTAAGATAATGTGCACTCTGTCCAAAATGATAAAAAATAATTTTGAAAATAAAGCATTACTTACTTATAATATGTACGTTTACATTTACTGAAGGTTTTTTTAAATGTTCATATACAAATGAATTCTTTTTGTTTTTTAACTCAAAGCTTAATTTACCTGCTTCCTCCTAATCTACACCACTGACTTCAGCAGGAATATTCCACATTACAAAACAGAGAGAACAAAACTAGACTCTGCGAGCACAATTGTGCCTTTAGTACAGCCGCCTTCTCCAGCACAGAAGGTACCCCAAAACTGTGCCTACAGAAAGCATACAGCAATCTCCAGATTGTCCAGCTTCTGTATCAAAAAAATTCTCTCGGCCTCTTACAGAGGACTCAATTCTTCCTCCATCTCACATGGAGAACAAATGTACTCTACAAGTGGTCCCATGATTCAAATCAGGAGCAGACCAATATCTCAATCCTGTCACTGACAGCAGCAAATGTGCAGGCTCTTAGTTCCCGCCGAGCAGTGCCCCGCTCTCTCTCAAGCCTCGTTTCTCACTGCCTGCTGTCAACTACAGGATTGAAACCTTGTTCTGCAAGCAGCCTCTGGTTTCAGAAAGACGGCTCAGAGGTTCAGTTGCTACCTGACAGGAGGTGTAGTACAGCAGCTGAAGGACAGTGCATAACGAAGGGAAAGAGTTCTGCACAGTCTTGAAGGTTTGCCATTCACCTGAATACTAACAACTGAGATCCTCATTTGCCCTTAGCAAAGGCACTCAACTATCGCATACTTTGAGATCTTGTGCAGATGGGACTTCACGGGCTTAGTCTCCTCAAATGTGTCTAAGTATGTTTTCCACTGACACCAACGGGAATACACAATGTGAGTGTGGCAAAGCTGACAGCTAGTAGTAACAAATAAAGAGTTACACCGGTACATTTTAGAATACAATTATGCCATCAGAATGTAGGGTTTTGGTTTAAAGTTCAAGCATTCTCTCAGTGGACACTGAATGCAACATTAGGTTAAATAGGGAATTACGTGTACCTATACAGAAAAGGTTACTATAATTAGAAAACAGAAAGCAAACAGTCCCATTATAATATTCCCGTGGAATATAAATTTTGGCTTAGATACAAAATTCTCCAGAGTGGATTTCTTGGGCCATTCAAAGTTAAAGATAATAAACCCCAAACATTTATTTGCTTCTTAAAAATGACGGTAGATAGTAACAGTAGACAGTAACAAGGAAAAAGCAGGGACAACCTTCACTCCTGTGAAAGACCACAGATGTCTGCAGAATTATACCTGGAATAAATTTTATACAAAAGATGCATCCTCTAATTCAAAAGCAAAGGTTACTGTCCAAAAGATTTTATAGATACGACTTGCAACGATGTTCATGTGCAATACTGATATGATGTACTATGCTAAGAAAGAAAATGCTAACAAAGAGCAACATCAGCCTTGGGTGGTTGGTCTCCTCAGGCTCCCCTTCCATTCAGTGAAGAAAGGCAGTTTCCTAAATTAGATAACCTGAGTACCTACGGTTAGCGCTCACATTTAACTTTGTGCTGGAGGAGTCTAATTCTTTTCAGAGGCTAAAGAGGGAGGTCACAGATGTTAAGAGCTAGTTAAAGCTACCTGTTGTAATTATTTCTTAAACTACATTCGTCAATTCTCATGATTCCCATGATGCAACACAACCTCTGATAATTTGCAAGATTCCTGCCAGAGAGTTACAAGAATAAAAATGTGGGGGGAAAAAGTAAGTATTACATTGCAGCCAATTTCTGAACTCCCATAGCAAAGAAATCTACATCTCACTGGCTCAGAAATAGCCTCTGGACCGATACTTTAAAAGGGATGAACTTTTCAAGAATAATTTCTCTGAATTTCTCCGAGTCAAATGCTTTAGAGTTTTTCATTTATCCCCACAGTATTTTTTCTGAAAACATTAATAGGATCAAACATCTCAGGACCATTTAAGCTTGAATGTGCATGAATTTGTATCTTTCTAACTGCAATTACAGCTGAAGTATTTAGTAACTGTAATTTAATTAATTTTAATTAAAAATAAATAATGCATTCAAATGCACCATTAAACAAATTTCACAATAATTGTTTCCTCTTTTTTACTACCATAAAAAAATTCACATATATCACTCTGAGTTATCCTCTGTCCTTATCAGCCAATTATTCCAATTCAGTGCCAATTCTTCCTTTGATTTTTGACCCATCCTTACTTGAAGCAAAAATTTCAGTAACATTTGGTAACGTCTTCAGAAGTACCTAAATGATTTAGAAGTGTCTTACTGAAATCAATAGGATTTAAGCTGAGTTACTTGAGAGCTTCTGAAAACTTGACTGCAAATATCTAACAATTCATACCTCTGGCTGAAAGTGAATTGTGGAGGCACATCAGTTTCACAAACCCAAAGCATAAAACAAACCATGACTGAAAATCTGATCAGAAAAACTTTGTGCAATGGCTAATATGGCAAGGCTGACCTTATTCTTTCACTAAGACTAAATTGTTATTGGGTATCCTGATGTCCTCAAAGTATTTAGGATTTATACTTTACTCATTCAGAACTAAACCACATTTTCAGAATGTGAGTAGCAGCCAAAACCCTAGACTTTCTGATAGACTAAAATGGAAATAGAAGCAAGTCTCTGTTGATACAATTACATCTTTTTAGAGCTTCCTTTACTCCTTTGGAGTACTTTTGGAGGAAACTTTTAATGAAAACTGGATGCACCTCTATGCTTCTATAAAGCACCTGCTATTGCACGAGGCTAGGCCACTACTACCTGATTTTTCCTCTTTCCTGTTCACATTTTTATTACACGTAAGTTGAGGAGTTTTAACTCAGTAAACCACTAAGCTAAACACACACATGTGCACACAAAATTTAGTTATCGAAGTATTAAAAATCATATGGGAAAATAATGAAAAAGGAGGAATGTCATTATCCAATAATAATACGCAACTGGACTAGAAGGTTGTAAATAATCATGTGGGTACACATTTCTTCACTAAGGACCAGGAAAACTTTAAGATACTAAAAAACGCCTAGCCTAGAAGATTAAATTGACATGCCATCATGCCTACTTTTCCCCTTATCTAAGATATGCACATCCACTGATCCTGCCACCTTATAAGGACTAACCAAGTCTTTGAGGCAGAGAGCTGAGGAGAAGTGGTGGGATCTCCTTTTATGACCCATGAATATCAAACCCAAGTAAACTGAATTGGCCAAACAAACGGAGACTGAGTGCAAATAACACCACCAACCACCAGCATCTTTCTCCTTATCCTCTCTGATGAGTGACTCATATGCAAAAAGATTTATACTAATACACTATTTCCACTGAAGTTCTCTTAGACTGCTTATACTAAAGATGTGTTTTTATTTTTTTACTGTACCTTGCCATGCTGAAGCTCAACAAGCTTCTCTGCGACCTTCTGTGGAATGAGAATTGCAGCGTGGCAAAACCAGCTACAGCTGCACTACAACTCCTGCTGGCACACCGTTGTTTTTCATGCCCCTGACTGTCAGAGCTAAGCTGGTGCAATTCTACCTTCCTGAAATCAAACAGGACATTATAGTCGACCGCAAATGCTAGGCCACCACAGTATTACTACTAATTAAAGTATGGCTCCCATTTTGTTCAGCACAGCAAGCTTACGGTACATGGGTGGTAAGTGGCTCTTCTCAGTGTGTGTTGACTACAAGATGCATTTTAAAAGCAAATTTTAATTAAAATGAGTGTTTCTCAGCTGCTGAAAGAGGAAGAATGTAATAAGGGATGTAAAAATCTCTAAACCATCTTCTAGCTTAATTTAAATGTCATTTAAAAATTAAAATGAACTTTATACACAGTTACATATACTAGATTTTGAAAGCAAGTAACCACATCAGAAACACTACTATAAAAGCAGCTCAATTAATCCCATATACTTTACTCATTTCGCAGGAGAAGCCTGCACTGTCAGGTATCTATGCATCCTTATGAAATTTTGACTATACTTCAGACTGCACTCAGACCCGTTTTGTGGCATATTCTGGGAAGGCTGCTACCTTAGTACTTTTTTGCTGGAAAACAGGGAGTGACATTTTTCAGTGGACTCCTACCCTGCTGATTACTAGAGGGGCAGATTTTAGAGCAGGAAGGAATCTGGAGCTTCTTTTGGCATGAGGTTTTCCCTTCTGATGAATAAACAAGTACAGCTGCCTCTGGGACTGTGGAACTGCCTAGGTCTCCAAGATTAACAACGAAAGAAAACAGATCTCATAGATGAAGGCACTGACTGTATGACCCTGGACGAGTTGCTTGGGGCCAGATTCCGATCCAAGTTACACTGCTCTGGGTCACTGGCCTAATTGCTCCAATGCTCTTCATCTAACACAGTGTAACTGAGAGCAAAGCGTTGGCCTTAATCTTCTACTGCTTTTAATATTCACTGTATATTAGAGAATTGAGTGGCCTTTCATGATTTGTGCTTTCACATGTCACTAAAAAAAGGCAAACAAACATATTCATTTTAGTTTATTACTATGAACCTCATGCTCATACTTGTTTACCTCATACATTATTCGGCTGGCAACAACTTGTGCCATTTATTGCAGCTGTGTCTTAATCAAAACCAAAAATGTGTTCTCTACCTCAAGTTAAGTCATGCGGGTTCAAATCCAGCAAGGAAAGGCAGCCTTGTATTCACATGAGCTTTAATTTGACCTGCCAGCTTGTCTGAAAACCAACTGCCTTGATCACACAAGGATTTTCTTTTAAGCCCCACTTTTCTTTCAAGCAAAGGGAAGCCCAGAGAGAAAGGCAAAACTCATCACTTGAAGGGCAGCAGAGAGAACTCAAGGCTGGGGAACACAATTTTACTAAGCATTTTTCTTGAGAAAGTAGGGTGCTCAGCATGAGTGGGCTTTTGTGACTCACTGCATACCCTGGCAGTCTGCAGCATGAATGAGCATTTCTTTACTTCACCACACTGGTAATTGCTGTGTGCTTTTCACACAGATCTCTTGTAAGGAATAGGATTTGTCTCTGTTTTACACCAGTTTGTGCTTTTTAACTGTGATTTGAAATGTATTCCATATTCACAATCGTTCAGGAAATTCTACTCTGTAACTCGTACTATTTTTTAAAACAATTTTAATGCAGGTTTCAGACCTTCTCTCAGGCCTATAACCTATATAAAGGATAGAGGGATTTTGAGAGCCTTAAATCAAGTATGATTTAAGAACCATGCTACCTAAACAGAGTGACAAAGCAAAGTACAGAAGTAACATATTCAATGGGTCGAGGTTCCAAAGCACAGTACAAAGCAGTTCACAGACAGGGGAAACAAAGAAATGTACCCAGAGTTTCAGGTGCTTCCATCCAGGGGGTGAAGAGAAAGTAAGAAAGTAACCTCTACGAATGGGCAGAGGTGAGACAATCCTAATAAATTCGTGGGATGTCTTACTGCTCAAATCTGTCTTTTCATGAAGGGTAAGGTGGTAGCTGTGTCATCACAGCACAGGTAACACTGGCTAAAATTCCAGTATGTTCCACACAAGAAGGACACTACTTGTCTGTGATGCAATGGATTCAGTGAGCAGATAAGCTTGAAAATTTTCCATTCCTGTGATCAGAGATATGCCTTGAAATTACATTGAAAGTGTAAAGCTTGGAAATTCGTCAGAAACATTAGCACTCTGAAAGCCACATTTACTACTCAGCATTCATATTAAATTACCAGCATAAATTCCATCATAAAAGTGTAAGTGCATAGTATTTACTTTATGTCATCAGATGCACCTCAGCAGCATTAAAATACAATCTGCTGCACACTCTGTTCTTAATTTTATCCCTCAGTTTATATAAACTCATGTATAATTTCCCTTTACATAAGTTGGATTAAAAGGACCAACTACACAGCATGAATCATTCCACTGATATTTGTATACTAGCACTTATAGCTGGCCAAGACTGAAAGAGCCTTTTAATAGCTTTTTATCTTGCTGATTTTGAAGCCCATATGCCTTTAACTATGAGTACACATCGAAGTGAACTGCAAAAAAACGCAGAATAATCTTTTTAAAATGTTATTTCTAGCCCAACACTGAAGATAAATGAAATCCAGACAAACTGCAACTTAGAGAAATTCCAGTTAGATGCCTATCTGTATGAAATAAGATTGAATACACACAACAAATGTTAGGAAAATATAGTTGTTGTAAGATCTTAATCATGTCGTGTTACGAACGCAAATTTGTTTTTACACAAAGTCTTATTGAAGCCAACGGAACAGCTCAGGGAATAAATTTATGGGATGCCTCTGACAATTGCAAACTGCAGAATTCTAACAAGAATGCATTGGTATAGAAAGCTTAACATGGGAATTCCTTGAACTATGCTTCTCCTAGAGCTGCCAGCTGTGTCTGACCTAACAGTACTGGAAAAATGAACTCCAGATGCCACTCTATACATGGAACTAAGAAAGAGTGTTAACTTTGAAAATACTTTCTGTCATTCTGTAGGAATGAAAGAGTAACACCAAACAAATTTTAAGGTTTCCCCTTTCTGGCAGCAGCAAGAACTGTCAAGGCTCACAGAAACTGTTGTTAGGTTATAAAAACAGTATAGCTAATCATTGTTTTTTAAAACATCCATGCAAAACAGCTTGTTCATTCAAGCATAAATAAAACAAGAACACTCTGTGAAAACAATAAAATAAAATTGATTAATGATTCAACTACAAACACCACTGAACAATGAATTCTAACCAAACCTTCTGGGCTGAAGGAAACATTTTCAAGGTCAAATAAAGGATGCTCCACTGTATAACAAAACCTAGCATGGAAACTACAGGAAGTGATCCTGGAGCAGAGCTGTCTTTAGTTCCAACACCATAAACATTGTATTTGTTAATATTTTCCTATAGCAGTGACATATTTTATACATGTATCACATATTGGCAATGTTAGTACTATTTTTTCAGACATGTTTATAAATTTTTGAAGAAAACAGTCTGCAAGTAAAAGGCTTAAAAGTTCTATCAAAAGAGAAAAGAAAACATAGTGGATGATTCTGGGCTGTGTTCAGCCAGAACTAAATATAGCCTTCTAGGTCACATAAAGCACAAAAGGCCATATGTGCTGGCAGCATGGCAGAAGTATCTACTGTACCAAGTGGACTAAGAAAAACAAACCCAAACTGTAAGGACTCTTAAAGATTACCTCCTCAATTGAGTTAAAGATGCTGGCACTACTTCAGCAGCACAAAAGGAACTGAAAACTACCTTATTCATAAAAGCTGGAGCCTCCAATCCTGCTATTTAGAGGCTGTGAATAATAAAAGGTGGAGGGAATTACAAAGAATGGGTAAAGGAGATCTTTCTAGATTTTGGAGGAAAAATTAATGAGGCAGAGAAGTCCCAGAAGGAAAACCCAAGGTCAGGAAGATAAGCTTCAGCGAGCCTTTGGACACAACTGAAAAGAATGATGCCTGACTGGAACCCATTCAAAAATAAATGACGAAATATTAGAGAACTCTAAATAAGAATGTCTCTTCTCCTCCAACCTTACATGACGAAAGTGACATTCTGCTTGTCCCAGAAGCTATGGCTCTGGGACCAGGGACCTCACTGGAAGGGACATACATGGGAGACAGTAATGTTTAAAAAGCCTTAATTGTAACAATGAGTAGAAATTAACTGCAAACCCCACATTATATATTTGAGTTTCAACCTAGCATTTTCAGTGTATAGCACTGGGAGAGAACAGCGCATTTCAGTTGCTTTGTAAAATATTTAGAAAAGTTTCAGTGAAGAACAACTGAATCAATAGGGGCACAAATAGAACACCAGGCAAGATTCAAATAGCTAATAATACATAATGTGGTCATTGCGAGTTAAAACAGTTAATAATCAATTCAACAGATTTGAGTGGCAGGAAGCTCTTAAAAGAAGATGTGGAGAGAGGAAGAAGAAAAGAAAATAACTGTAAAAATTAAAGAATATAAAGGCAGAATGGAGATGACTACATTTCTTGACACAGGGATGTTAAATAGTCAGTTTCTAGCAAAGCCTCACTAGTTACTAGTGGCATCAGTGCTTATGCGATACCAGAAGACAGGACAAAATACCTGCAAGCTGAGCTGAAGTGAAAGACATAAGCAAATCACTAGTTTTCATCTCTTCCACAATTCTAAAGATCATTTATGAAGACTTCAAAGTAGTTGCTTGGCTAAATTTAGTATTTTCCTGTATATTAATAGTGATGACTATTATATGTGATAATCTTAGTCTCTGGCAGGAATGTGAAGCTAAGAAAACATAGTAAGCATTTTTCTTTGCAACAAGAGAGCTTTTGAAGCCATGTACTAGATCTTAGCTCCTACCTGAAGCAGCGTTATTGCTTGGCACAAAAAAAAAAAAAATAAAATTGCTACTTTTAAGTTCAGCCAGGTTAGACTAAGTTTTATGGCAGAAATACATGTCTTAGTAGGCCATTCCATCATTCAAACCCTAGAAAAGTGATGCAGTTTGCATTTTGAAGAAAGCAAATTTAAATTTCCAGACTTGCAGTTGGGGAAAGGAATAAAAACAACAACAAACATCCCTCTGAATTTTGTGTCCTATCAAAACATTCGAGTTACAAACACCTCTCTATTACGCTGGATACGAAAATATGAATTGTTTATTCCTGTGCTCAGAATTCTCATAGTTAAAAAAACAAACAATTATGCAAGTCCAACCACTCGGGACACTAAGAATTACTGTGAAATTTGGATCTCTCAGTTGTCCTTCATATGGGAATCTACCTAGAAATTCAATTTTCCACTGTCTCTGAGACTTACAGGATAACATTTCAGAAATAGCAGTGATACTGCTCCATAATGCCAAAAAAAAGGCATTTGAAGAATGCACCCAGAGACTGGATGATGCCACTTTATCCCTTGTTTGAAAGGCAAATGCATACATGATATGGTCATGAAAACTCCCATTTACAAACTTTAGAAATATCTTTCTGAATGTTCCAATAGATCCAGCATAATAATAAACTTCTGAAATAAATAAGAAAACATGTGACATGGTCAAATAACAAGGAAAGCCACAGGTGCAAGTTGTTTATGTAGAACAGAAATTGCATCTTAGCTTGTATGAGGTAATGCTTTTATACAAGCTTCTTAGACTAAACAATTTTGATGGTGTCAAGTGTTTGGAAGGCGATGAAATTGATTTATTCAACTGAAACTGGCCAAGACATCAATTCCAGGTCTGATCCTGATACCCAAATAGTCTTTTCAAATATATGAAGTGAGTACAGAAAAAAACCCTTTAAAAGCACTTTAGTGAGATTGTACAGTTTAAGCCATCAATAGTTAGAAAACATCGCAATGAAGCATACTTGCGTAACATTAAATTGGCCCCTTTGTTTGTTCAGATTATGATATAGTCTTTAACTGCATGATTACATACTATTTTTTCCACATAAATTCTGACTCATTCAGCGTACATAATGAATAGTGCGTACATAATGAACTATTTTTCTTGTAACAGCTATTTGCTATTGTTCAGTGTGTAGTCCCAGGACATATTTGCTACACATTATTCATATTCTGCTCTTAAGAAAAAATTACAAATTCCATCATGGGTTTTTCCATGCACCTCATGGGTTTTCCAGGCTACTACGGTGCCTGGCCGCTTAACAAACATTCATTACTTTATTTTGAAAACAACTCTATGAGAGGAGGCAATAATAATATTGAGGCACAGAGAACCACAGAATCACGGAATAGTAGGGGTTGGAAGGGACCTCTGGAGATCATCTAATCCAACTCCCCTGCCAAAGCAGGTTCACCTAGCACAGGCTGAATAGGAACGCATCCAGGTGGGTTTTGAATATCTCCAGGTCAGGAGATTCGACAACCTCTCTGGGCAACCTGTCCCAGTGCTCTGTTATGCTCAAAGTAAAGAAGCTTTTCCTTATGTTAAAATGGAATTTCTGGGTGCCTGTTGCCTCTCATCCTGTCACTGGGCACCACTGAAAACAGTCTGGTCCCCATCCTCTTGACACCCACCCTTTAGATATTTGTAAACATTGATAAGATCCCCTTCTCCATCTTCTCCAGACTAAACAGACCAGGTCTCTCAGCCTTTCCTCCTAAGAGAGGTGCTCCATTCCCTTGATCATCTTTGTAGTCCTCTGCTGAACTCTCTCCAGCAGTTCCTTGTCTTTTTTGAACTGGGGAGCCTAGAACTGGACACAGTACTCCAAATGCTGCCTCACCAGGACAGAGCAGAGGGGGAAGATGACTTCCCTTGACCTGCCATGACCCATGACCGGCCATGCTCTTCTTAATGCACTCCAAGAGACCATTTGCCTTCTTTGTCACAAGGGCACATTGCTGGCTCATGGTCATCCTGTTGGCCACCAGGACTCCCAGGTCTTTTCCCACAGAGCTGCTCTCCAGCGGGTCAGCCCCCAACCTGTACTGGTGCGTGGGGTTATTCCTCCCCAGATGCAGCACCCTACACTTACCCTTGTTGAATTTCATCAGGTTCCTCTCTGCCCAACTCTCCAGCACATCCAGGTCTCACTGTATGGCGGCACAGCCTTCCGGTGTGTCAGCCACTCCTCCCAGTTCCCAGTTTTGTGTCATCAGCAAACTTGCTGAGGGTATACTCTGTCCCCTCATCCAGGTCATTGATGAGTATGTTGAAGTTAAAGATGATTACTTACTTTCAGTGCCTACTGAAGGTGGTTGACATCTCTTTTCTCAAAGCATTTAGCACTGTGCTTTGTACCTTTGGAGCCCTACTCTCACTGAAGTCAGCTGCAGCTGCTGATTCTCAGTACCCCTGAAGCCCTGACACCGTGGTACCAGGATCAAGCACACAGAAAAGGAGAAACACAAGAAATAACAAACCCATTTGAAAAGTAGGTAGCTCTTGCTCAGTTCCATGCAGAAAGTCTGGAATAGACTCCAGGTTAGAACTAAATTTCTTTCTCCTTTCTTCCCCTACCTTGTTTTCAACTTCCCATTCAACATCCCCAGTATTCAACACACAACAAAAACATCCCAACACATGCCATTTCTGCGCAGAGGAGCAAACTTTCAGCATTTTCTAACTTTGAGTAACTCAATAACCTTAATAACCTATTGTATGTCTGCAATTTCTTAGGTTTCACAAAATAGCAACTAAAAAGATGATTAAAAATCTACCCGTGGCTTTGTATCAATTCTCATATGGGTAACCTGCAGTGCTGGAACATTTAGATGCACAGCAAAAGGCACAGAGGCTAATATTTGAAGTAACAGGCCAACCATCAGCTGTACCACACTGCCAGCCTTCACACAGATAAGCACTGAAAAGAGATGTCACGCTTTGCCAGTGGATTTTAGACCTCTTTGCTGGCAAATGAACAAGGAAGATTTGGTAGCCTCGAGCTGTGTGTGACTTTGGAAGATGGCAAGTGCTGATAAACACTGACCTCTCTCTGTCACACCAAAACACGGCCACTTCTGCCCTATTCCTTGAACTTGTTCCTGTCCTGCCCCTTCTATTTCCCAGTCACACTTCAAAAGTCCTGTTCTTCATTCCTAAGGCTGTCTTTTCAGTCCCAGCCTCTTTGCTCAGCAAGTCCTAGTTCCATTCCTTTATTCCTAACCTCTGTTGTCCAAACTGCTCCGTTCCCCCCTCCCCCAACATCCTTGTACTTTCTATCTCTTCTTTGCAGACAGGTCTCCAGGTTTACTCTTCACAGGTTCCCAATTCTCATTCCATCCTCATTGAGCCAATTCATCCCACCTGGGTGAACACCCCATCATCTTTTTTCCCAGTTTTACTTCCCTGGGCAGCCTGCCTAAACTTGGATTACCTCCCATGCTCCTTCATTTTCTTTTCCTATTCTCATTCAGGGTCATTTTGCCCACTTTTGCCTTCCCATTTAATCTAATCCTCATGACCATCCCCAATTTATAAGTCTTTCCTGTTCTTCCACCCTTGACCAGCCACTGCTTTAGTCTCTATTAGCACCAAGCCCATGGTGCCTTCCGGGCCAGTTTTCTTGCCCCTCTCCCCAGACCATGTCTTCCAAGTTCCAACATCCTTGTTGAAGGTTTGTTGCTCTGCTTTTCTCCTTTCTGTGTTCTGATAGGTGTTTCCACTTTCCAGCTGTCTATGCCAAATGTAAGTGCATGGAAAGCAGATGCCAGCTTCACCACTCTCACTCTGGCAGGACCCCAGCAACCAAAGTGCAGTATCCATAGGGGGAGCGCTGCGCAACCACAATGTGGAGCCTCGGGAAATTCAGACTGTTGTAGCAAGTCCGAGAAAACCACAGTTTTTTTTCAAAGGCTCGTGATTTTCTGAAGTTAGATATATTTTCATAGAATTGGCCTGCTATGACACAAAGGGCATCTATCTGCTAAAGGTTTAATCCCAAGGTAGAGCTAATACAAATTTTATAAAAAGGTCACCAGAATTTTTAGCACAGATTAAACATTCTTTCCTGGCCTAAGTTTACAGAAATACGGCTGCAATATTCAAATACGACAAAGGAAAATAACAAATGATACAGTTTTTCCTATATACAAAGTGAGTTCAGCAGAGTTCTAAGGAACTGTATGGTTAGATTGTACAACAGACTAATACTAAGCTGTGCTAATGGACCCACCTAAAATAACGCAAAGAAAAAATAATGCATGATGCATTTGTAAATGACAGAGAATGCCGAAAATAAGAGCTGTTAACTGGCTTTATAATGTTGCAATAATTTAAAAATAATCTTACTAGGTGTTTTTTATTTAAAAATAAATATCCCCAAAATGCATACATTCGTTTTCTTTTTATTTGACATTGTAAGTTTTCTAAATGGTCTTGATTCATTAAAAGAGACGATGAGGCTTGCGAAAAATACATTGAAAAAAACAGAAAAAAATCTAAAAAGATATGAACTGTTGTGATATTATTAATTGCTCACTCCAATTCCTAGATATCTGGCTCCTGCAAATACCACCATAGGAGGTATAACCCAGTTTTCTGGATACAAAATATTTCAATATTAATTTCCCTCATCTTAGAAAACAAGAACTTATTTCATTATCTGCATAAATATTACATTATTGCTTATGTATGTTGCAGAATTTATTACAGTTGGATATTTAATGCTACCATTTCATTGACTACCTTTAGAGTTTCTACATCTTAGACATCAAGGGCTTTTTTAAAATGTGAAAATATAGCATATTTTTAATTCACTACAGGTTATATATTGATATTTCATTAACCTCAGTAAGCTAACATATCACCTTAAGAATTATATCTTTTACAACCAGGATACCCTTAAAAAAAGGAAGTGTTTACAATATAAATGCACTAACTAAATCCATGTACACAATTAGGGATCTAAACGTGTTGCATATACATTTGCATGCTTACCTAGAAAGATTAACGCCCTAACCTTTGCTGGCTTGTTTTTATGTACCCATTAAAACAAGCTTTTTGATACATAAGTGCCACCTGTAGGAAATACTGAAGTATGCCCAAGTATAGTCTTGTGCCAAATTAGTCATCGAGTTGCACATTTTACACGCTCAATATAGGCACCTCCTTCAGAAATTCAACCATGTATTGTAGGAAGCAATGACCCTGTATGATAGTGACTCACTTGATAAAGACTAGTTTGTAAAGTCAGATCTACAGGAAAGATGTTTTCCAGTGAAGCCTATTCAAAAGGGAATTAAAATTAAAAATACTACATTTTTGCATTTGCTTGTCTGCATGACACTGTTCCATAGAAATCAAGCAGTCCTTAACTACAGTATGTTGAGCCAAATAGAGTCTGTAATGATGAACACAGAGGATTTCACTACAATTACTTGGGGTAGACAAATACGAAGGACTGCATAATTTATCTATTTTCATTTCTCTCTAGCATTTAATAAAAAGAAATATACATGAAAGAATGTTTTAACAAAAGAAGAATCTAGCCTCCACTACTATAAACATAGTTCAGTTTCTCTAGGCAGTGAGTTACGCATGAGTGGATGGAGATGTATGTTATATCTTAATTCAAACAAACAAATTCAAAGAATTTCTAATGCAGCTATAAAAATAATTACTGAAAAGACTATTCAATGCCTTCTCAATTTCTTGAATATTTCAAGAAAAATAAAAAGCTTTAAAAATCCAGCATTTAAAATAGCAAGTCTGCCTAGGTCAAAAAAGTGAAGTATTTCATCACAATAAATTTGCAAAAAAATAACTGAGACAGCTAGATCTTTCTATAACCATGACCTATAACACTTATGCTCCAAAAGTACACTCAAAACAAGGAAATTCATTAATTCAGCTGTACCATTCACTGACACAGTCTCTACGTTCCTTGGCATATTTACCGGGTAATGTATATTCCACACCCAATGCACATTTTGCATTAAAAATGGTAAGTCATTTTTGATAATTAAATGCCAAACAAAAAGAAGAGAATAAAGTGGTACATCAACACAGATTATATAGCACTCTACAAGAATGTATTTTTCCATTGTTTGGCTATCGGTTTTGCCTGTTCAGTTTTGTCAGTCTTAGTTGTGCATAAACGATACTACTCTCTTCTACCACAGCCAGCTTTCAGTGCTGTTTTAAGCACGTAAACGTGTTTTGGCTCTCCCTCACAGCCACCTTACATTTATCCGGTTGCTTCCATCCAGATAAATCTTTCATATCAGCACCTACAACTCTAAAACCAAACTTCACGTGTCCGACGGTCCAGCTGTGCCAGCCGGGGCAAGGACTGACGCTGCCCCCGGGCCGCCGCGTCCCCCCCGCCCCGCCGCGGCGCTGTCCGCGGTGCTGAATCTCAGCGCCCGCCGGCCCCGCCGCCTCCCGCTCCGTCTCCTATCCAGCCCCAGCCTCGGCCCACTCCCCGCCGGATCGCAGGGCACAAGAGACCGGCAACAAGTTTGGCCGCTAGCCCAAGCCAGCCACCGGATCCGTCTGGGTATTTTAAGCACCGGAACTGCCCTACAATACAAAGGAGTTTGGAGATCGCCGAGAACAAAACACCCACCAGGGCAACTACCCCGTCCCTAGGTCCGGACTCCGCAGCGCCCGCTCTAGCTCTCCCCATTGCCTCTCCCAGAACGAACCCCGGCGTCCATTCCTGGCAGGGGCAGGGCTGTGCAGCAGGCTCGCCCAGGGGTAAACGCACTGCAACGCAAGGGATGGCTTAGGGAGCGGCGGGTTTCCCTCCCTTCCCTCCAGCAAGGTGCAACCTTCTCTTTTTTCTTTTGTTCTCCATGGCAGGAGGGTGGCGGCGGGAGAGGTGGGGAACAGTTGCACCTACAAATACATGGGGGACAACAAAGGACCATACGCCGCGGGGATTAATTTGCATTAGCATCCATGGGGGCAGCAGCATCTTGCGTCTGCAGGGATTAGCCGTGTCGAGCCCGGACTTACCGTCCCTATCGCAGAGCTGAATCGCCTCCAGACTCAGGTTCTTGATCACCTCCTCGCAGGGGCTAGTGGGGCTGCTCATGGTGTGCGCCAGGCGCGGAGCCTCCATCGCGCCCCTCGCCGCTCCCTGCTGTCGCGCCGCCGGGGCTGGGGCTAGCCGGCTCCGCGGCGGGCGGGCGGGCTGTGCAGAGCAGCACGGCAGCGGTTCCCGGCGCCGCCCGGCTCGGCTGGGCTCGGCGGAGGCGGGCGGGGAGCGGATTTGTCACTGCAGGCAGGCGGGGAGGGGGCAGCAGAGAGGCGCGCAATCACCGCACCCCGCCATCTGCGTTTAAAGGGGCCGCCGCCGCCGCCGCCTGGCTCGGCTGCTGCCCTCCCCCCACCTTCCCTTATGTAACGGCGGCGGGGCCCGCCGCGATCCCCCTGCCCGCCGCCGGCCGCCTCGCCCGGCCCTGCCGCCCCGCCTCTCCGCTCCTCTCCTTTCCCCGGGCCCGGGCCTCTCCCGAGGCTCACGCAACCCGGCCGCCCCGGGGGTGAGGAGGGGCGAACCCCGCCGGGTTCGGGGGCTGCTGGGTGTCGACCCCGTGAGCAGCCGGGCTGGGCTGCCCCCGGCCGGCTCCGGGCGCAGCCACCCGCACCGCGGCTCGTTGCGTTTGGCGGTGCGGTTTGGGCCTGAGGGGAGGCGGACCAACGCCGAAACCCCAACGGCCCGCGGTTATCGATTCCCCTTCCCCGTGCACGGGGCACATCAATCAGACTGAACTGCAAGGGAAGCGCGGCGCGTGTTCGCTTTGATCCTTCAGTTAGGCCAGAATCTGAAGAAGGAAACATTAGCCGTTGTTAAATTGATAGAAGAAGAAAAGCTGGGAGAAGGCTGCAGACGGCCGGACAGGGTACAGGAGTGAGTGGTTCCTGGCTACCCGCCCTGCTCGCTTCCCTCCCGTTCTGTCTGTGGGAAGCAGAAATAACCTGCAGCAGTGTGTGCCGCTGCTACTTCTAACAGCTTCTGTGAAGAGTAAGGTGATTTATTTTATTTATTTTTTTTTTTAATCGGGGAGAAACAATTCCATCTCAGCGGTTTTCAGGAACAAGAATGGGTCCAGAAAAGGAGAAAATTTAAATAAAGAGTAATAGGAGAAGAAATGAAAGCTTGGGCAGCCCTGCACCACGGGTGGGTGCGATAACTCAGCTCCCTCCTCACCACAGGTCTGCAGGGTGGATGAAGGAGCAGCTTCTGGGGCTGCTAGAGTGTAGCACTTTCTCCAGGTTACAGATTGACTTTGGAATTGAGCTCATTGTACTCGGATGAGATCAGCAGTCTCCAGATAAACTGGTTTCAGACCATTTCCTACCACTCATTACAATAAGCATTCCTGACACCCCTCTGTTGTTTCACTTAACCTAAATTGGCAACATTTGGCCATCAGTTTTGAGACACCAGAAACAGCTGCTTTGAGAAACACCAGCTCATTGCTCACTGGCCCCCAACAGGCTTATGGCTGCAGTGTTTCTTGCTCAGCATCACATTCCAGCAAGTCCACAGAGTCCCTAAAGTTCCCTTTTCCCATTTTGAGCCCCAAGACCACCTACTCTCCTCCCAGTCCTCACTGATCCAACACAGTAGCAAGCTCCACACTCAGTCAGATGTTTGTCACTCAGAGGTGGCTTTCCACTGGGTTTTGGGATTATTCTATTCTTTATGATGGCTTCTAGGGTTACTTCCTCAATAATCTGAGGAAATGAGCTCTGGCATTACCTTTCACAAAGCCACTACCAAGTGCTGCTGACCAGGAGAAAGGAACAGGTTCTAGGAGCCCTGACTCCTAGTACACCTTCAAAAATCAGTAGTGAAGCATGGGGAAAAGTGCAACGCTGAGCACCCTTCCCACACCATCTACTCTTTGCCCCCTCCTTTCCTTGCTCATCCTCTATTTTCCCCTCCTCCTTGTCTCTCTGCTGTGTTTTCACCATGAAGGAAAATGTGTGCAGAGGGGTCAGGCAGCGGAGAAATGGAATGAGCGGGAAGGAAACCTAAAGAAAATGAAAAGGAAGCGATAACAAACAGGGAAGGAGAGTGTGAGTCAATGGGGAGGTGGGAAGGGAGAGGAATATATGAATGAATGCACAGACAGAATGAGGACAAATGTAGAATCTGAGAGGGAAGAAATTAAAGTGGGTGAGACTGCATTCATCAGGTTTAATTTTGGCTCTGACAAGCATTAATTCCTTGCACAGAAGCAAAACCTTTCTCCTTGATAGTGCAACTGTTCTTAGCACACAGTCATCTCCTACGTAAGGCTGGAAAATTTCTTTCTCTGAAGACAGTGTATTTAGTCTCTCAGCCTTATGTTCCACATTCATTCCTTTCCACAATGTGGCAGACGCTTCAGCAGCTCACACAATCTTGTTACTTCATTCCTACAACACTATATAAAGTCCATTTGAGGCAGACCCTTTTCTTGAATACTGAGAGAATTCCCATTTTATTCTCTCTGTCTCTATTTTGTACACCTTCCTCTCCTCTACTTTTTATTCTATGCAACTGAAATCAGGTTTTTAAGAATGGATGGATTTTGAATAGCTCTTTGAAAGCAGACGGCTTCGGGGGTGTTCCTATTCCTTCAAGGCCTCTCATTTCTCAGCTACCTTTTAGCAATAATCCCTTCCTGAGCTATATCTATTTATCTCCCCACAACATTACCCTTTTTTTTTTTTTCTTTGACGAAAAGACTGGTTACTCTACAAATACTGGCAGACTTCAGTGGAAGAGTAGAGCAGAGAAACCTTTTCAACAGCTCCGCTTTCCTGAAGCATGAAACAAGCTGGACCTGCCTGAGACAGCATTTTGCAGAGTCACACTTCAGACTTCATGCTTCCTTCAGCCAATCACGACTCCCATCACCTGGGCTAGGACTCCAGATTTTTTAAAGCTCAAATTACTCCCAGATGTGATTCTGTGCAATCATTCTGCGGTGAATTTAGTCCTAGGTATTTTGGTCTCAAAGCACACGATACTCTCTCGGTGTGTTTCTTACCTGACAGAACTGTACTCCACTTGTCTTAACAAGGAATAGCATTGTCTGAGACACAGGTTACATTTGTGCTAAAGGATGACAAAGTCTTAGACTCTAATCAGAAAGTTTGTTCTGTGACAGATTATCCCTGACAGTGTTTAGCAAAAAATGTCACATACCACAAATATGGGTCAACATTATGTAATGGGAAGTCTGCCAATGGCAGCACAACATTGGAGACAACAGTGTCATGTACTTAGAACTGCAAAAGCTTGCAAAGAATTTGCCACAACAGAAGCCTTTAGCACTTTCAACATCAAATAGAATATTACCAATTTCTATAGTTCAACATGAGTGGGTCTGTTGTTATTGCAACCTCACATAAGGAGAGAGAAGCACAATACATGTACCAGGAAACATGACCTGTGACACACACCTCTTGCCTGGCGAGGTTCAACAATCTCAGCTCATGCCTTAGCCTGGCTTTCACGGCTGCCCAGGTAGGTCACCAAGATCTTGCTGCAGGGCTACCACTCTACAGCAGAGAGGCTGCCAGCCAGCTGGAGAGGTGTGTGGCTTCTTTCCCAAAAGCCATGACCTCATTCAAGCCATAAAAGTGAGAGAAAAAGGTGCTATGTGCTCCTCTCCTGCCCACAAACTAACCCACACACCATTCCAAAGTTCTGCCCTGCCTGTGCTGCACTCCATTTTGGGAAAACTACTTGGCAGCAGCAGCAGAGTACAGCACAGAGCTGTAAGGCAACCCTCTTCTTCTTCCTGTTTGAAAACACTTTTGTATTTCACAGTAGCAGGTTTTTATTTGCAAGCTGTAAAAGAAATCTCCTTTCTCAGACTTCAGCAAGACTCAGAGTTCCAGCTCTCCCTTCCCACTTGGGAATAAAAAGGACTTGTGTTATTGCTCAGTGGACTGTGCAAGCAGAAGGCAGAAAGGCTACAGCCAGTTTTCAGGAAAGAAAAACAAGGGAAGAAAGAAAGACAGCCTTTCTTTTGTTTTATTTTATTAATATGTCATTTTTGAGGAGGAAAGCAAAATATTAAAGGACACATAAACGGAAAGGTCAAAACCAGTATTCAGGATTTTGTGTCAGTTCTAAAAGAAGCATTTAGCATTTACTAAGCTTAGCAACTGACTCCTGAAGTTTCATAGAAAAAAATGCTTTGCAATTTCACAGTCATTCTTTGTCCTTAGTGGACACGTCTGTTGAGCGTGCAAAGGCACATACTTGCAAAGGATTGTGTACAAGGTATTTCTGAAATACCATAGGACTGAAGTAAAATCCACACACTGGTAACAGAAAGACACAAAAAAAATAACATTTAAGACCCTAAGTAAAAGCCATGACTATGTACAGTTAACGTGTGGTGCGACACAGCTTCCTTTTCTATACAGAGACAGACATTGATGTATGACAATTTAGAGCACTAGGCACAGTATCTCACTGGGAACCTCTTTCTTTTTTCTCAGCTAGCAAAGCAAGAGGCCCTCAAATGCTCAAACAAGGAGGATAATGGCACAGGCCCCCTTTTTTTTCCCTTAGGAAAATCCAACGCAGAGCAGCAGTGCTTAGTCTTAGCTCTGGAGTGAGTCTCTCTCCCTCTTTCTCCCATTCTCTGGAAAGGTAACAGCCACAGCCAGGCACCCTGACACTAAGCCCAGCAGTGAGGCTGCACCTCTTGGAAAGGGGTCTGTCTGCTGTTTTCTGCTTTCATGTTGCTTGCGATGCTGGGAAGCCCTCACTATTTCTGGGAACTCTCCAGTGAGATGTATGCGGTAGTTCATACATCTCAAAATGTCTCTCCTTCCCTGTTAGGCAGACTTCATTCCACCAACTGCATTCAGGCTTTTCTTGCAAGGCCATAAAATATACTTTAAAACGTCAAAGATACAATTCTGAGGTAATCCTATGCCAGAGGACCGACTCATAAATCTGTAGTTTTTTGTCTAGTAGGATGTGAAAATGGCCTCTGAATGGGGAAAAGCTAGTCTGCTACTCAGATAAAAAGACAAGCAGTCTGTGAAAAAGGCAACCAGGGGGATATATGACAGAGATTCACTAAAGCACGAGTAGCACACACAGGGTAGCCAAAGTCTGCTTCCCAAGTCAGAGGGTGTCAAATGCAGTTTATAGCAGCCAGCTTCAAAACAAAGGAGGTGTTACTTCGTACAACTGGTGTTAGACTTGTAAGGCCAAAATGTCAACGCTAAAAGTTTGCATTGGTTCAAGCAGAGGCTGGAAAGTGCACAGAAAAGAAATCCTTTACAATTATTAAATCCACAAGTGATTCAGAGTCCTTAATCTGAAAACTGTTAAGAGTCTGGGGAAGAGTTACTGAAGACCGTTATAAGTGCTTGCCCTGCTCTTCATCTTCTGTAAACATCCATTTTCAGACACTGCTAGAGACTGTACTGGGCTGGGTAGGTCTTTGGTCTGGCCTGGTACCTAAGCCTTCTTCCTTACCACCTACCACTACACCGTCCTCATTGATAATGAATACTTCAGTCCTCCAACTGTATCATCCGGGTGTGCAACTCCCAACCTACTCTGAGCAACGTAAAGAATTAAAAAGAAATGTTCCTCTCAAATAAACAGAAAGATATCAAACAAATTATCATTTTATTAAAGCTAATTATGCTGCTCCTTTCCAAGTTTCAGTTTTCTGATCAGCTTTATAAAGCCTGAATAAACATTCAAGAAAGACAAATTCTTTCATAGGCAAAAATAATGTATTTGTAGTTTCATAAAATTTATTTGTTGCCTAATGGGCACAAAGTACTGTTAATGCTTAGCATTATAATTTATTAATTTGCTTTTAAGTTTAGCTTCACTTTATTAGATCCACAGTATCCCTAGAGAACAACTAGAACCTGCTGTATTTCCTCTCGCCTCTGCACTGTTAATCATTATTCCTACTTTAGTATCATTTTCACATTTAATTAGTGCTTTATCCTCCAGATATTGGACCGTATCTTGACCTTTAAAGGATACTACTGTCCGCTTCCCCTTAACGATACTTACTGCTATTTAGATTTACTGTCCGTCAACAGTTCAGTGGCCAGCCTGTGATACCTTTAAGTGAATTTTAGCCCAAGCTGACTTGTTTTGGTAAGTCCCTTGAGATATTATGTGGCAGAGCACCAAATGCCTTTGTAAAGTCTTGATGCTATTCTGTACTAATCTTCTGGCTTCACCTTAGAAAGTGGAGGAAAAAATGTTCTAATTTGTCTGGCTTAGTTTACTGTAGTACACCTGTGTCATACCTGGGTCTCATTATGCTATTCACCTCCATATGAATACATTTTCCCCTTCTGCTTTAATATTTATACTATTTATTTCAATTTGGAGCCATGCCCGTAAGACAAGTTTCCATAGTTAACTCTTAGTTCAATTTTTAAAGACTTGTGACATGCTGACACTCGATTAATCTCCTGATACTTTCTCAATTCTCTGTGGGTTTTTTTAGCAACTAGTTGTTCTATCAGTTCTATAAATACCCAAAGGGACAGCTCAGATGCATTTGTTCCCAGTGATGATACTTCATTATGTATTTCTTAGTTGCTTTTTCCCAGCAGTTCACAATTATGTCAATGATTTCCTAACCAAGCCATTATTCAAAGTTTAATCCCCTTTGCAATAAAATTCATGGCAAAAGTCCAATTATTTTTTGTGGGAATAAGAACTGGTTTCAACATTTATCTCCATATTACAAATTGATTACAATTAATATTTTCTTGGTCAAGTCATTTTGCATTATTGTGCCTTCAGGACTTGTAACACAGTCTCTTCACATTATCTTTAACCTCTTGGCAACTGTTTCAGTATATCCTCACGCTGTCCCTGTTTTTCTCATGCGCACTGAACTTGGAATATAAAAGCCTGTTTTGGTGGCCCTCCAGTTTTCTGTTACCAGTGCAGTTCATATTTTACTTTTACTTGCTTAAGTAGCCTGCAGTGACCCATTCTCTCTTCAGTGTTTCCCACTTTCACTGGAACAAGACACATTTCTGCTGGCTTTCCATTACAGTATCTTCTAGAGTCTTTCCTACTGCCTTTCCCCTTTCTGCAAAGGCTGTTCTAAAACTCCCTCAACTGATCCTGTACATTAGATTTTCCTCATAACACTACATCCTTCCATTGGATGATGTCAAAACTCTTCAAAGACAGCCAAGAGGGAGGTACAGTTCAGTAAGACATAAAGTTAATAAAGAAAGTCTAAGTGACCAGGTCCTCAGTGTCAACTAATGATCTAGTTTTCTTGTCACTATAGAGCTTTAAGCTTTTTGTACAAGCACAGAAGTTATTCATTCTAGATTAATGTTCCTGCCTGATGGCTTTTGTACCATCAAGATCTAGTATAACTGAGGTGACATGGAAAGACAGGAAAGAAACCATTGTCTTATCCCCCACTGCTACTGTGAACTACTAAGGAAACAGAAGGAAAATTACGTTAAATGAATGAGGAGGAACACCCAGACAATCCCTATCCCTGGCTTGGAGCCTGCATGTATAGTGAGACCAGTCTTTAATTTCACTTGCTTAACTCAGTCACTTACTACAAGCTCTTATACTGTCTTTCAGATCTATGATTATTTAAATCTGTGATCCACTATTAGAAGTTCACAAGGAAATACATTAGAGACAGCAATTGGGAGCTGCATTCTACATGGTTTTGCTCTGGTAGGAATGTATGCCCACTTAGCACCCATATACAGGCAAATTAGAGGGAGTACACAAATAGACAATAAAGTGACTGCTAGTTTATAGCACTGCTTTGTTAATAACATCCACAAGCATTTTAATTAAACCATGTTGTGCTCTGAATGATGTCCTATCACCATTACTTGTGTACTGAATATACAGCAGCCCTGCAGTGTGTCATTTATTGATATTATAGCAGCCCTTACAGATTTCCAGTTGCTGTATATATGCAGTGGCCCAGAATGCTTGCAGTCAGTAGAGGAATTCTATTCTGAGTCTTGAAAATCATAGAACTGACTCCAAAATCTGTTAGTGACTGATTCATTGCTCCTGGTTCTTAAACCAGGCTGCACAGCAGGATAGTTGCAAAGGCCACCTTTAGCCTAAGGAGCTTATTTGCCTTAGGATCTTTCCACAGCAAGTGGGGAGTGCTAAAATCCTCAGCAGTGTCTCAATGGGAGCTGACTGTAGGCGCTCTGGGTTGTCCCAGAGGAAATGCTTTCTCTTGATTCTACAGGAAGCTGGAGGAGAAGAGCATCCTGAGGCTAAATCTAGTCTCTGTGAATGGCCCCTAAATTAATCTTATATGTGTTTGCAACAGCCGCCTCTGATATTCTGCAATATATTCTAGAATGAGAAATGAGAACAGCAAACAAATACAGCTCTCTCCTAGGCTAACGTTAGCCCCTCACCTCCTTGTCCAAAGTTTAGGGGTCTTAATCTACACTACATGCTCACAGGGACAGTGCTGGCTGCAAAGCAGAACAAATAGTCATTTAATCCAGGCACAGCTGTTGCCTAAGGACAGGGGTCTGACAGTAGCTCCTGTGTGATGGAACGCGGGTCTGTTTTCAGACTTGTCTGATCACTGCTTATCTGTGACCTGCTGAATTTGCATCAAAAGCCCATCATCTGTAAATTTTTTTTCTCTAATTTCCTCTTTTTCTTCCATGCTGCTAACCTGATATCTTATATGATTTTTTTTAACCAAATTTACAAGTTATTTCTCTATTTTTCCCTTTTAATACCAGTATTTTTCTTCTTAATTCTGTCTGTTCTTATTTTTCTCCACATTTAGTCTAACCTCATCTACTCCCATCTGTCTCAATGCCAGCTTCTGATTAATATATCTTTACATAAATTCAATTTAGCCACTGACAGTACTGTTTTAGGTTTGAGCACATGACATCCACCTGGCCATTTCTGGGGCAGGGAGGGGAAATGAGGTAGAGAATAGCAAAAGAGCAAAAAATTGCTTTCTGTGTTGAAGCAGTTGGTTTTATTTAGTGCAATTAAATTTTCTGGTGTCTTGTGCTTAGCATAACTATTTACAGTAGCTGCCACTAGACAAGAAAGCTGTCTTCATGGATTTTATCATTCTCATAACATAGTTCTTGTCATGCTTGGAAATATGAATTTGTGCATATAAGTGACAGAAAAGTTTAATAATAGCAGATCCAGCAGAGCAAGAAGAGTAATGGCGGAAGGTAGAGCTATACAGAGTTTTGTACTTTAAATGCTAGTCATCTAGATTAATCCTACTGTTTTGCGTGGGCAGCAGCTACACTGCTAGAGCTTTATTTCCTTAAATTTTTAGAACAGTCACTACACTTTTAAATATATTTTATAGCTGTAGCTCCATTAAATTAATTTCGAGGTTGTACCAGCCTAATTATACACACATCTACAGTGATATAGCTAATGTCATAAAAAAACTGACTATAAACCCCCCTTAATTTCTGTGTACCACTAAATAGCTCCTGCCAGAAATAAATTAGCCCTGGTATTAAGACAGTACTGAAACCTGTGTGTATTTTTGGAGCAGAGCCAAGTGTTCATTTAGAGTGAAAACTCTAGAAAGTTATTACTACATGTGTGTTTATGTTAATAACATTTATTCAAGCAAAGTTATTCAGAAAAGGCAGATATGGCACAGAGTGAACCTAAGGAGAGATGGACAACTGAAATTCTTTAGCACTGATGAAGGACTATTCACACGTGCCTCATAGTACAATAGAAATGAGAGCCACTGGCACTAAATGGTATCCAAATCCTCCATTCTCTGCAGAGTTTGAGGCCTGAGCAAAAATGCTCTGTGACCACTTCTCTATCATCCACCCTGTGGTTTTGTTCTTTCTTGAGGTTGAGCAATATATCACTATAAACTAGGGGGAGCAAATGAGGTACAAATCAAGCTAAATCCAAGGGCTAATGAGATTAGCAGCTCTCCCATAGGCTATCTATAGCTGGACCACTAAGTCTTACGCCCTCAGGAGTTAATAACAGGGCTATTACAAAAACCAAAAATACACAACTGGTCTCTAACTGAATTGCAAGCAAACCTTCCTGCTTTCACCACAGGAGCAGTGATGTCCGATAAAAAGTGACAGCAAATAATTCAGGGACAAAACACAGGAAGGTGCTCTGAGATGTTTTCAGGGCTTCTTCCCATGCTTAGGAAGGATAAAGGATGCTTACTGACAAATGAGACACGCATTGGGAAGCCCAGCTGTGAAAGCAGAGGTTAGTTCCCCACTCCTCTCACCAGGTAGTTCAAAACCAGGTAGTTCTTAATTAAAACTAGCAAAAAATGATCTAAAACAAATATGCAGTGAGCATGATGGTTAACACGGGGAAAACCAAGCTATCTGGGTCTTGGCTTTATTTTAGTGCACAGTGCTTCAGCATTTGAAACTGTGCCATCTAGAACTTGTAAGAACAGTTGTTATCAGCAAGCATTATTAAATAGCAGACAGTTTGGGCAAAGATGCTCACTCCCAATGTGTGGCTGTTTGGGTGCAGAAGGCAAATGTCTGGGAGGTGCCAGAAGTGTCAATATAGAAATAGGAGCAAGCAGTGGGATTAGACTACAGTTGGTTTGGGGTTTTCAGCACTCATTAAAATGACTGCCTGACAGCACTATCTAAATGGAAATATTATGCAAGCTTTATGCAAACTGTGAATTCATCTCGGAGTAAAACCTCCTTCCTGTATCTTGCTGGGAAAAACGCATTATGGACAAATGTGTTCAGATAGAAATAGATCATGCAACCAGTTTTAGAGAGAATGTATGGTCTTATCCCTATTTTCTCATTTTGGATTTCTCCACCCTCTCCAGGGATGGTGGTCTGAACTCCTTATACTGTCAAACTCTCACTGACCTCAACAGAAAATCGCTCATCTCAAAACACAGCTGAGCAGAGCAGCCAGCTGCCTCTCCTTCAGCAACTTGTTCCCAAACCAAGGTTGCAATCCCATGTGCAGCTGCAAGGCAGGTAACTGAGAGTGGGGTCAGTTCTCCAGCCTATTATGTGGTGGCTCCACAGGCTGGGGGAGCAAAAGCTTTGCTACAGCAATGATCATGGGTATCTTCTTTCATTGCTTTTAAATTGTTTTCTCCTCTTCCTCCCCCTCAACTAGCCACGGAGTCTTATTACCGCTTGATCCATCTTAACCCTAAGGCAAAGTTTTCAGCACTGGGCACACTCCTGCCGAGAGAGTTTTGTATGAATTATAAAGTCAGGGCATTCAAATAGTACATCAATTCCTTTCCTGCAGGCTGTCTTCATGAACGCTTATTCATCTTGAAATGATGGTACGCTAAGAAATCACTTAAGCTTTTAAGCTTCCCTGATCTCATGTCACAACCTCAAGAACACCCAAAAGGGAGAAGGAGAATGCTGGGAAAAGCATAAAACCAAAAACTGTAGTCAGAAACATTTCTGTTGATGCAACTGCTGTTAAATAAAGAGATCACTCCCTGCATAGATAACGCATAGCAGTATGTTCTGCTATATAGCTCATAACAAACTTTGATTCAGTCCAACATTTTTCTCACCAAAAAATTATTTCTGTGGTGTCTTGTCTTGGGAAAATAGAAAACAGCTAGAAAGCCCGCCTGCATGCAATCTTCTAGAGACTGTAAAGGAGAAGAAGCAAATAGCAAAGAGATATCCAGCCCTCTTCTGTTGTGGCAGGACTGTTGGCTATTTCTGACACGTAGAATATCGTTCTGGCAGAGGCATATCTGAATAATTATTTTTTTCCTGTCATTACATTTAGCAGTATTGGTAGCCTTTACAAAGCCCTCTTGTATTTCAAAGACAACATTATCACATGAACGCTAGTTGTGCACTTACAGAAAGGTTAAGCAACACAATTCTTACAGCCTTAAATCATGTCTTCCAGGCCTGCTGGAGATCAGAGGAGTTTGCACAGGGGAGCAACTAAGTGCAAGTCACTTGTAATGTTCTACCTGCTAACTAAAGAGCAGACAAACACTGGCAGGCTGGGCTGGAGCTGCGGGCAGACAATGCTTGCTATGCCTCATTTCAGAAGTATAGCATTGCTTTCCATTCTCTCATGCCCTCTGCCACATGCCAGCAAGCAAATAGGAGCATGGGAGCAGCTGACCACTTCTGATGCCAAGGCACTGTATGCGGTGGACTGTAACAGCCTGTGCTCGCCAGCACTTCTCAAAGAAAAGGAGAAGGCAGTGTTCCTCTCGAACCTTGGGTGAGGGTGGGGGAAGGAAAGGGAAAGGAAGCCGCTCTCTGTACGCTTTATCCTCTCGTGGGAGCTAAGCAGAGGAAGCCAGATTTAGGAAAATGTATGAATATGAGACCGTGGCAGGTTGTCCCCCTCCCTAAAACACAGCAATTGCAGGAGTGCTGTCAGAGCCGCAAAGCCAGCTCTTGGTGTTCTCGAGTTCACATGGCTTGGAAAAGCGGGCAAGACAGAGGCACAGGGAGCCCCTTTGCACTCTGATGCTGTTTTGTCCCTCCCCAGGGCACAGCACTGCGGCTGGGACAGCCAAAAAAGCACACACATGGCAGAGATGCTCTCAAAACCTTTTTGCCCTTCTCTTCCCCAAAGTGCTTTCTCTTGCTCACACTCTTTGCTTACCAGTGGTTTCTGGGGGAAAAGAGAAAAAGGAAGAATAACAAAGGGTAGACATAACTTGCCATTTCCAGAGATGACACAGCACTGCTGCAGGGATCAGTGAGCACATGCTGGTCATGCTCTTCTCCACGAGGACACATCAGAGACACACAGAGAAACCATAACTCCTAGGGTTGAGGAGACTTCAGCTTGACATGTACATCACCACTAAGTATCTGACATGTACACCCCAACTGAGTACCCTCTCCCCATGCTGCCCTAGCTCTGGCCCTGCAGAATGGTGGAGAGAACGGCCTCCACACATTTCCACCATTCAGAGACAGTTTATCAATTGTTTGAGGACCTGTCCAGGTCAAGTTTGATTCTATTTTCAGAGCTGCATAATGACTGTTGATGACATCTGCCCACGATTGGCTGCAAGCATTGATGAGTACTGTAAACAACCAGTTTCCAAATGTACAGCCGCATGTCTCCTTTCTGCTCCAGGCAGCTGATAAAGATCCATTGATGGTAGTTGCTGTTTAATATGGTAAATGATTTTGGAGATTACAGTCTTCTCTTATGTAATCTCCTTACATAAGGACTGAGAAAGAAAACATGTAAAGAGCAGAATTTGAACAGCAAAACATCAGGGATTGGGAGCTCAGCACAGGTATTGCCATCTTGAAAGTCTTTTCTGAATATGGAAGCTAATAAAAAGCCAACAGAAATAAAATTCTCCCTCGTTTAAACGTACACAAGAAACTTAAATAAGAGTTACAGCTCACCACAGAATCCTGTGTATCCCTGGTATTTAGCTAACCAGATGAATGAAATGGGAGGTAACTAAAAGGAAGGTAACTAAGCAAGTAAATTTTAATCCTAACTAAAACAAAACAAAACAACACAATGCTCCAAAAACTGCAGCCTAGAGTTTGCAAATGGGTTGTTCCTGAGGTAGGTTCAGGTTGTAGAAAAACACGCTGTTCTCCCTAAACAGCTGCCATGTGGTGACACACGATGTCTGGCATTTTTTGTATGCTGATTTATGAAACTGCTGTGCTACTCTGTTCAGTCTCCCCATGTGTTGTGTCAGCAGCTCCTGCTGTAAGTGTACTGCTTGTTGCTCCGAAGGAAGAGTGCATTCATTCATTATGGCTCATTCCTCATAATTCATGCTCCCAGTAGAGAAAGACAGAGGAAATGACTTAAAATGCTTAAAATCTTGATGGCAGAGAGAAGAGAATGTAAAACAAAATATAAAGAAAGGGAAAAGAAGCAAGAGTAGCAGAATGGATGAAAAATGCAGAGAGACTCCTTTGCCCTTTTCATTCATATGTATTACTGTCTGCTCTGTTCCTTACTTTATCTTCCTTTGCTCCATCACGTGTCATACTGCAAGCTTTAAGAACATTGTGCTCAGATAAAATGTCAGAGAGCCAACACATGCAAGACCTGAACATACCAGAGAGATTAACAATGTTCATGGGTGGAGGCTGTTTGCAGGAATGTGAGAACACCTCAACAAGTTTCATACCTACACAAAAAAAAGAAGCCAAAATCAGAAGACAGTCTGTTTTCACTTTTGAGCATGAGGTATACAAGGCTCACAGATTTACAAAACTCAGTGAGGGATGGAGGTTTTTCACTGCTTCAGGATGAGATTTGTATCATTTCTTAAGAGACCTGAGATAATACAGGAAAAAAATCCTCCAGCATTTGCTCAAACTTTTTTATGAATTCAGTTCAGCTGTGTTCAGTTCCTTCTATGTTTGTCCTTCATATACATTCTAATGAACGAATTTGCTAGTGATGAGATTCACAGAAACTGAAATCATTATGCAAATTATTCAGTGAAGGATTTGGAATAATGAATTAGTAAAGACTAGATTCTTAAAGACAGGTGCAAATAAGGAATTTTCACCTCTGACCTGTCATTACATTAGTTATAAACAAGGGGCTCATACCTGATGGTTTGGTTTTTTCCCATTCAAATAGCTGTAATTCTGAAATTAGTTAACATTAAATTTTTTTTTCATGCTGGACGTTATCAGCCTCTCAAATGGAAAACACAGCCTAAACCTTTTTTTCTGTTTTCATTTTTGGCTTAAAATGCAAAACATTTTGATGTGCATTTCCTTGGCAATAAGATCAAGGCCAAACTCAAGGGAAAAAAGGTTAAAGCTCCTAACATTGGCTCCATGTACAACGAAATCTCACAGGCAGAACAAATCCAAACATAGTATTTGCACCTGTCTTCTCTTAAGCCCTGCAGAATAGCTCTGAAATATAATGTAGAGAGAATATCCAAAAAGAAGGAAGGTAGGGAGAGGAAAAAAAAAAACAAACTAGGGGAATATGTACAGCATGTTCTTGTTTCATGGGAGAAAACCAGTGATGACGCATTGATCATCTGACTAGATTCAGTCAATTAAGAAAATGAGACTTTGACATGTTTACTACTGACTTACTAAATGCGAGCAGAGGTGTTAGGACAGCAGCTGATGATGTTAGCCCTCCCAGAGATCTCTGGCTCTGTTGCTTGGTGCTATGGTTGCACACACAGCTCTGTGAGCCTTCTGCTTTGCTGTCCTATGCCCAGCGAGTGAATCCATTTCCCTCTGTCACTGGTGCTATATATGTAACCGAGTTCGTCATACTTTTAGACAGACTCCTTGAGACAGACCTGGAGAGCTGGTAACCCACAGCGTGCAGATACATATTTGACTGAAATTTCTGAAATGTGCTCTTTGTGGAGCAGACATTAATAGCAAAAAAAAGAAATCAATGTTTTTAAACCATTTTGCTATCATCACGCTGAGAAACACAGAGACATGGGGAATTTCAAGAAGCTAACCTTCTGCTCTAAGATAGCTTTTCTATTAACAATTTTCTTTAAACTATCTCTGCAATTTTTATAACATTCTCATGGTGCTGCTTCCATTTGCTGTGTTGTCTTACATCACAAGCAGTAAGTTGGCTGTCTGGATCTCTTCATTCACTGTGACATTAGGTACTTAAGCCTAAGGCGCCAATGTCTTTCGAAAGGTTGCACAGGGTGGCAACGCTTTGGTTCTGAAGATTAAATGCATCCAGGCACTGAATTCTGAATTTCAGTTATTTCTTGACCTATGCTGATAATTTGCACTCTTTTTTTCTCCACTCCTTCTAGAAGGGAGACATTCATTTATCCAAATATTTCTTTTGGACGCAAATATAGCTTAGTTGCAAAAATAACTGAATGTATATGAACAGCAGACCTTATTTATAACTTCTCTGTTCCATATGTGATTGATTGCCTCCAGTAAGGATACTTTAATGTAGCTGAGCTATTTGTGTTGGAGGCAGTGGCTGCAGAGCAGTATCATTTGGCAGTCACCAGATAGCTGAGCTTTCTTAGTGCTCCCCTGTACGTGCCATAGCAGACATTATTATTTTAAAAGTCACTAATACTGCTTATTAGAATTCTGAAGTAATGTTTTTTTTTTTGCTTCTGCAAACTTTTTGCTTTACCTTCTGCACTGAAGTCATGGTTTTCATTCTCCTCCTCTCAACCCTCTTTTGCTGAGTTGCCTTTTAAATTCATTTACCTAATAATATGCAATATAAATTTTTTTTAATTTATATATAACACCTATATTTTTGCAAAGTAAGAAATAGAGAGTAAGGAAAAGTGTAAGGATAAAATACCTCCAAGTCCCCTAAAACAGAGATTATTTTCTTTCTTCCCAAAGCGATAGCAAGAAGGAAGTTAACTGACTTGACACAGGCGTTGAAACAGAAGAATCCAGCCCAATTAACCGCAGTGGAATGGCAAAGAAGGATTTTTTACAGGAAGACATTCTAAAAGGACACCTAGAACTTGACGGCACTGTATTTCAATGTTGATTAGTGTAATTAGTTTATACCTGTTATGACACTATCTCAACTAATTTAAACATAATATGCCCTGAAACTATAAACAAATCATTTGGCAATGATCTGGAGGAACGCTTTAGGTGCAGCAACCCCTCAATAAAGTAAAGGAATGAAGTTATCAGAGAGTCTGAGCAGCAGAAGCCCCACTGCTTAAAAGATGTACATGTGGATGTCTATTTCTAGACTTTGCTTCTAAACTATCAAACATGTCCCTAAAGTAACATTACACCAGAACACAGACTAGGTTAGAAGGGAATACTGGCAAACACCATTGCAACCTCCAGGTTTCTACTTAAGAGTAAATAGTTCCACACAGCCAATAGTATGCAAGTAGAACTCCTGAAAGAATTAAGTATGATGTTCCATCTGTCCAATAAATGTCCTACTGAAAATCACAAAATATTGGAAAACAATGGATTATAACATCGGGAGCTTTGAAAGCATCCAAACAGTGAAACTCCAGAAGAACCCCACTTGTACACAAACTCCAGACAAGAATGGCACTGCTGGTATTTTGGAAAGATGTTGGCATGTCATTTAGATGTATTTTGATATTCTCTATTGCTATTTCAAAATACTGAAATGGCCATTGAGTTCTGAACATCAAAAGTTGCAGGGTTTTTTCCTCACATTTTTACCACCACACCGCCACCACATACCACCACAGTATCATCTTTACACACCTCTTGTTTTTCACAAGTCTATAGAGTATAGAACCCCTCCTGATTATCAAAGTAAAGCTTCATGGACACAGAAGAATGATTACAAAATCATAAAAACAAGATGCACCAAATTATTTTTTTCTTTTTTAAACGTGTAACTCCAGTAGAAAATCACGTAAACTTACTTAAAAATAAAAAAGGACACAAATTCAAGTCTTGCATATGCCTTGCAGCATATTTTGGAGGTCAGCAAGCAAAGACTACCTTTGGTCTGAGATAAATACTTCTAGAGATGAAAAGTTATCAGAAACGATCATCACCTCCACTTCTGTGCACTCAAGAGGGGAATGCAGCTCCCGTGCTTTGGCTTGATAGCAAACATACCATTGTAGGCTGGAGGATCACAGTCTATGAGCAGGAGTGCAAAAAGCATGTGTGCAGTTTAGATACGAATGCTGAATACAGAAGTCACCTTCTCTTGTTACAGAGAAGCACTATGCCATGGGGAGTCCTCTCTAGTTGCATGTTTCTATACTGACCTAAACAATGTGTTTTCCAGCAGCCACTGCAGAAGCCCACTCCTTGGGTAGGATGATGGGCAGGACCTGTGTAACCGCAGGAAGACTTCTGCTCCATTACAGCTGTAAGAATAGCTGTCTGCCATATGTACTGTATACAAGTGCTCATTTTAATTAAGGTTTAATCTCCTCAATCTCTGCACTAATCCTTGGTTCTCTTTCATAATATTCCCACAGACCACTCCAGGGTATTTTCTGGCATCAAAAAAGTCTTAACTTTGCTGGGTATGCTGTGGTTTGACAGACTCCTGTGTATCCACCTTCATCTTTTATTTTCTGACAGAAATCTGCTAAATATGTGAGGCAGAAAAAAACCACCAGTGTTTGAGCATTAATTGGATGAGAATGGCAATTTGTGGATTTGAGGAATAGCAAAGGTGCCACTAGAGTGTGTAAGTGGGCAGCTGGCACAGTAGCTTTTGCCAACATTTGCGTCAATGTGGGAGTACAGCAATATGGTAGCTGTTAACATTGTATTCAATAAATATCTCATCATATGTGAAGATATGACTAGCCTTTTGGAGGAAGAAGCTGAGTATTCTCTGCATCCGCAGCAGGATTTCATGTGTAATCCCAGCAAATGTCAGCAGACCTTTGCGGGTGCTTAAATACCATATACATAAAATTGCTTTCTTGAAAGCTAGTGTATAGGCAAACAGTGAAATAATAGTAAAATATTTCACATATTGAATTATCCACAGAAAAACGGTGTAATGCTCAATGCGGCACTTTTTCTCAGTTGACTAAAGCCTTAAGGAAAAATACACGGACCTGTTGTTGCCAAGTGCACGTGACAATTTTTGTTACTATGAGACTCGGTTTCTGTGTGCTATCTAAACTAGAATAGACTATTTGAGTTGGATCAGCTTGTCCAACTGCCTTATCAATTCAGGGCTGACCAAAAGTTAAAGCATGTTATTATGGGCATTTTCCAAATCCAACACTGACAGGTTTGGGGCATTGACCACCTCTCTAGAAAGCTTGTTCCAGCATCTCATCCATCCTTTCAATAAAGAAATGCTTCTAATCTAAACCTCCTCTGGCACAGCTTCAAACCACATGTGCATCCACAAAGGGAAGCACTTAAGTTATTTACAACTTGTTTTTGTTTCTGTTAGAAACAGGAAGGATGTTAAAATTATTGTTTTAGGACTAAGGAAATTATTTCTGTTTATGTGAATTTGATACATTTCATAGCTATTGGAGTTAAACAACAAAGACAATATTGTAGATAAAAATGGCACTAAACCTCAGAACAGTATGTTTCTACAACTATTTCTTGCCATGAGGTTTCCTCCTGTGGATCTCTTACAACCCTTACACAAAGATTCCCTACATTCTTCTATTAGGAAAAAAAAAATATCTGGTATTAGGTTTCTTTCTTCTAGTCATGTTCTCTTTTCATTTTGCCATGATACTTCTCTCTGTGGAGTGTGCCTACACTTCTTTCTCCACCTTCTTTAAAGGGCCTTCTTTCTTTGCCTTGGTCCACCTCTGCTACTCTTCTGAGTGTCATAACTACACATCTACTAATTTTGAATAATTCCCAGAACCCAACGGTCTATACTTTATGCAATACACATTCCCTTACAAGAAAGTTCTCTATAATAGAATTTTATCATGACATCAACAATTGAAACATCACCATTTTGAAGAGTCAAAATCACTGAGATTTTCAAGAAATTTTGTCTGTGACACTTTAAAAAGGTTGATTTACAGACGCAAATAGCAATAAAACAGAGAACTGGAGCAAACTCAAAATATATACAATACCACTTGGCTTGATCTTTTAGTCCTTTTCATTGAAAATGAACACACTAAATTTAGGAAGGTGATATAAATCATTACTTATTTTCAGGACCTATTAAAATACCCAAAGTTAATCAATTCCTCATTTTTATTTCCTTCTGCATTGTCCACTAGTATCTTGCTGCTGGCATTTACATGAAACCCCAGAGTAAGCATGCTTTTTAACACTGAGAAATTCTAAACCAAATGCAACAAAATATCCTGTCAACCCTCTAGTAAAACAAGGTGGCTACTCAGCAAGAGAAAATTTTCCAATCAGCAGTAACGGCACTTATCCACTCTCCAAAACAGCTTCCAAAATGAGGGTTCTACTCACAGAACATCATCCTTGTTTTTATTTTTACATTCACAAAATCATATGCTGTCTTTTATGAAAGAATTTGGGAATGTAAAGCAGTGGAGGAAAAAATTATAGTACTAAATGACAGCGCTACTTCAAACTAAAATGACTTATTAAAGTGCTTCTGCTACCGTGATGGACAAAAATGCTCTTATATGCATAGAAAATTTAGTTTTATAGTTTCACATGCAAATACAAAAAGGGCCATTTACATTTTCTTAGTGAAAAGTTAATGTCTTGCATATTCCCTAAAAAAATACTTTCAATAAGCCTCATTAATGGAGCTATTTACATTCATAGTTATTGTCATAAGCATAAAAAAGGTAGCTACTTTCTCCACCCTATGCCTTAAGCCTAACAGCTTGAAATTTATATCTGTAGAGAAATATCAAACCGCAACTTTCCCTCACACCAAAAACCCAAACCACAAAATTGCACCGTCTAAATGAAAATGAAGGTCCTGAAATGTTGCTCTGGAAAGTGAGGTATCAGCAGACTGATTTTAGCAGCGGGCAGCTGAGACAGACCACGACAGGGGCGGGTGTGATTTTTTACCTCCAGTGTGGGGTCAGCCCGCTGCCTGAGAGGAGAGAAGAGCTGATGGGGACGGGCCAGTCCCAGGCAAGACAGAGGAGTGGAGAGCCTCACCACCCAGCAAAGTCACCACTTCTCTTCCAGCTGGAGACTAAGGCTGTCTTTTAAGCTGCCTCATTTATATTTACCAAAGAGGTAAAAAAAGAGCCTCATGCAGCCATCACCAGTCTGGCTGGACAGCAAAGAAGTTGAGGGATAAATCTACTACTTGCTCTCTCCCAGGGTGTTTCCAGTGTCCCAAGGACATGGGAGAACCCCATCAGTCTGAATGCAAACATTCACACATTGCTCAGAGACAGCTGAGATGCATCACTGTATCTGCTTCTCCCAGCTCTGAATTCTCTTTGCTAGCAGATACTACCCTAGTGAGATAAGTCTGGCTTGTAGGGACTCCATGGATAGAGATCCCGTCCTTTATGAAGTATTGTATGTTTTGAGCACTTGATAATGGCAGGATAAGGCTTAAACCATCACTGTACTGGTATCACAGTCTCTAGCGTGCCTTCCAAATACCAAACAAATCTTAAGAGAAATGTCAATAGAGAAACACTGTAAAATAACATTTTGTATAGAAAGTACTCTATCATGACATACACAGTGTTATTTTGGACAATTTGTCTTGATCAAGCAGTAAACAATCTTGTATCAAAATAAGGACAGCTGGATGTTAATACCCTAAGTATCTAGCTTTCCAATAAGAATTTAAATGAAAAAAAAATAAAAACAGTAAATCCAAGTATGCTGACCTATGTGAGATTCATGAAAATGCAAGGTTTTATGTATGAATTTGACATAGAGTGTGGAAAGAATTGAGAAATTTATAAAGCCAAATACTACTGACTCTTCATTCTGCAGTGAATCGCTGCTCTGGTGGGTTTCACAATCCTAACAGGACTTGAAGCAAGAGCACTTCAGCTGCACAGTAAAAGCACCTATTTCTCAAACTAGGTGCCAAAATAAATAGTCTGACATCCCACCCAGTAGAATAGATTATTCTGCACATATATAAATAAATAAAACTCAACTTGGAAAACAAGCAACAAACAAACAAGAAAACCTTTATCCTCAAGCATCTGGGCTCCAAAGGCATTCCAGTCCAAGAGAACAAATCATATTTGAGCTTTGTCACATGCTAAAGAGCAGTTCTGACCATCCCTTCAGAAGAGGGCACCATCTGTTACATTTTCTTCCCAAATCACATACCTGTACTCCCCTCCTCCAAAAACAAATAAATAAGTTAATGTATTCGTTTCATGGAAGCAGTTTTGAACAGATGGGAAACCTGACAGACTGAGATACAGTGAATCCCTTACTTGCTGATTTCAGGAGGGGAAACTTTTGTTTTTGAAAGTTGTTTTTAGACAATTTTCAAACTTTATGGCTTAGGAGAAAATCAGCAATGTAGAAGAATAGAATTTTTTGTTGTTAAACTCTGGAGGCATGCGGGAAGCAGACAAAAATACTTTATGCCAGCAGAGTAAAAATTTAAAGAAAACGCACATCAGATTTGCCTGTGTAACATGGGTATTCCCACTCAAATCCCTCAGTCATTGCATACTCAGGATTGCATCACGGCATTAATTCTACAATAAATTCTCCTCCTGCTCCCTACAGCATCGTTATTCCCTACTTTCCGCATATCTGAACTTCTCATTGAATCTCATTTTCCCTGCAGGCAGTAAGTCTTGTTCTTCCAAGCCCCTCTGTCCTGGTTTCTCTGCTTTCGTCACCTTTCTCTCTTAGTTGCTCAGCTCTTTTCTAGTTCCCTTTCCTCCCTCTTTCTAGTCTCCCTCTGACCCAGGGCTGCCATACCTTGTGCACAGGGTGACCAGTTGGGATCCTTGCTTGAGAAGTCACTCTCTCTCACGCTGGAGATGGCAACTTGTCCGTGGGCCCTTCCCCTGGCAGAGGGCTCCGCACTGCCCTCCTGGTGCTCCTCCCCCAGCTCCCGCCAGTCCCCTCATTCGGACACAGAGAAGAGAGATTTTGTTGAATGTTGTGTTGGGGCCTCATGCGGGGAACGGTCCTGCCCACTCTGGCCACTAGCCAAACACCAAAGACACCTGAAGTGTGGTGTCAGTAAGGGAACTGGGATGCTACTAGTCCCATCACAAAGTCAGGCGGGTGTGAGCTTTGAGCTCTGAAGGCAGCATGCCTCCCAAAATCCCTCTGCAGTCAGTGCTCCTGGTCACCTTCCCTCTCAGTATGTATACTCTCCTGGTACCAGAACTGGGGAGGGCAAGCAGGGGAGAGGAGGAGGTGGCTGCACAACCAGGCTTCCCCTGCCGCCACTGTCATCGTATTCGCCTTGCAGGGAGATGATCTGGCTGCCTTTGTGGGGCCCTTTGGCAGGAGCCCAGCAGCCTTTCTGTGCCACTGCTCACATTGTACTGCAGGAGTATAAACATGGGCTTGTCCACAGTGCTCTCGACAGCTCTGGAGGGAATCCATGATCACCCAGTGTCAAATAGGCCAGAGAAGCTGGGTTACTTTCTGTATACCAGCTACTATCCATATCCTAATTCCCTGTCTCTTCTAAGTATATGGAAGTTTGCTGGTAGAAAGAGAAATAGGAGAAACAGAGAAATAGGACAAGGGAATGTGATGGGACTGCGATAAATATTCTCACACAGAGTTTGATGCTACCAAATCGTCTTTAATGCTCCATTGTTTCTGAAGACACAGACTGGACAGTGTTTAACATTTCTCATGGCATGCCAAGGTGCCACAGAGATAAATAAGTGAGGCAGAAAATACATAATGTTTGAGAAGAAAAAAAGATAGTTACTACTGTGAGGAGAAAAAATATTTTAAAAGCAGAAAAGACCATCTCAACCAATTTTCTCTCTAGCCTACAAATATTCAAAAGCACAAAAGATGTTATCAACACTCTACTCCCTCCTGTCTAATCTCTCTTTGACAGGGAGGATAATCCTGGAAAGCATACAGACAAGATCTTTCATCTACCTAGAAGTCTTAATACCCTACTGCCAGGCACTATATATGAGCTACCAGAGCATTACGCTGACTTT
The DNA here is from genome assembly GCA_028565335.1 of Limnodromus scolopaceus. Classification (NCBI taxonomy): domain Eukaryota; kingdom Metazoa; phylum Chordata; class Aves; order Charadriiformes; family Scolopacidae; genus Limnodromus; species Limnodromus scolopaceus. The sequence continues at coordinate 8,272,830 of JAOXNO010000002.1, forward strand.
GCACAGATCTAAGTGACCGCACAAACTTCAAGGACTGAGAACACAAGAAATAGATCAGAAAAAAATCAGCAAGCTTTGAGTTCTCTAGACTGAAAAAATTCCCCTGTACTTCCCAAACTTAATGCACGGACCTGAAACCCCCTGGCCTTCCTTGTTGGGCATTCTGCTTCCTACAGCAGTAACACAGGTACTGGTCTAGTCTTCTGCAAATACTGGATGTCAAACTTTCCTCATGCCCCGCCACGTACAGACCAAGAGCTAATGTCTCTCCTACAGTATACTCTGGGGAAATTCCAGTAGCTTTAACGGAAGCTGGTATATGTTTTATAGCCCCAAATGATGGTGGGTTTTTGGTTTTTTTTCATTTCCTCTGTTATCACTTAGGCAGAGTTGCTTTAATTGCAAGGAAAGCCCTTCCTGAATGTAGAACCTGAAATCTAGGAAAGCATAGGTGTGCAAGCAGGACCTCTATCTGCTCTCCTTTGCCTGTCCCACAACGGAGCAGGCAGAGGGGTGAAGCTCACATGCTAACGTACTGTAAGATAGTGCTTAACTTGTCTGTAAAGCGGAACATGGCATTTCACGAATAACCCCTTTTCTGCAAAGACAAAAGGCAGGATTCTCCTGCCAACTTCCCCACTGCCGCAATGATCAGCTGATCAAACTCTTTGGAAACTGATGTAAATTGTCTTTATTCCACTGTCTTCAATTAAGCTAGACAAATTTATACCCACTGAGAAACTAATCCTTACATATTACGGCAGTAGTGTACTACTGTACAAAGGAACATAGTTGCAAAATTGCAAAGCAAATATGGATATGAAAAGAAAATGAATCTTTCTCTTTCCTAAAAGCTATTGTTACCCCACCAGATTTCTACAGAACCATAAAAGTGCAGGCTACAGACCTTATTCTCTCTACCTTTCCTCTCAAGTTAACATTGTTTTAAACAAATACAACCTTTTTTTTTTTTTCCCTATTCCAAATCAGTTACTATTTCCTGTTCTGCATTTAATTTTTAATAAGGAATTAAATATGTACTGTGATGAAAAAATCCATTTCCTTTTGAATTACCCAAATGTTAAAACCGCACTTCTGTGGCAAAGAGATGGCGCTCTGAAGAACAGAGCCATCTACAGAAATCTTTTTGATAATGGTGTCCTTCTTTCAAATCCAAACATTTCCTTGATGTAGAATACAAATTGAGCTCTAGTGTATAAGTCAGCTTGGATTTCAAAGTTGGCCTTTATACTTTGCCATTAATTAATTCCGTCCAAGAAATTCAAACAAAGATACAAACAAAAAAGTTCTCTAAATACGTTACATAAGGCATTCAGAATATTCCGATTCATTCCCCTCCAGGAACACAGCAGAGTCAAAGAATAGTGTACACAGCATGTTTAAACTGTATAAAAAGCACTAGAAACTGTAAGAATAGTTTAAAATCCATTTATTTAAAGCTCTCCATTATAAGAGCTATTGTAGAGTATTTGCTAATCAATCTACACTTCTGAGTTCTAAACAATTGCAGGCTTAATGAAGTGTACTTTTCTTCACTTTAAGACACAGGAACAAAGAGTTTCCTATTAAAAGGGAGGAAATGAAAGCAGAAGGCAGAAGACCTCTTTCAAAAATTGCTGGAGGTTCTGAGCAATTTAAATATTGAATAGAAAGTCAGAAACTCTTATTTGGGATCTCTTTTGTAGGGGGAAAAAGATCTGAGAAGGAGACTTTCTTTCCCAATACAGTCCATGTACAGCTTTAAGGCAGGTGTGATGAGTATTCTCTCTGATATGATGAGGGAAGCCTCCCAAAATCTGCCAGGGAAAACTCATACAACCTACTCCACATTATTTTAAATCTCATTTTGTTGCAACTATCACAACATAATTAAAACAGAAATTGAGAATTAGGGTTAGTGGTCAGTCAGTATAGAGAGATCTTTCAAGCTGAGCAATCAAAAATGGTTTTTGCTGGGGAGTGAGCAAGACAGCATGGAGTAAGAGCACAGCAGATACATCTATTCAGCCTGAAAGTAAATTAAGAGTTTTGGTTTTCTCAAGGTTGACTTAATCCATCTTATATAGAAACACAGGGGAAACCTATCCCCTAACATCTTTGGCATAAAACTTACTAATATTCACTCATCTGAAAAACAGATCTGGTAGACAAGGGAAGAGTCAGAGTCACAAATGCTATATCAGACCAAAAACCAAAGTGAAAAGTAGACTTTTTTGTGTTCCCTACTACCCCACAATGCACAGATGGCATCTCCCTTCCTGTCCCTCCTGTGGCATGTTACAACCTTTTTATAAGAGGCCACGGAGCACAGTTGATACCACACAGTGCTACAAGCACCATTAACTTCTGTGAAATTCCCCAAGCCCATTATCTTCTACTCTTAGTTCTTTATTCTTTGGAGCCCAACTCACAGAGAACTAATTCTGAATTCACAGAGAACAGCTCCTTATTTGTGCCAGGATCTTATATGATCATTGTTTTTGTGTAGCCCATCTGATTGTTTTCTTGTAATTTTATTTACTGTGTAGCGAGACCTAGAGAAGTCCTACACCAAACTATATCGTTTATATGACTTAATTTCTAACAGTTAATTGCAAACCTGCAGCATGAGAAAGGAGATATTTGACATTCTCTTGGCTATTTATTTAGAGATAGACATAAAATAATGGACAATCTTAATAAAGTTTTAAGTTAGAATGACTTGTAGCATTTCCTGGGACTGTCTCCGAAGATAAAATTCCTGTAAGGGAAATAAAGATTAACTCCAGTGCCTATAAGGGCATAGAGGAGCATGTATCTTTCTATTTTTCTTTTAGTTATCATGCTTATGATAACTAAGGCTTATGAATCACTATAATTCCATCATGGAAATTTTGAGGGCTTTTGGGTTTGTTTTTAACATACGTTCTGGTTAGTGCAATCTGTTTAAATATTCATCGATGCCCTTTAGGCACTGAACCACCTGCACGGAAAGGCATAGAAAAAAATTCACTTGCGTATTGTAGGAAACAGCTACTGGGAACAATCTAAGCCCAAACCAAGAAAATATCAATGGTTTCCCTCTTTCCTCCCCGTAATAAATTCCAAATGCCCTGGATTCAGCCTTTCTATTCTACCTGAAAATTAAAGATGCAACTAAAACCATACCGTGACACATGCCTGAATATATTGTCCCCTTCAGTTAAATATACCAACTCCAAAAGAAGCTGATACTTGCATTCTCATAGCTTACTTATTTGAATACCTTTGTGGTTTCTCATGTGGTCTCTTCGTGGTCTCTTATTGTTGCTTGACTTACTGTGTGGAAATTCGATATGGTGTCTCTAAGTTATGGTCTAGAAAAAGATAAATGACCTCAGAAAATGTAACTAATAACCACAAGGATTTTGTGAAGGATAAGCAGAACCACCAGTAGCAATGTAATGTTGATTTTGATGGGACATGATCAAGTAGGAGTTCTACTTCAAGTCAGAAGCAAGCTAAAAAGTGTTCATGAAACCACAATAGCTTTTGATATCAACAGAGGAAAGAGGAAATTCCAGTTTTCTTAAGGAAATAAAGTCCATCTGATCCCACATAACTTTGCAATGTATAGCCAGATATTCAGGCATGAAAAGGCAGGCTGCACCATTTGCCCATGAAAAGCAGTATCATACAAGGAAAATCTGCATTTTTATTGTGACTACAATTTATAGACTACATAGTCTGGTGTGGTCACAGATGAATACTTCTGCAGCGTAGTGTGGGATGACTGCCGATTATGCTAAAGGCTCTGTAAGGAAGGTTTCCATGACAGCATTCTGTGTATCACTGGTATTTTGGAAATAACATTCAGTTTTGATCTCTGACTTTTACAGATTTTGCTGTTCCCATGGAACATTTTACTTGAGCAGAACAAAGCCAGGGCTAGCATGCATGTTTTGCATACAGCCAGGAATGCCTGAAAGTGATATTCCTGTGATAAACTGTAGAACTGTGTGATAAACCACAGAGCTATTTGATAAATGCACCTATTAAACACCTTTAATTACCTTTTCTACTCTCTGGCCAGTAACCATTCTGTCTCGGGACTTATTCTGAAGTTTTATGCTGTCGAACAAGTTTGGACAGCTGGCATTTCCAGTCTGCTGTGTACATTAAAATATAGACCTTTTCTTGAGAACTCTGCTTCAAAGCCCAAGAGAAGTTAGTTTCAATCCTGGGCCAAAAGAAAAAAAAAAAAAAAAGCTTTTCTATGCATTAAAATATGATGGCTTTTAAAGCACATCATCTTGCTCCACAGAGCTGAGGATGCATTTAGTACTGAACGAGAGGAGAGAGTTGGGACAGGAAGGGCCTTAAAAATACTTCAGATTCAGATGTCCATAAAAGTTGTTCCAAGTAATTTTTTAATCAGTTTTGCAGATGTCTTATTCCTCCACATTTGGACAGGGATTTTCCAAGGGGTCTGAAAGAGCTAGCTGCCCAATTCTTATTGAATTTCAGTAGCATTCCACCTCTTAAATCCGACGTGCTGCTCTGAAGGCTATTAGACATGAAACATAGCCTCCATACATGAGTTTAAACTAACACTGAGTATCTGTGGTTTTTCAAGAAGAAGGCCAAAATACAGATTTTGTCTGCAGCAGAGGGAGAGGCCCAAACCAACTTGCTGCTGGTTTGGAACTGGAGACTTTTCTAAATCCACCTATGACTCTGATAAAGCAAACTACAGCATCACATTATGCATATCTGTGTGTAAGCATGTATGTACAAATTACATACAATAGAATATCTAACTAGTTGCAACATCCTTAAGGAGCTTTTCACTAAACCCATCTGAATTTCAAAGCATAGCTGAAATTGCAGGAGGATTTTAATTGTGTACAAGATTTGAGCTTGGATAAGTGATCCGTATGGATTCTTAATCTTTTGTGGGCAGCCAGTACTTCTTAACCAGTGTAAGAAAGAATTCAATAATAAACAAAGAATGGGTGACATTAAAAAAGCACAGGTTTTCTATTACATTTGGAGATACAGCACACAAAACTCCCTCTGATAAGGGAAAGAAAATGTATTGTTTCCAAAGTGCAACTTTTATTAATTGATTTGCCCACATTTCTTAGAGGATTAAGAGAAAAAATTGAAGAAGTGTTGAATGAACAGTACAGCATTCCTCAGCTACTCTCAGGGACAGAGAAGAGACCTATACACACACTCCATTCCTGAAGTAAATGTCAAAATGTTTTGCTGGATAAATGTCAGTCAGAAGCATTAGCCACTGGTGTCCCACTTTCATGCATGCTCCTTCATTTCAAGCTCCAAATAACTCAATAAATTATACCAATGTGTGTTTCCATCCTTACAAATGCTTATCAGTAGTCCTGCACCATGTCAGGAAAGCAGTTTTGCTGGGGAATGGCATGAAAACGAGGCTTTTGCTCCTGAAGAATATACAGATTTAACTTGTGGAAAGCTTGTGTGTAAAGGATGACCTGATATCCTTTGATAACATGTAATATGAAATTAGAGCTCCCACTGGAATCAACAAGAGCAAGATGCGCTGGTGGCACCACAGATAACCCAAAGCAGCACTTTGCGCTGAGCTGTGGTGGTGCCTAATGATTAACACGGTAAGAATTTATCTGACAGACCAGGGCTAAGAGAAAGTCTAAGGCCCTTGGCGCAGCCCTAGCAGTGAGTGCTACATGTGATAGTAATTCGTCTGTCTAAATTTACAGCGAGAGAAGGTGTGAGATAAAGTCCTGAGGAAAAACACACAGGTGAAGTAGGGAGAGGCTAAGTTTATTGTAGCAACTTACTTTATCCAATGCTAGAGGAAAGCAACACTTAATCTTCTTCAGGGTCAGGTAATATGCTCCAGAGAGATGCCTGGTTCTGGTAGCTTTTTTCTTCCAAAGTAGGGGGTTCTGAACTCACAGCCAGATCTGCTTTGCTATTCACCCGATTTCTATCTGCAACTCTTGTCTTAAAGACTTGTTCTTTGCATAAGGTCTTAAAAGAAATTTGGAGAAGTTTGGTGTGAGGGAAAAGGCACAGTCTTCCATTTTTGAGGAATACTGGTAATCACAAGAACAGGCCATAGAAAATAGTTGATGGGATGCCCCTGGAATCTATGTTATGGTCTTGCATGTAGTAGTGAACCTTGCTACCTCAGCCTACTTATAAAGTGCAGAGCAACACTCATTTCCACACCTATGGTTTATTACTTTACAGGAAAGAGAAAATGAAGAGGGAAAAAATGCTGCTCCATCTTCTCCCTTTTTCTCACCAGCTTTTTTTTAATTCTTGGTCCCTATTCTTGTCTTAAATATTAGATAACCATTTTGATGTGAAAAATGCAGGTAGGCAGACTCTTTGGGATACAGCAACTGCAGAATTTCCCTAGTAAGCATGCACTCTGAGCCCACAGAGAGGGTTTGCTTTTTGCCCTGCATCCCCAGCTCCAGAGACCCTTCTCACACAGGGGGTATGTTACGTGCCCTACAGTTTTGACAGCGGGCTTCTCTCTGTTCCACACTCCTCTTTGTAACATCACTTTGGAAAACACCACCTTGCACAAGCCCTAGGAAGACAACCAAACAGAAACCTACAGTCAAGGGCAAAATAACACCATGCCAATTGGAAGCTACGATGATAAAGTGTTCCCAACCCCAGACAATCTGGTTATATACCATGTTCAAGCCAAAGTCGCAAACAAAAATTAAGTATGAATTAACAAGCTGCAAAAGAAGCCAAAGAGGATTTCAGACTTTCTGCGCTTCTGGATATCCTGACACTTGACAAGCCTTTGAGCTGGAGCAAGGTGCCTTACCTACACTGGCTCTCCTGCACAGGGAAGGCTGAAGGAACGCTGCAGAGAGCAGGTACAGCTAGCATCCACAGCCAAAAAGAGCAGCACATTTCAGCAAATTAGAGCATGTAAGTATGCAAACCATTTAGATACCTTATTTTAAAAATTAAATGTCCCAGGAAAGTGAAGATACATGTTACCTTGTGAAGAGCATTAATGCCCTTCAGAATATGTTGGCACCGTAGGCCCTGTTATTGTGTACTTAGCAAGTTTCCCTAAAATCAAAACATCCAAAAAAACCCACAAAGTATGCCAATATTTCTTCAGCTGAGAAGTGGGATTCCCTTCTATGTTTTTTTTCCCTTTTTCTTACCAATGAAAAGTGCAACGAACACTTGAACTGTAGAAAATACACTGTAAAACCCCAGTTTTCAAACAGACACCATTTTATAGAAGGTGGTAAAGTCCTATGGCTCCCTGCTTGTTTTGGCTCCTCTGTCTGAATGCAATGTAATATCTGATGCCTACAATTCACTTAGCAGCAGCTATTCTGCTTTTTTTCCAAAGAGAATACCATACAACTCTAATCAGAGTTGAAGTAGATCAATACAAGCCTTTACTTTCATTATATTTAAAGGGACACATGATTTATTGATTTGTGCATCAAATTTTAGCACACATATTTTCTGTTTTGTCTGCAGTCAATCTGCTATAATGCACAGTGGATCTGTAGGTCCAAACGTCATTCAGTACAAACCCAGAATAATTCCAGGAAGGTGATTAAGCAACTATATGGACATAGGACACATTTATTTTATGATGTCTTCAAGTTTGTCCTATGTAGAGATTTCCACTTGAACATAATGAAATAAGTTAGTGCCCTGCAAAAATCGTTAAACATGAAAGTCCTTGCTTTTAAGGGTTTTATAACATGATTGCTTACTGGAGTTAAACATGATGTGCTGTTTCTAGATATTTAAAAATAATTTAAAATTAAAAGCTAATTTATCCTGTGGTGTTGATCATTAGTTGAAACCAACAAAGACCTGGTTAAAAAACAAAGGCCACATACTGTTCTGCCATATATCCTTTGCTTTACGTGCCTTTTTCTTCTAGGGCTTTTTGTTTTGTTTTGTTTTTTATAAACAATATGCTCTGATTATACAACTGACACACGCTGATTGCCAGAGTGAGGAATTAGGTAGGATTCACCTCACTGGCCATGTATAGACATGTACACATTAGAGATCTAGTTTAACAACTATCTAGGCTCCCTGTACAGTGAATGGAGCAGGACAGGCGCCTCACTCTACTCTATCCTCATCTTGGAATCCTCTCCAGTGACCAGCTCCACCTAGCTGGGTGACCTTGGCTACATACCTGAAATTTATAGACCCAAATACAGAAGAACCCCAGTTGCAGTGAAAGCTGTTGATCCTACTTAAAAAAAACTTTGCTCATTTTCACAGGTTTGACCCAGCCCCAATACCTCACTTGAGCGACGCATTACAGCTAATTTCCATGAGATTAGTGCATTCTTACAGCCAGGCAAATGCAAAAAGGACTTGCTGAATCCTGCCCTCAGTGAAAAAGATAGACTGATACTCACTTGTTAGAGCTTGTATAAATCATATGCCATCCTTAACAGGATTAATTAACAAAGTATTACAGATAAAGAACAAACGCACAGTCTAGCTCCTCTAACCTGTGAGAGGGGCTTTTACTTTTGGCACTTTTGACCTTTCCTACTCACAGTTGCAGCCCCACTTTCCTACTCCCAAGTACAAAAATATCATTCACATTTATTTCCACTTGGAAACAAGGGAAATGAACATGAAAAATAAGTTAATACTAATGAATGACAGAATGATTGTCTGCTATGGAGTTGTCATCACCTGCTAATAATTCATTTTTTCCTGGGCATAAAGCAGGTCTATTATGTGTGTCCTGCATATTAGCAATGCTGGAGCTGGGAGCAGAGAACACCAGTTTTACTTTTGCTATGTGAATAAAAACGTGGTCCTGTGTGAATGACTCACTGCTGTTGTATAAGCTTGTAAGCATCTTTGCGTGAAAGATGAAGGCATTTTAGATAAGCCCACTTGAGTCAGTGCTGTCCTCTCAGGTTTAAGGACATTGTTCTGAAGAAGACAGACTTGAAATGCAACAAGATGTGAGCTAATGTATTACTGGAAAAGAAATCCACCAAAGATCAGTTAAGAAGTATTTTTTACTGCAATACACAGTTCACCTTGGCTGTGGAAATGCCTCTGGTTAGGATTTATTTTGAACTTTGACTCCAGTTACGCAGCATTCCTGAGGGCAGGTGTGGTCATTCTAAACTCATTTTAGGGAGGTGGTAGGTTTGAAAAGTACACCAAAGCACAGCTAGTTTCATGGCAACATTTTTAAGAACTACTTTCAACAATAACAGATTAATCAATTTCTTCCAGTATTATTTGCAGGCTTAAAGAGAAACGGTTTTTATTTCCTGCCTCCATTTTTCACCAAACTCAACCTGTCAGGACTAGAGTGTGCTTGTACGAATCCTCCCTCCCCACCTCTGCTGGCATTGCTGCCGGACTTGCTGTTGGCTGCTGGGTGCATTGCTGCTGCTCCTGTCCTCCTCTGCTCAGCCACATCTGCTGCTTGGGCTCTTGGGGGAAGAAAAGAGCTACACTGGGAGCCTATGGATGCCCTGCCTGCCAGGCCCTGTGGGGGCTCCGAGATCCCCCTCTCTGTGGCTACTGAATGTGCCCCCACATACGGCCTGATGTATCCAGAGTAACTACTTGGCTTGTGGGGTAGCACACATGTGCTTTGCCTTGGGGGAGGTGGTGTGTAGGAAGCGTGAGAAGTAGAGAGGTCTAGAGGAGTTCCATTTGTAAGAACTGGCACACTCCTTTGTCACAAGATTGAAAGTACGTATGGCCTTTATAAACTTAGGGCTATTATTTCTGGCACTGGTTCCCACTCTCTCACCAGTCCTGGAAACCATATTAGCAGGTACTGCACAGATTTCAGCACAGTCAGACAGGAAAAATCTTGCAAAAATTTATCATCTTACATATGCAGTCATGCCTAAGAGATGACACAAGAAAGATACTACAAACTTGAGAGATACAACTCGTCTAACAGGCCCTTATTCTTTAGTCATCCAGGACAATCTGTTTCTGTGTTGGCTTTGCTTCCCTGGGCAACTATGCTGAAGCTGGAACACTTCCTTCATGCAGCCCAAATGCTGGTTTCTGTTTTGTAGAGCTACACGAATTCGATTTGCTTCGGTGGTTCAAAAGTTCAATGGGGAAGAGCTCCCGCGGAGAGGAGAGGGCGAGCAGCTCACACTAACAAATGGGTGCTTGCCTTGGAAAACAGCACATGTCTGTTCGCCTGCATCCCAACTGCTGGCTGCGAAAGCATCCCACCGAGAGCGAGCCTGGCAGGGGAAGCGACTACAGACCTTTGAGTCACCACGAGTAACACATACAGGAGCCAGAAAAAACATTTTGCTATTTAAAAGGCAATCGTTATATAGTGCTTGATAAAGTTTACTATACCAATTTGTGGAATTGGGAGAGAAAATAGCATCCAGTTGTTTGAGGAAAGCATTCAGATGTAAAATCTGACCTCAGTTCTGTGCTGTTGTGACAGGATAGAGACAAAAGGATACACAAACCCCATAGCTAAAAAAGAGGAAAGAAAAGTTGGTAGCTGAATCCCACCTGCTGCATAAGGACAGTCACAGTGTGTGAGCCCAAAGGGAATCACCCACATCCAAGTCCACGTCAAGGGCAAAAATTAGTACAAAGGCAGAAGTACTTGGGAGGTTTCAGTTATTGTGCCTCGCTAAGGTCAAGCAAAAGTATTTTCAGAGCAAATGAATAAAGGTAAAACATACTATTTTTTTCTCAAAAAGAGCAGGTCAACGCAGTGTTATTCCACAAGCACTATGTATCACAAAGAAATACCTTCCTCAAAAATAAAGTGTCCTGCCCTGCTCCTACTGGAATCAGAGATCTCACTGGCACTAAGGGAGAAGAGTTAGACCTATGCAATAAGCACAGATAAGAATTTTTCCACACCAGTCTACTATATAGCATCTCTTATCCTGAAGGGTTTGAAAGACATTTAACATGCTCAGCAGTGTTACCAGGACCCTTCAGCTACCAATATATACAAGCTTCTCTATCATACCACATCAACGGCCTACCCCTCTGCCTGGAAATGCTTCTCTGCGGCGGGACAGGAGAGCTCACAGATGCAGGGATGACACTCCGGCAGGCAAGGAGCCCTGCAGCGAGTCCTCCCAACACACACACTGCCAGCTCTGCCCCCAGCGCTCACATTGGCTTTGCCAAGAGTTTCTAGCAACCTCCTCATCTTAAATTTTACTTGCCAAGATATTTTACATATAAACCCTCAACACTTCCTCCTGCACACACCTCACTGCTTGGGGGGAAAAGCATGCGTGTGGCAGATGTTAGCCCCACTGCTCTGCAGCTCCTGGAGGCACTCAGAAAGGGAGAAGGGGACCACAGTGTGCAAATTGGCATCACCTGGCATGCAGTGATGTCCTTGGGGCTATCTGCCCACTGAGGGCACACCGATACCCAGCCAACCGTAAGGCTTTTCTTAACCACCTCTCCCTGCACACGTGGAACAGTACATCCTGGCACCATCTTGTGCATAAGAACAATCTGCTGAGCTTGAGCAGACCCAAAGAAATTATTTAGACCTGAAGTTACCTCTAGGGCACTCCTAGCCTTTTCAGTCCTGTGCTTAAAATGTCTTTTTTTTTTTTTTTGTCTTTTCCAAAAATAATAAGAGATAATTTGAATGATGAAACCAGATGCTGGTAGAGGATACCGTGAGGTCAAAACGTTTTATACATTGTGGTTGAAAAAAAAAAAAGCACTTACTAAACTCTGGTTTACATAAAGTGCTCTTAGTGTTATTTTTTAAAGGCACACCAATCCCAGAAACATTCAAGTTGGGTGGTCAGTATTTTTATTTCAGTCTCAAGCAACTGGTGGAAAATAGGAACAGACAAGCCATGAAAGCATAAGCCTACCTTTGGCTGCTTTTCTGGCAAGAGATCACTGCTCAGCCTGAAAATGCTGCCATAGTCTACAAGAAGAAAACTGTGGATGAAAAGTTACCTCAGAGTTACGTGTCGGTTTTAATGTACAAGGCCTTTATCATGAGGCAGAACTAAGAAAAAAGTCCCAAACCACTGAGGGCATTGTGGCCTTTTTTTTTTTCCAGACAGTAAGAAAACTCCTGCATGTTGCTATTTGTGGTTTATTCTGTGTCTGTGCATCAGGAGCGTGAGAGTTTTGATTTGTAATGGTTCAGACACAGGTCAGGAAACCTGAGCCAAGGATAGACTATATTTCTGCTCTGAAACTGCCTTTTTTTGCTGGCCTGAGATTGTTAGGCAGTGACCCCCAAATCCTGGAATGATACATCTGTGTTGTCATATCAAACAAGCTGTGAATACACTAAGAGAAAAATTATGTCAGAAGCCACCTTTGGCCACTTTCCTCAATTTCAACTATTTCTTTCACACTTTACCAAAAAAGAAAAAAAATGTTAAAAAAAAAAATGTTTCTAACATTAAGGATAGCAAAGCCCTTGAGAAATTACTCAGGAAAGAAATGTTGCCGTGTTTAAAAAGAAACTTAAACAAACATATATCAGAGATGCGTTTAAAGCTGCAGGAGCTCAGACAGAGATGCTACTTTGCAGCTGGAGAGACAGGGCACAGCTGCAGGAGCTGTCAGGGCTGCACTTGAAGGTGAAAGAGCCCAACATCTCCTCTTGCGCTTTCGCCAAGGCAGACTCATGTGCTGGGGGAAGTCCCAGAACTGACAGTCCCTAGCCAGCCTAACCTAAGGAAGATTAAAAGGAGAAGGATCACCACTCAGCATGAGTGTTCTTTGTGGGTTCAATCAGGTTCAAACCAATGTTTAGCTACTTTGCTGACAAAACTGGGTTTCCTGCTTTCTTGTTTTGAGTATTTGTACTTCAACAGCTGCACCTCAGTCACTTCTCTGCACCGCATGCTGTATCACTCCACGATCATGGTCCAAGAAAGAGAAAGATTGTGCATGGGAAGAACTAAAAAACTCTACCTCATCCTCAAAATCTTTCATTTAAAGACCTGATTGCATGCGAGAGGTGCCTAATGCACACAGGGAGCCATCTTCTGCACTCACAAACACAGCTATAGCTGCTCGGTTTATACAGTTCATCTGTGGTTGATTCATCATAAATACTGCTGAGTTCCTTCCTCTGCCTGCAGAGGGACAGTTGTGTCCTCATTTTCACTATTAGGATGTTTCTGAAAAACTCCCCATTATTTAGCACTGTGAAAGCACACTGTCTCTTCAAGCATAAAATGTTGGCACTGATATACCCTGTGGGTTTTTATACAGTAAATAGATCACATTATTTTGCTTAAAACTATTGTTCTAAATACAATCAGAGATTTCTGGCTCTTGGATTGTGTTCATTTTGGCCTCATCAGAGCTAAAATTCTGACTTGAAGCCCATATAAATATTTGCCCTTTTAGCATTTGTTTTGATTCTAATCACATTCACAGAGTTTGTTTGATTGCTTTTTTAAAGAAGAAAAGTACTCATAAATCAGATTAAATAGATCACTTTGCTACACAGTTTTGCCACGAATCTGTTCTGCAGGGCAAGATATTATTTCCAGATTTTTCCTGCAATCTCCATAAACATTTACTTTATGGACCTATATTTGCTTTAACATACATCTTCGTGCACAAGCTAACTATTCTCCATTAACTTCCTTAGCACGAAGAGTCTCCGTAATATTCGAACTCCATAAAGCTGTGCACTCTTCCTTGTTTATTTAAATACCCTAATCAGTCTTAGCAAGTTCAGTACTGTGCTTCGCAAACAGGCTAATCTCCATCTATCAAAGTGAGCCTTGCAATGAAACATTAACAAGTTTCAGGAGCACACCCCAAGACTATTGAGAAAAGATCCATTTCAGCCTTTAAGCACATGTGTCTCTGACACTGGTTTATCCAGGAACAGTGTTTGCATGTTCACATCTGGGGGCGGATTTTGGCTTCAAATTTGGGTGAGATGAATGGCTGGGAAATTAATATATGTCTGATTTACAAAAATGGATTTCATGCTTTTCTGAACAGAAACAAAATTCATTTCTGGATTGACTTCAACTTGTGGACTGACCCTCCCCACATTCACACATGTGCTTTGGCAAATGCATTTTGCAGTGAACTAACTCAGGATGGGAACACGGAGCCTTTAACCTCAGTGTTGCTGGTTCAGATGAATAATTTTTGAATGTATTTATGGTGGCAGGCATTCTCTTTTCACAGCGTAGGTAGAAAAAGTTAGCATTTATTGTGATGTGAAGCCTACACACTGCAGTGCTGTAACGCTTCTGAGAGATAGCAAAGGCAAGGGAGGGGAAGGGAGTGCAAGCACCAGTAGAGAGCTCCCAGCCTGCGGCAAGGTATAGCTCCCCATCTGCATGCACCATGTGTGGTTTATGTAAGATGTAGCACATTGTTTGAGACCACTTATTTTAAAATATTGACACAGAAATTTATCACAATTATCATGAATTATTGCCTGCCTTGCCAGTTTCTGCAGTAGACAGTGAATGGGTCAGGGACTGTAAAAATAGTCGCAGTGCAATGGATGGTTTATTGTGGTCAGGACTGGAAAACCTACAATATTGCTAATTCAGTGCAGCTGCTCTGCAAAAGCACACGTGACTTTGGTAACCTGGCTTTGGGGCTGAAAATGTAGGGCCTTTCAGAAGATACAAATCCCCAAATTGAAATGTGAGAACTAATATACTACAAATATCTTTTGCCATATGGCACACGTGCATCAGGAGCTGTCGGAGATTCTTCAATGCATCACTCAAAACCCTCTTCAATGTCTCTGCTCTGAAAATACTTTTTACAAAAACCTAAGTATACATTGTCAGGAGATAACCTGTTTTGAGCAGAGAGGGAAGGAATTTATCAAAAGCGTATTTAAACGAAGCTTCAGAAATTTCTTTAACTTTACAAATTTTTTTGTTTTTCCAGAAAATAAAACCATAATTCAGTCAGTTCAACTTATTATACAATAACAGCATGTGCTGGAGTTCACCATTATACACAAATAGTGAAGTTTCTAGTCTTCTTTACTAAATATACAAGAGTATCTATTCTAGAAAGACATAAATAGAGGGCCAGAAGGGAAACAAGCAGATCTTGTAGCCAGATCTGCTTATTAAACGCTCCAGAACTGAATCCAGTGACTTTTTGTCAGACTAAAGCACGTTATGCTGAAAGGCAGTCAGCAAAGAAACTGGTACTTCAGCAGAATATATCACTTTCTTTGATATATTGTTCCAATTATAAATCACTGTCACTGTTAAACATTCCTGTCTGACTATTTGCACTCATCTGGCTGCAGCTTCCAGCTGGTGATCCTCCTTATGCCTTTCTCCACTACATTAAAGAGCCCGTTAGAACCCATTAAACTATTTATATGTTGTAATCAAGTCGCCCCTCAAGCCTCTTCCTGACAAAATAAACAGATTGAGCTCCTTAAGCCTCTCCATGGAAGGCATTATCTCTAACCCTCAAATGATTTGGGAATTTTTACCACACCCTGCTGTTTCCTAGCTGCTGCTTTTTTTTTTTTCCTTTTCTCCTTTTTTAACCATGAACAGATCATCTTCTGCAATACCAATTTACCAAAGGTATAAAAACCAGTATCATCCAATTTTTCCTATTTCTTATGTCTACTTTAGCCATCTTTGGATTTTTTTTTCCCAGTGCTGAATACATATTGAGAGTTGCACATGGAATATTATCTTAGTTTCCTGTCATACTCAGAAATAGGCACAGCACCCATTTCCATACACGTAGCTGGCAATCCTTGTTCCTAAAGGTGTATATTTTTCTAATGAATCAGTTCATCAGTTTAAGAAGTGGCTCAGATATCTCTGATACCCTGCTCATCCTGTTATTTAATATTCTACCAGTCACTGTGTTATCCCATTTTTCATGCTTACTCTCAGATTATTGAGAAACTGCGCCTACCATTTAGCCTGTTCATCATTCACTGAAGTGCACTTTACAGGTTTGATGTTGCAATGCTAAGTGATAAAAATATACATCTCAGTCAAAAAGTAAATTTACCTCAGATGCTGAAATCAGGTTTGTCTGACCACATTAATTACACTCTTATTCTTCAATTCTCTCTGTCAGATATTTTCTTCCTAAGATTTTTCTTGCCTTTCTCTACAAAACAAGAACGAGTCCATTTTTTGGAATGTCACTACGCAAATTCCCTGCCCTTGCAGAATGATGTTATTCTTGATTTTTTCTGCTCCTCTTTTGCATTTCAAAACTTTTATGCTGTTTCATTTCCCCTCCACTTTTTACATTCTATATTTCTAATTCCTTACTTTGTTTTCTCCTAAAGTAGGATATGCTTTTAGCCAAAACAATATTTTCACGTTGTCAAGGGATATCAGCTTTTTGGCCATTTAGAAAAATATCAGATCTTTGAGATTTCTTTTACATTTTTCTGTGCATGTGTGTACACATACATACACAATTCATATTTGTTCTCATTTTTCTTCAGCTCTGATAAAGCAGACCTTGGGAATCAGCCACCATAGACAACAGTAGTTGGAACCGGTCCTCTTTCTATCCATTACTGATGTAATCAGGTCATGGCCACCAGCTTCTGTGTAAATACTGATTTCTGGCCCACCAACTCCCTTCCTCCTTAGAAATAAGACTCAAAATGCAGCTACTGTGTACAAAGAGCCAGAAATTTTGAAATAGAAAATTTGGCTTTACAATTAAGAACTTTAATAATGCTCCACTTTGGGTGCCTAAGAACTTTGACATATGAGTTTAAGGCTTAAACTGACTTTCTCCCATAAGCCCTGATTTTTTTTTCACCTCATTTTGGAGAGGGACTTAGGAAACTGAGTCATGTACTCCTATTTTATTTATGACCCACAAAAGGTTGCCCACCATTATCTTCTGATGGACTTTGCAGCAGTAATATATTTGAATCAGAACTAATCTGTTCTCATTCACCAATTTAATTAATACAGGCAAAGGTCTCTATAATATTCCAGTTAACACATCATCAGAAAACTAATTCAGAATCATCCCCTTACAGGTTCCCTTACAGTTGTTTTTCACTAAATATTATCTGCATTCTGTGCAGACCAAAGGCTTTTGATAAACTTGGCAAATTAAATGGTTCCAGTTACCTTAGTACAGATTGCTCCATTCTTTATGGCTTGAAATCCTATCTGTAAAATCCGTATGACTTAGAAGCACTGTCATAGAAGAAAAAGAATAAGCTGCTTACGATAGTTTGAAAGTCATATTAGATTACACTAGAGTTTAACTATTTTTCTGGAAGAAATCCATGTGTGTGTCAATTGTAGCAGCTAGAATTGGGTCCCCTGGTTATTTGTGTAGTTGGGGAAAAGACAAAACTCACTGCATAAGCTGAAGCTGGGAGGGGAGCAGCACAACCCTCCCTGGCAGTGCAGCAGCCCACTCCGCTTCTACTGCCCTCCCACCCACCTCCGCTCAGTGCTTTCTTCACAAGGGAAGTGCAATGGGAAAACTGCTAAACCAGAACCCTCCACAGTCCAGGGAATTTTTCTCCTACTATGCTGTCCTATGATGTGTCATTTGTTTTAGGAATGACTAATAGATTGTGTGACTATTTCTATTTTTATTCCTTGTTTCAACTGACAGATTATATAAATGTGTTGCTACAGCTTTACATACAACACAAGAAAACTCAGTTTTCAAGAAGGTTAATCTGGAAGCTCAACAAAGAAAACAGCGACAGCAGAGAAGAGCTGACATGAAGAGGAGGAGGCTCAGATCAGTGCGTAAAGGTAAGATCAGGAGACAACATGCTTTACTATCTATTAGCTATGTAAGTTTTGCCTGTAATTGCCACCTTTCATTCTCAGTGCGAAGTGACACTAAGCGTATGGAAATACCTGATAAACATGAGATTGAAAAGAGAAGCAAATACAAGACTTACCTAAGTGCTGAGGCCCTTACAAAGAAAATAGTCCTATTAAAAACAATAGCCTTGGCAATCCCAGTGGATTGATAAAACTGCCATCTTTCCGACACTTTTCTTGACACCATGCTGGCAGTTGCCAAGGCCTCACTGCTAACATGCAGGAGGAGTATTTTGATCACCAGGTAATGGTGTCGTAACACACAACTCTGTAACTCTGCTTTGAGCACCAGCTTCGCCCCTGTGCTCTCAAGGTCAACACTGGAGAGTGGAAACACTTCACAGCCTGGAGAAAGCAGGTTTGCATTTAAAAGGTATTGCACACACAGCTTCTTTACACTGTCAATTGGCAGCCGAAAATGACTTGTTAATTATTGTCAACAGTCCAGCTTTCCTGCACTACACCCTAGCCCAGTAGCTTAGAAATGCACTGAACACCAGAGAAAAGGGATGCTTAGCAAAAATTGGTGCGTGCTTTGATATACTGCTGCCTGGTGAGTACAGTGAAGCATTGGGGGTGCTTTTGTGTTTGAAAGCAGCTTTGTGCTTAAGAGCAAAAAATATGCACAAAAACTACTTCCTTTTCAGAGGAAACAGGTAGTAGGGGCACACACCAAGCACGCCATGCATTGCTTGTTTTTCCTGAGACTGCATCAACTGGGAAATTATTTCAGAACGCTTGATATAATCAGAGAGCTTCCATCAGGCTTTCAGACAAGGATGATGTCATCAAGCCAGGCCACGGGATAATCACCAGTGGCTAAACTGACAGCGTAAAACGGAGAAGAAAAGGCAAAGAGAGTGGAACACCTGTAATAAAAACATTATAGCGGACAGATAACAAAGTATTTTTGTTGTAGCCAACAATGAACAGGAACCAGCATCTGCACCGAAGCGGAAAAAGCAGTGAGCGAACACAAGACTGGTGACTGTGACTGCAGACTTGCTGAACTCTTTAAAAGCCATGATGAGAAAGGTATAGGCACCTTATGCAAGATTTATGATGCAGCCTGCAGGAGAAGTTTTGAAGTAAAACACTGCCAAAGGAAGCAAGTGAGAGTTAAAATGATATTGCCTAAAACGTGTGTAAACAGAGCACATTGGCAAAGAAAGAAGCCACGGGAATACCATAGGAAGTATCCTAGACATTGGGTCAGAAAACAGGGTATCAGCACTTTGCCCTAAGCCAGGAATCACGAGGAAAGGACATCAACAAACAACTGCATGCCTGGTCAAGTAAATCAAGTTTTCTACTCATGTACGTCACAGAAAGCTGCAGCAAAGAGGCTCTTGTGTATTTGTCACCCTGCTGTGCTGCCTGTATTTTAGCTGAGAAACCACAATTCAGAACAGAAAGGTGGAGCAAAAATGTGAAGCGCTCGTGCTAAAGTAACAAATCGGAAGGTTTGAGAAATACGGTTCTGCAAAATACATGTGCTGGAACAGGCAGACATCTAATCCAGTTTTTAAACCCCGAGTTTTCCCAATCGCTATTTACGTATTAGGCAGAGAGAAGACATAAAGTGAAAAACATGTGTGGTTTTTTTCTTTAATATATGCTCCGATCAAAAACTGAGATGAAATTTCTGTGCTGTAATTGCCACTACTCAAAGTGTATTTTCTTTTGAAGTCAGTGACCAGTTGAAATATCACTCTTCTCTACGGCCTACAGCCACTCTCTGAAACAACAAGCTTCATGGGTTATTTTCGAGGCCTGTTGTTACTTTTGGTGTTGCAGAAATTTTTCACCCTTGGTTTTTCAAATTGAACTGGACACTTTCCGAACTGACATGACAAACTTTAGGCATGGTGTCTTGTATCCCCACCTCCTCCAGCCCTGATGCTGTCTGAAGAATTACCATGACCAGAAAAGGCTTATTGCCTTTCACAAGCTGCAGGCATGACAAGCCAGCAGTCATCGCAAGGAACGGGAACAGAGTCCTGCTCTCAGGCTAGTTTCCTGATGGACAGCAGAAAAGGACTTTTTTATTACACTAGAGTAAAATAAAGCTGTGCTAGTAACACAAATAAATTTGTACTGCACCCACAAGGGGAAAAAATCAGGTTTTGCACATCGCTTGACAGTGTATTGGTAAATGCCTGCCCCTAGATATCACTGCTCTTCTGTCCTCTTATGTCGCCTGTAAGCAGTTCTCTGCAGTGTGTTGGTGGCATCCCCCTGCTCTGTTTTGTTAACTGTGTCTGTGAACGGTAACTTGTTTTAGTGGGGTGTGACTGTACGGTCATCTGGCAAGCACTCGCAAAGACTCCAGTCCAAAAAGCCAATCTCTTTCTAGCTCCAAATCTGCAAGGCCTTAATGAGGTCTTGGGAGAAGCGGCAGCTATCAGAGATTCATTAAAGATGAGGACATCCTTGCACAGCTACTAATTGCTCTAACTCACTAGCTCATGTTGTTGGTAAAAACTGGAGCCTGCCAAGCGATGCTCTCAATTTAAATTGTTGCGGTGCTTTGTGCCTGCTTTGAAACTTTCCCACTCTGCCCATGAATCAAAGCACATAACGGATTTATTTTCTTTTTTATCATGACAGAAGAGACTTTGCTGGGGTCTGTGCATACCCTTGTCTAGATAAATATTCAGCTACTGAAAGCTATGCTATTGTAAACTTTCTGAGGAATAATTATAAAGGTATCATCAAGAGTATGTTCCTGTGCAATGTTTAACTACTGGACTACACCCTTTCTAAACATGGACACGGCATATAGTTTACTGCTGCAGGTCTGATTAAAATTAGAGTAAAAACCTAGCCTTTTATGAAGAGATGTGGCAATTCACTACTTGATGAAAATACATTTCCTCGGTGAAGTCAGAAAGCCTCTGGCATATATTGAGTTTGATCTTATTTAAAAAATGCTTTTTGATTCATCTGCTCATGCTTTTTATGCATGCAATAACTTCCAGTTTACCCAAACGTTCCTTAGTTCTACCTTTCAAACTCATTAAAATATGCCACTTGTCATTCATAATCTACATCTGTGGGTGTTTAAATGAAGGACTAGATATATCAGAGCTGTTAGTACAGTACCTCTCGTTTTGCTTAGAACTACATATTAGAATCAAGCCAGGAGGTTTTGTCTTGAATGTTGGAAAATTATCTCTGAAGCTGCATTTCTACAGACAGATAACAACCTGAGTAGCTGAAGCTCAAGCAATTCCCTAAGAAGCATTTGGGGCTAATATTAACAGAGAGTTTTGTAAATTAAACACAGCAAGAGATTTTAAACCTGCATCTGCTAGCTAAGCACAGGCAATGCTACCTGTGAAAATTTACCTCCAGCCCTGGCTTTTCCTCACCTCACCTACTCACTCAGGCAGCAGATGGGACATGCACCTCACAGGCAGAGGACTGATTGGTTTTGCTTGTTTTTTTGTTTTTTTGGGTTGGTTTTTTTTTATGTGAATATTTTGGCAATATGAATTGACACCCCAACCAGCTTTTTCTAATCACATTATTATTGTAAGAGCAGACTTGAAGGAGTGGCAGGTTCCTGACAAAGAAGATCTGAAGGAGGCAGAGGGCTGTGCTCCACAGCGTGGATTTTCCTTGAAGTGTCCATCTGTGGTCTCTCCTCTGAAGCTGAAGGTGCTTTTGAAATAGCAGATATGCAGATGCCCTGCTCTGATGCTGAGAGTCTGGGTTGGTTTAATTCTTGTTTCTAGAGAAATAGCACAAAGCTCATCTTGGCTGAGAGACTGCCTAATGTTCTTCAGGGCATGATCACTGTTAACAGCTTTGCACTACAGAAGGGCCAAACTTTGACCAAAAGGATAAAATTTACCTGTTTAGAAAACAGTTTATTGTATGGTTCATGGCTATGAAATAGTCCCCTTTTCCCATGCAGAGGACATCAGAAACCTCATGTCCTACTTGCAAAAATGTGAGACAAACACCTATGTGGCTATAAAAGAACAAAAATTCTGAAATACAGTTATAAAATTCCAAACTACAGTTCATAAGGATCAGACTGTCCAGGTATTGAGCAGAAAGCCCAAGAGACTTGCACATGCTGCTGTGGTGGCACTGGCTGAGCATCTCACTTTGGCCATACACCAAACTACTGTGAGGTGCTGGGTCGCCTCATCCCCTGGCAGCTGTGTCCCAGCTGAAGCTCAGACTCCCATTATGATTTAACACCCTCTTCCCACTGGATGATGATTTTGGTTTCTAGCTAAATCGGCAGAAAATTTCTAATAGCTGTGAACTAAAATACTTTGCATGGCATTTTGAATATGTCATGGCTTTTACTGAAGGAGTAAAGCAACAGGTCATCACAGAAACAACACCCTCTGGAAAAACAATGGTTATTACTAACCCTCCTTTTCTTTCCTAGTCCTTAAGGGTCTGACAGTCTTAAGGAAAGCAGGATTTCCTTGCCTTTCTGGGTTTCTCACTCAGCTGCTGGAAATAGCCTGAGAGAGCAAAAGCTACAGTTGCTTTTGCAAAAACCCATTGCTGCTCTACAAGAGCTCCCTGATGAGCTCTCATCAGCCATCCTCAGCAGG
Organism: Limnodromus scolopaceus; assembly: GCA_028565335.1. Taxonomy (NCBI): domain Eukaryota; kingdom Metazoa; phylum Chordata; class Aves; order Charadriiformes; family Scolopacidae; genus Limnodromus; species Limnodromus scolopaceus. Next base: position 8,295,244 of record JAOXNO010000002.1, read on the forward strand.
TTGCTGTGGCGGTACCTGCAAGCGGCGTTGCCAGGGTGACCCTTCTCCCCAGCAGCCTGTCATCTGCGGGGAGAGCCACAGTTTAGCTCTCACTGGTTACAGCAATTAGATTTTGACAGTATAGCACTTAGCCAACAACTCCATACCACAAGTCTTTAGCGAGCTCCCTGAGAAATAGGAGGCAAGGAGCAGCCTCACAGTAGAAATGGAATTTTCAGTCCCATGGGAAGGTAGACAGAGCTCCCACGTTCAGAGTCACTCTCTGAACCACGCATGGACACAACCTGGGGTGGCATCCCACAGCTGAGATGTGGGAGCACCTAAGGGTGAATAAGCAGCACCTCAGAAATCTGCTGGGAAAATCTGCTTGCACTAGGTGTTAATTCAAAAATGGAACAACAAATGCATTTCCAAAATCAGTGTACAATTTCCAAAACAGGAAAAGGAACGGTATTTCCCCAAGTGTATGGGGTGCTTTCTTAGTACTTCTTACTAAATAGCTTCAACATTGTTTGTCATAGTCTTCTATTCTACTTGAAATGGCATCACCCTTTATAAATATTCAGCAAGACAAAGGTCTTCCTTCTGCATCCTAGAAAGGACTGCACAGTCCCTCTTGACACAGGTCTGGACTCGTGGCTTCAGCATAGGCTTTAATCAAGGGGCAGTCTTACTGTATCAAAGCAGGTGACAAGCAAGCAAATACATCTGCTTCCAGAAATCATAGGGTGCAATAAGGCAAAACCATAAACCACTGTGTTTGCAAGAGGGTCCGTAAAGTAAAAACAAAGCACCAACCCTCCATGCTGTAAGAGAGAAATGCTACACAAGCAAGAGTAAGCATAGGGCTGTTTCTTGAAAGTATTTTAACACAGGAGTCATGATGTAAAACTTACTCAAACCAGTGGGGAGAGGATCAAAACAGAATTGAAGTAAAGAGGAGAAATGTGGTGGGGTGAGTTAAGGGAATTAACATAGCTAATAAGAAGTATGAAGAATAAATTGGCTACGATAGCTAATTTATCTACAATAAACACATTTATATATAGGCTTACATGAATTAATCGGATGAGCAGATTTTAACTCTCTGCAGGTAAACGTTCTCCAATTTGCATTCACACTGGTTCTTGTGCTGCCATAGATATGTTAAATTCTAAAGAGGATGACAAGTCCTTTTCTTCAGCAGCACTGCAGAAGGAAAGGAGGTTTGTCCAGTCACCAGAGACAGGCACAAGCTGTGCTGCTCATGGCAAGTTGCTCTGCTTCACTGTGCCACTGCTTGCATCTGTGCATGAAAGACAGGATTCTCGGCCTCCAAAGAAAACGCACTGCGCTGCTGACTAGAGGCAGGAGATGCAAAAGTCCTTAAGACAGAGACAAGCATCCAAGAATCTCTAAAGACAGGCATGAGGAAGCAGAAAGTGAATTTTCCTCCTTGTTTCATTCCTTAAAGATTTTGCGACCGCTGATATTTCATGTTCTTCCCCTACTAAAGGACAAAAGCACATGATGAGGGGCTGCAGCAGGGAGAGTTTCCTTCTTGAACCAGACTACAGGTAGCCTAGAGCACAGCACAGAAACCACAATAATCATCACAGACGCCTGAAAACACTTCTGTATAAAACAAAGAAGAATCATTTTTTAAGACAACAAGCCCTTCCAGTCTTCCAAAGAGCGTCTAGTGTTCAAAATGAATATTCTGCCATTATAATGGAAGAACACTTCAGTGCCCTTACTTCAGTATTCAAGATGCCATCCGCTATCTTTGCTGGTATTTTTCTCTTTTCTCTTCCTTTCTAAAGAGGAATTCTAGTTAACGATATGTCATGTTATATCAGTGTCTATGGCAGACTATACCATGTACACAGTGTGCTGTATGTGAGCTGCAGGGTGCAATTCCACCTCAAAACATGGCAGACTATACCATGTACACAGTGTGATGTATGTGAGATGCAGGGTGCAATTCCACCTCGAAACAACCCTTGAGAGCACTATGTCCTGCACCCGTCACTCAGCAGCACATACACCACCTTGCAGAGAGATGATTAAGTCTCTGCCTACCAGAGGCAGGGTCTGGCCCCGGATGACAGCAAATTAAAAAGGCAGAGCACTATCTAGAGGCACCATAGTGACTAAGATATCTCTTGTAGATATACACAAGCAAGAATTACTTGTTTATTGGACAGCTGTGAAGGTGTAGAAGATTTCAAAGGGCTAACCTGTGCCTGCTCTACAGAAGACAGCTGTTTCACAGCTGAAAAGCATATGTGGGCTGCCGGAGATAACCAGCTTAGAATGGAAGCCAGGCTAAATAAATGGTTCATGAATGTCATGTCATGCTCATGTGAATTCACTGCAGCTACATGGTTTATCTGCTGTACCATTTAGTATCATAGTCCCTGCATGGTAAATAATTTACTGTCCTCTTTTCAAAGAGGACTTCCTATCATAAAGAACACATGGAAAATCATCATGACTGACAAAAAAATCTAGCTTGTGAAAGAGTTCCTGCACTTCTTGACTATGAATAAGTTATGTCCTGTTCATGGGAACTTAGTGTAACTACAATATTTAACTGCCACAGCATTCAGTATCATCTTGCCTGCACAGTAAATAATTTATCTGTTTATTTCCACAGGGCGACATCATATGAGCAAACCTGAATGGCAGTTGGTTACATGTGTAGTATGTATAGCCCAAGAAAGGATTTGCAACAGCCATGTGATAGGAGTTCTGGTTACTGCTGCTGCGGCTGAACAGCTGAGAAGCAAACACACTGTGTATTGATAAGCTTTCTTTAGGGTAGCATCCATAAGTAGATGTGTGCTGTGATGGCACATCAGCCAGCTTCAGTGCCTTAGCAGCTCGATGGCTCTTCTTAGTGTTCCAGGTGAGCCCGTTAAGGAGGGAGTAGCAAGTCCTCACCAAGGGTAAAGTTTGGACATACTGTATTCATCTTTTACAGTCACTTAAGGCTCCTCAAGGGAACATTAAAAAGTCATTCAGATGCCTCTATGGCATTAGAAATTTTAATTTTTTTTTTGATTAGTAAAATATCATAAAATATCAGCTAAGTAAACTCCCCCCCCAATAATTTCCACGCATAACACCTCTTTGTGGTATTTCTGTCTTAACAGAACTCCTCGAGTTAGGAGACTGAACTGCCAAGCAAAATGTCTCATGATCACCAAGAATCAAATATTTCTGATGAGTAACTGCAATTTTACCAGGATTATCCTCAAGCCTTTCAGGTTCTTGGCGTTTCCAGCTCCTCGTCCCCACTTTGCCACTCAGTGTACAATCCTAAACAAGCAGCAACCGTCTCTGACATGATTATTTTCCTCAGTCCTCAAAGCATCTGCGAGTTTGAACTAGTATTTTTAAACCACTTTGAATGAGAGGTTATAGCTGCAGCTTACAGATTTGCCTGCTACTCCTTTTCCACATTTTTGTGCACTGTTTTTGCTGTGTGTCTGTCACCACGCCGTGTTGGCTTGGCTACTAGATGAGCAAATTAATCTAATTTCTAAGCTTTATACATCTTTATTGATTATGGAACATCACACAAAAATGCACAGTTGAATTAGCAGGTTACTAATGTACACTAACTGAGGATTTGTCACAAATGTAACGCAACTCTTTTGAACTTTTACAGGAATTCGCAACATTCAACATTTTGCATAGCCTTCGAATGTACTGGGTTTGTTTTTAAAACATTAATTTGGACTGTGAATTCAATGAGATCTACTTTCTTCTCACAGCGATTGTTCAATTCAATTGAATTCAATTAAGCTACAACTGTTTATGCCAGTGTAATTAGGATGAGAATCTACCCTTATAAGATGCAACATGACTTTAAGATGTAGTGCTTAGGCTGCACTGTAAAATACGGTTACATCATGAGATATAGGTAGCACTGCTTTTCCAGGCTGTCAGTCTTACCAACTCTGAACAAACACCCAAGAAAAAAAAATACAATTGTTTGGAGACTTCAGAATTCCTTATTGACCTCCATAATCAGCAAAACTGTTTTTTATACTGGAATGGAAATGAATGGTCCTGCCAAGTTTATTTTATTGACATTCTACACTTAAACGCAATCTGTGGGTCCCCACTGGCTTGGAAAATTCTGGTGGGTTCTTAATGAAAGTAGGTTCAGTTTATATTAAATCTATGAAGATATATGCCACTGCATGCACTTGGGAAGACATTTTGTTGAATATGCTATTATTTCAGAACTGTATCGTGAAAGTTTTGCCTTACAACAAAATGAATTACACTTAGGATAACTAAAGCTGTGCAGTTTGCAAAGAACATGGATTCCTTTTGTTGCTTGAGCAATAACCTACTCCTTGAACCTGGGCATGAGTTTGCCCAGAGGTGCTAATCAAAATGGATACTGTGCAAAAGTTATGCCAGAGTGCCACATGAAGAAAATTTTACTTCTAGAAATAGCTTGGCATAGAAGAATAAGAAGTAGAGCAAAGTGATATTTTTTCCTTCAGTTTTGATCTTTGCCTGGTGAGGTAATTTCAAATGTTTTGTTCCACCTGAAATGGAACATTAAGTTTTTATTCCTTATCAGATCTTTTCTTGCCTTTCATTTAAATGCTTCTGTAAAGAATGATAAAAATTCATTTTATTTGTATAGTCTCAGTCCCTACCCCTGCTCACATATGTTTTCCCAAAGAATCTGCTCATCAAATCCAAACTAAACATGGAGACAGCTTTGGTTATGCACAAATGTTTTTTTCTGACCCTTATTTTAAAGGAAATCTACTGTCTAGGAAAAAAAAAAGTGTCATCTACTACAAATCCCTTAATATACTTGTGCAGATTATAATGATCAGGTACTAGTTGTGGCACCAATTTGTTGCATTATAGGTAGGTGAGCAGGGATAAGCACTTATTATTGGGCAGTTGGATTATTTTTTTAAAACCAAAACAGGTAAAAGGGAGTCTCCATCACAAAAATCTTACAGTCTGATAAGCCCAATGAACACAAGGAAAAAGGATTCTTTTATATGTAGAACTGATCTCAGTAAGCCTGGACGCTGCAGAGGGCAAGATCTCCACTGTGCAGCTAGAAATTCCCCAAGATCCAGCTAAGTATTTAAGCCAAGTCTGTCTCTTTGGTATGGTCTACACAGCAACTTTGTATGTAAGTTTAGATCATGCAGTTTATAGGTTTTGGTTGCAGTAAACCATTTTCTCTTAGATTCACCTCCAAAGGAAAAATTAAATAACTTACTCTTGGCATTCCTCCTTTCCAATACAATGTTAAAAAGAAATATTGACGTTGATACCAGGGTTTAGCCCAGTTTCCTTAATATTTTGGTAAGCTTTACCCATGAGTCTCTCAATTTTCCCTGCTTTGCCCTCTCCCTGGAGAAATTCTTCAAATAACTCAGAGCAGAAAAGCAAAAAAAAACCAAAAACCCACAAACCCCCAAACTGTAAAATGCTGCTTCACAAACTAGCGGTTTTAACTGTGTAGCTATGAAAAAAAACATTCCAAGACCTGTTTGTAGTTACCTCAGAAAGAGCTTAGAAAGAAACGAGATCTTGTCCAACATATTTCCCATTCAAAGCATTTTGCAAGTATTAGCTAAACAACCTTTATAATGTGCCCACAGGATAAGTAATAAATGGCCTTAACAGACAGAGGTAGGAGACAGGATGTATCTGACTTGCCAGGGGCCACTAGGAAAACAAGCTTCAAAAACCAACATACACTCTGAATTTCCCATTTCCATTCACCAGGAGCCCATTAGTTATTTATTTAGACTTACAAAAAAGATTCATATCTCTTTTGTGGGTTAGCAGGAGTTAAGGTATGACAATCAATACACAGAGATCATCCCTCACTCGTCTTTCGGTAACACAATTCTAACGAAGACATCCTATTCCTGGCCTATGCAGGGTGGTCGCATCCCTGCTCAGCCTGCTGAAACCAGCCAGCCTGGCCTGGGCACAGGCACACAAACCTGGGTGAGATATCACCTGATGGCTCAGCACAGTTTTATGACAGACCACGGTTGTAGCGTTAACACAGTGCAGAGGGTCACGTGAATCCAACCACTTCGGAATATTTTTTGGTGTGTTTATTTTAGCCCTGAATTACACAAAGCCTGCATCACAGCACAGATGCCTTTGGGAATCAGCAGTCAGGTTAAGAGGCTGAGCTTGCAGGCGAATTGTGCTAGTCTTTGGAGAAGCAATTATTCTGCATTGACAGACACAAATTTTAAATTATGGGGGTTGAAATTATTGCACAATCCCTATCGTGTTTCTGGCAGTTCCACACTGCCTCATTGAGAAATTTACATTTATACAAAATAGAGATACAAAAAGGTGACAAAGACTGCACATCTTCCCTCTCAAAATATAAATTATTCAGTAATACTAAAAACACACGAGCAGTAGCCAGGGTTCCTACAATTCTGTGGCATCCTGGTCTCTGGGAGTTTCCATTAAATTCAGCAACAAGAGACTAAAAAGTCTTTTTCTTTTTTTTTTTTTTTTTTTTTTTGGTGTGTGTTGGTTTTTTCTTTAATAAAAAAGTAACAAAACAGTCAAGCAAATGTGAAAAGCTAACAACAAAAATAGCAGGCATCGGCACAGAACACATTAAGAATGAAAAAAAAAATCAATTTTTTTGTCTTACAACAGTGTGCCTTGGGAACACTAATAATAGGTGCCTCTTTTCTCTCTGAGAATGACTTTTTCCCTTCATCGCACATGACCTGATGCAGGACTTGTCTAACTGCGATATCTAGATGCAAAGCAAGTGAGAAAAAGAACCTTTGTCTGCTATTTGAAAAGCTGGAATTCTGACTGGAGAGGGGATGATTAAAATGCTCCGTGTGGCAACAGTAGACGAGTGACTGTCTCCCTGACAACAATGATAATGCTCATATGAATAAAATCCTGTGTTTACATAAAAGTCTAGAGGCTCAGGTCCCAGAAATGTCAAAAGAAGCTGAGCCTGGCATATCATATAATATTGTTATTGATTTCTTAATTATCAGGCATAAAACATGTCAGGCATGAAACAGTTTTCTCTATTTATAGTTGAGTTTTCTGTTTTTCTGTTCCTATCTCAGAGAAATACATTTCTAGAACCGTGGCTCTAACAGCATCATTTTTTCTAGTGTGTGCTGTTAAACTCAGTCTGATATATTTATTGCTTTACAATTTCTAAACTGATTCATCATATTAAGGAAAACATTATTTGGTTTTCTTTATTGCCACAAGGCATATTTATATCAATTAACTGCATTAGATGTTCACATAATTTCCCCTCATTTCTGGAAAAAACATACAAAGTTAATGTTGTGTAACTTTGTGGAAATGATGCCATCAGGCCCTTTTGAAGAACTCTGACGGGAAAGGTGCTTAATTTCTGTGGAAATACAGGTTTAAGCTGCAGAGCCAATTGCTTTTTTCAAACTTTAAATCAAACAGCATGCACCCATAGCTTCATTATGGGAAAGAAAGTATGTGCTTGTGAACTATAATCAATAGATAAGTGCCAGTTCCCCAAACTAAAATGTATCTATTTCAGGTAGACTGCAGTTCAGAGGCTTCCCAGGCTGCATGGCCTCAGTCTTTGCATCTGCTGTGCGTGCTCTGAGGACCATGAGATTATCCGGTATTTCAGGGTGAGTGCAGGGGCTGCCCCATTGCAGTGGGAAGTTACTCAGCAGAGAGAGCATGTGGGGCTGGGCAGCTGCAACCAGGGTCCTGCTCAATCCTGGATGTCAGGATGTCCTGCTAAGCAAAGATGTCAAGCAGCAGCTGAAGCAAGGTCTCCCATTTCTTCCAAAACTAGCCTAACCACTGGATAGAGTCAGGCTTTCTTTACAGCTCAGCTCTTATGTCCCAGTAATCAGGGACATAACAATGCAAAAAACATTTTTTCCCCCCTAGGTCTCCCCAAATGCTGTACTCACTATTACAAGATGTAAGTCAAATGCTGTGCCAAGACTCCACCAGAACCAAGCTAGATTGGGGGACTATCTCTTAATCCCACCACCTTGACGGTTCCTACTCCCATCCCTACCTTTGCCAGTTTAACTACAGCGGTAAGAAGCACGATACCCAACTCATATAGTGAAACAAGCAGAAGATCTCACTGTACTGTAGAGTTATAATTGCATTTTCACCAGCCTAGCTTTTAGGAGCATGCCCACAGCAAGACAAGCAGCCCTGGGTCGCTGGTGTGGCTGCAGTTGCAGCAGGCAGGGTGCTGCTGGCACAGCGCGCAGCCGCGAGGCTGCTCCCAGTGCTGGCCAGACCCTCATGGTTTCTGAGAGCTCAGCACAGGAGCACAAGACAGGGCAGCCCTCGGGGCACCACACTGAGCACAGGACAGCATCGAGATGTGCAGAGCTCCACAGAAAAAGGTCTTCATCTTTGTCTAGGCAAAGTGGATGTAAACTAGGTTTACCTCCTGACATGATTTACAGCAAGCTACCCCAAACTTTTTCCTTGCTTTTACAAATCAGATGTCAGCAAACTGTTCCCAGAGGCCAGCACGAAACCACATTTAATTTTCTTCCATCTGCAATGGCATTTGTTATATACACACAAACACAGGAGCCGAGGCAGAAGCAGGCTGACCAAAGATCACGTTCAGAATTACTTCCCGTACAGGCACTTGTGCCACCAAAACACCTGAGACAGCAAATCACCTCGGGGGGCAGGCTGGTCCTTGCCAGCTGCAAGGGCTGGCTGCAGAGCAGTGCTGGGGGCTGCGGGGCAGCCACTGCCAGATCCTTGCTGCAGCCCAAACCTCTCCTCCCAGCCTTGCATCCAGGCAAGTTCGCCTGTACGAAGAAGTTCCTGCATCTCCAGTCCTGCAGTGACTGACGACAAATGAGAAGGGAATTATTCATATGGCGTCGACTGTCACTTTAATAGGCTACTTATCACACCGTTGCTACTCATGTCTGCTACAGTAGCGCTCAGGTGCATAACTGTTCTGAGCACTGGACTAACACAGGGAAAGGCGATTCCCTGTGCGCTACTTGCCTTTCACAAATTATGGTGTATTTTCCTTCAGTTATAGGGTAGGGGGGAAAAAACACATCTGTAAAGACATTGCTCAATTTTCAGATACAGCTTTGATAGCAAAAGAGAAGTAATTAGCAGTGTGATCCCTGGCAACCTTACAATAATCTTTTGAGAGGTGTACTTCCAATACTCATTTTCAGAGTATCTATTCAGAATACACTAGTTTAAATTTCCAGAGGATGACTAGAAGATAGCAAGCCAAATAGTTTTGTTTCCTCTGTTGTGGAAAGGCACTCCAATTAATAAAGAAATTGAAGTAAGTGTAATAAAATCATACTTTAAATTAAAGTAAATGAAGTTCACTTTTGAAATTCTTGCTAGAAACAACAGTAATATGTATTAATTGAATGAAATTAAGTTAAAACTTACAATAGTGTGTATCAAAAGATAACTATAGCATATGCTTGCTTGTGTAGCTGATTTTTTCAGTTGATTTTAGCATAACTACTACAGCTTTTCACTCTGTGCATAACTAGGCTTTACACTGAGGCTTTGGCAATGCTTCAATCCAACTTGCTATAGGACACTCTTTCCCAAAAAGCTGGAAATGGGGACCATGATGCTTGTAACATTCACCTATTCTACCCTTGGGCTATAAATTGCAACATCACGTCCTAGTCCTCTGGCCTCCCTAACCAGGAAGCAGAGAGGGGGCCCATGTCATTGGGATGAACAGTAAAGAGAAAGTCAAAGCAAATGCTTCAGTCCGCATTTTTTTCGTATAAAAGCATTTATGAAGTAATTCTGAAAGCTGAATTAATTATAACCATCTGTTCATAGATAATTCACAATAAACAGGGGGAAAAAAGCGCCTAACGGGTTGTTTACTATGAATTTTTTGCCAGGTTGTGGGCACGGTCACAGCAGCCCTTGCATGTTTGCCTGCTCCGAGTGCTTTGTGAAAGGCAGCTAAGGCTGTGAAGTCGGCAGGGATGGATGCTCTATTGCCGAATTCACAGCAAAGGGCTACTGTTAAGTACAGCCAGTGGAACTTTTCCCACGTATTTCAAAGAGTGGCAAGGTTGTTATTCCGTGTGAACCGTGACACAACCAAAGGCTGTACCATGCAAACCTATTAATGTTAAGTAGATTGGTCCCTTGAGCATAAAAGGTTCTTCAACAAGCAATGAATGCTTTTCAAACACACAAAAACTGTTGCACCTACTATTCTTTAAAAAAAAAAGCTTCAAGTTTTCCTAAACAAAGAATAGACATCGAGCTTTATCCCATTATGCCCTTTGTTCCACGGCTGATAAACACTTCATTTAAAACTTATTATTTGCCCAACTTAATTTTTTTTTTTTTGATGAACATTAGAAATTGTGATTTTATGTCTATTTCAGATTTGTGACTACTTTATACCTAGTTTTCTTCATGACAGCTCTTTATTTGAACTAAAATAGTCTTCCATGGTGTTTCTTTCTGATTCATCCAATTGAAAGTGATCACAGATCCTCTTGCTTTTTCCTAGATTGAGCAAATAAAGCCTGTCTGGTCTTCTCCCATATGAAACTCTCCACATCTCAATCATTACCTCATGTGTGATCCAGTTTCACATCCTCTCTTCACGTACGTGAGCGATGAGGGCACCATATAATTTTCCAGGATAAATCTTAGGAGTTATTTGTATAAGGACATTATTAGAGCCATAGCTTTCAAAATACCTTAAACAATACTTTTCAGTGCTTCCATCTGTGGGACGGGTGTGGAGCGGGTGTTCAGAGGAGCACAAGCTGTACGTTTCAGGATTTACTCCTAAAGTGAGTCATGTGGCACCTGTGAGGAATACACCCAATCACACCAGTCACGGCTGGGAGGGGGTGTTTTAAAAGCATCAAACCTCAACACTACCTTCTACAAGCTTTCTTTTCCCAGTATGTCTCCTAATTATATATTATTGTTTGTTTGGAAAGTGCAGGAATAAAACTATGGAAAAAATAAAACCAAGACTTGTAGAAGTGGGGACGTGATTTTCATGGTAATACAGTAAAGATTTCCTTTAAGGCTAACATTGCATAGGCTGCTATTGCACTGCACATCTATTACAGGTGTATTTTGTAAAATTGAACTATTCTTGCACCTACAGTTTATAATTTATACTGGGTGTTTTGTGGCTATTCCTACTAGCAGCTAATGAGACCTATCAGGCAGACATCCCATTAATTTTGGTGCATTCAGCTGGAGGTTTTCTATGAGACCAAACACGGCATTTAAAAAACGTTTTATTTTGGTAAGGATTTGTCTTACTATTGGATGCAGGTTTTGAGCATTGGTAAAAGAACATCTTTTTTTTTGAGCAAAACAGCAAATGTCATTTCAGGGAGCTCAATGTCTCTATTAGAGACTATGAAGACACCATAACCAAAAATTTGGACTGGATCTACATCTTTCTACATTCCTTTGCTTTTCTCATAAGCAGCATATTTAGAGACTGTCTAAATATGTCTAGGCAACAAGGATGAAAGTGGAAGAAGACAGTGGAAGATCAGCCTTTCATCAACACTAACATTCAATTTCCAAACATTCTTGGTTAAAACTGCTCTTTTCAAATCAGGTTTTTGTGGAGTGACAAAGAATTGCTTTATTTTGTCTGCTCCAGTGAACAGGCCTGTGTTAATTTATCTGGAACAAAAATGCATCAGCCCACATTGTCCTCTGATAACGTTGGTCCTGTCCAGTGTGTTGTAGATGCGGAGTGTTACAGATGCATGGAGTGTTAGAAAGGACTATCTTTGCTAGCAGCATGAAGTAGCTATCGCTCTTTGTCTCCCTCCTATTTTCATTAGGTCTTATTCATGTGCCCCTGAGAGTGAGAGAGTCAAAGTCATCTGCCCGCTGATTATTATGCTGTTGCACAAAGGGGTTCTTCAGCCTAGAACAGGAGACTGAAAACAAGTCTGTTGATAAATTATTGTGACCCATCCTGTTCCTATTTAGAATCACTGCAGCTGTCTGAAGCTGAAGTTAACACCCCCATCTAAACATACACAGGGTGTTTTCACACCCATAAACAGAACAAAAGCTCCATGCACGGAGATCACTTATCAAGAAATTCAGGCAAGTCCTAAGTGATCTCACATAGCTTCTTCAAGTATTGAAAATGTCTTTCAACCACATTTAAAATAGTACTACATACTGCACGCAGTTTCTGCCCCCAGGTTGATATCACAAAGCTGAATATAACATTGGGCTCAGGTTTTTATATTAACGGATGACTATGTCAGTACAGAAAACTACTTTAGCTAATTGTAGTCGATGAGAAGACACTGCTAATCAGTATATATCCTGTCTCACAGACTTCTCCTGAATGCCACAAACCCCAAAATTACTCTACCAATAAATGCACAAAATTTTCTATGCTCTGGAACATAAATATATTCACCTTCACGTGTCTACTGAGGACAACAGGAAATCAGTAGCTTCCTGGTTAACCGAAAATGAGTATCTTCTGCAGTTATTAATATTTGTTAGAAACAAAATACATAACACCTACCAAATGGAAATGAAATCTTTCTGCTGTCATTGGAGCAGCTGTCACAGAGTAACTGACTGTACATTAGAAACTACATTGACTTTCAAAGCCATGTTTGCTTCTGATATATATCTTTCCTGTTTGACATGATTCAAAATGTTTTATCACATGCAAATTCCTACACAGAGGAAAGCAAAATCAAATACGCAGTACAACGTCAATGGTAACTAGTCAGTCAGCTATATGCAGAAAAGCGTTAGGAGTCATCTTGAACTGGAGTTTGCAAAGCAATGCTGATGAACAGGAGGCAGATTTCATGGGTGCATTAATAAGGCAGGCAAATACTCCTTTCTCTTCAGTGTTGGTAAGGGCTCAGTTGGAATAATAAGTACGGTTCGAGGCCTGATACTTAATTTTTTGCTTTGGAGGGTGGAGGAGTCTTTGTGGAAGGCTTTAAGATGAGGTTATACAAATATTTCTCAGGGGTGAAGTAGATGAACTTGGTCTTGTCTTAGAGTTGGACTGAAGACTCTCCAGATGTCCCTCCCAGTCCTATATACTACTACTTACATCTGTGAATATCAAGGTTAGTGCTCCTGGTTAAAAATAAAACAAAAACAATTGTAAAAGAGGATGCCAAAATTAAACCAGAAAGCTACTGCTGCGCTAATGGACTTTTGTGCATTGACCTAATGCTTGTATTAATGACTGCTGCATTAAGCTGTTTCCCAAAGATTTGTATTTTACAACAGATAAATGGCCCAAACATGCTTAAATGTTCGTAGATTTTGAGATCAAAAACCTGTCTCCTCACTGCAACCTCCATCTAATGATGCTGATAATTTTCCAGAATGTAATTATGAGATGACAGCCACATCCTCCCTGAAAACAAAGGGCTTTCAGAAGAAAAGGGTGAAAACCTTGCTCATCCCACTGGCGTTTTATCTCTACACTAAGGGCCCTTCTCTTTGGAGCTAATTGCAAAGAAACGGTTTTGGCAGAAATGGATGCTGTCTCCACCCTGGGAGAGAACGATTTCTACAGGAGTTAATGTGCTAGTACAGAGCAAGTCTTCCAGCACACCCAGAAATGGGGGCTGACAGCTCTGTGTCCCAGGGAGCACACAGCCTCACGCAAGCAGGTCTGCCGTTGGCTTTTCTGGCTCCTAGGAGAGCCTCCCCCACGCCCAGCTTGCCCTGCTCTGATGGCACTGCAGCGCTGAGCAGAAACCAGGCTGAAAGCACCTCTGCTGATCAGACACTGATACTGGAGCAGCTGCAAATGATGAAGATGATTCACTGTTTGCCTTTGGGTTTTTACAGATGCAGCTCCAGGTTTCAGCCAGGGCAGTACAGGCGCAAACCAAGCCCTGATGTTGTCTAAATGTACCCTCCCCTGCAAGCATCTCAGCCTGATTGAATTAACAGGTGTAGGACACATTGAGTCTAATTCCCTCCTGCAGATCTATCATCCAGCTCCTCATAAACAAGCTTCCCTTTAAATAGGCATTAAGTCAGCCCCCACACAGTCAGACCTGGAGTTATAGCCCACGAGCACTGGCAAATAATTTATTTTTCACATTTACCTACATATGGATTTTGGGCTATCAGGTACCAAACAGCATAAAGACTATGCAGTTATTCAAACCTGTTAATAGGAAATAATCTCAGTGAGTAGTTTACTAATTACCTACAGAGGGAGGGAGTAGTCTGTGAAATTTTACAGCCTAAGTACTTTGTCTTTGGGAACTCTTTAACCAGCTTTACTTATCAGCTTTTCCCTGATGCAACATTAACTTCAAATAGAAAATTAAATGCACAGAATGGAGAAAACCACATCTGGATTAAAGCAGCAGTTTACTCCTGGAAAACGAGTGTGCCTTCCTGGGACAAAGCTTTTTGGCTTTCCCTCCTCCTGCAGGAAGGGCCAAAAGCTGGTAAGAGGCAGGAGGACAAAACAGATGTCATCTTAGGAGCAAAGTGGAATCAGAAGAATGAATCCTACAAGGCAATATACATCAGGACCTGTGAACACCCAGCATAAACCAAATACATAGCATGCCCAGCAACTGGGCAGCAGAGGACAGACAATGGGCTGGTTTGGAGGAAAGGCAGCTCACCCTTGCCCTCATGTCAGGACCAACAATGTTCCCATTTCTCAGCAGTGAAGCTGCAGAGAGATCAGCCTCCCTGTGACCATGCAGCGTGAATGGCCACAATGTCGGCCGAGGTGCTTCTCAGAGGAGACGAGGTATCCCTAAAGTGCCTTAGACTAGGAGCCAAAACAAGCATTTTGGATTATCTCCGAGATCCCTCCTGCCTCCAGTGTCCTCCAAACAAACCACAGAGTTTCACTTACTTGCGTTGGCTGCCCTGCTTCCCAGGGTTGTTGGCAGGCTGCCCATGTCACAAGGGAACTTGCACAGAGGTCTAAGATCTCCAGCTATGAAATTAATTATAATAAAACTCTACAGGAAGAAAAAAATTAAGTGGGAGGGTTGCCTTCCCAGATTTATCAGAGGAGAGGTTTGAACTAAAATAAAAAGAAACTTCCGGATAAAGCAAAAGACATAACTGGCTCCTAGGAGGTTGGAGTGTACAGTATGCAGTGACCAGGTGGAAAGGGCTTCACTGATTGTTGCATTTACCGCTCAGCTTCTGAAATACTAAAATGCTTTAAGTAGAGCTTTCCTCCAAGTGATAGTCATCCTGCCTACTTGCCTACACCACAAAGAAGATTACCTGCACCCAACACCCATTTGCTAAGGAAAAGCCTCTGTTTTCTGTATTTTCCCTGCAAAGAGCTGCAGCAGTGATGGGTGGGACCTGCCCCCACCATATTGCCCTGGGGTGGTCCCCCTTCATCATGCTCTATAATGACCTGAAGGGGGGGTGTAGAGAGGCAGGGGTTTGTCTTGTCTCCCAAGTCACAGGAGATAGGACAAGGGGAAACAGCCTCAAGTTGCGTCAGGGGAGGTTTAGATTGGATATTAGGAAACATTTCTTCATCGAAAGGGTTATCAAGCATTGGAATAGGCTGCCCAGGGAAGTGGTTGAGGCACCATCCCTGGAGGCATTCAAAAGACGGGTAGACATGGTCCTCAGGAATATGTTTTAGTAATTTTTATTTCCTATTTCTTATTTTTTTTGTCAGACTTAGGTTGATGGTTGGACTAGATGATCTTTAAGGTCCCTTCCAACCTAGACGATTCTATGATTCTATGAATCACAAATGCAGAGAACGTGAAATGCGAGGGATGAAGCCTGCAGGAGGGAAAAGGCTCAGGGAGATGAGGGGTCCTACAGCAGTTTGTACCTAGAAAAGTTTGTACCATAGGTATGCCACTGGCTTTTCTTTCCATCAGCCCTCAGGGGAGGGCTGGCCAGGGCAGCTCTGCTGCAGACATTAAAGGATGAGATTTATCACCTCCCCCCAATCCCTTCTCTGGAGAATCAAGGCTGTTTCATAGACATGCTGAATACAGATAGCATTGCCAGCTACCAGTCTGAGCAACCGTACATCCCAAAAATCAAAACGAACTTTTATTATCTACCAGGAAAGCTCCAACAGGGTAGGTTTAGACTGAACATTAGGAAAGAATTTTTCACAGAAAGAGTGATCGGGCATTGGAATAG
>JAOXNO010000002.1:8311528-8377831 GCA_028565335.1 Limnodromus scolopaceus
AGGGAGGTGGTTGAGTCACCATCCCTGGCTGTGTTTAAGAGCCATTTAGATGTGGTGTTGGGGGATATGGTGTAGGGCAGAACTTTGTAGAGTAGGGTAGATGGTTGGACTCGATGGTCCCAAGGGTCTCTTCCAACCTAGACGATTCTATGAAAGATGAAATCCAGCAAGGCTTTTCAAAAATGTTATGCCAAAGTAGATGAGAGGGTTTTTGTTAAAATGGAGCATACATTACCACAACCCTCCTAGTGCCCATTGAGCAGAAGTGGCCTGAGATATTCTAGATATTTTTTTCTGAAATCTGTTGTGCTCAGCATGAGAGATTTCTATTTACAAAGCACCCAAACCCCAGTGTTTTCTATATAAAAGCAATGAAGAACACAAATTCCAATTCTTCACACCATTTTTGTGGACCTGCAGCTGCTTTGACACTGTTGCCGGAAGGTGTAATTCACAGTCATCCCAGATCAAAAAAACACGAGCCCAAACCTCACAAATCGATACCATAGTCTTGATGCTCTGCACCTTTCTAGGTGTTTCACAGAGATCCCTAGGTGAAACAGCAAAAAGGGGAAATGTACAGTTAATACATCCCCCGTGAAGTGTAGCCCAGGCTGCAGCTTTGAGGAGTTGTTATGATGATCATTCACAGCAATAGATCTCAGCAGAGGCTTTCGTGTTCAGCACACTGCATCATCTCCAGGGAGCTTCCTTTACAACACTTATAAATGAGAAAACAAGATAACTTTAGACTGCACAGCTGCAGGGTGCAGGAGGAAAGCGATAAAATAACACTGAATTAATCCATTCATTCAAAGGCCACTGAATTGTAATGCATGGATTTAATGAGGTTGGACTCTAAATAGCTAACAAGTTAAAAAAAAAAAATTATTACCCCTTTACACCCCACACCCAGCCCCCTCTGCTAATCTCCCAGGAACAGTTGCAGGCAAGGCTTCCCACATTATGTAGGTCAGCGCCTACTCTAAAATTCATCTGTTTTAGTGAAAACAGAGGGCAGGCACTGGAGACATGCTCCCTGACCCCAACTCTTCAGAGCCACGTAGCTGGAGATTGTTTTGTTCTTTCCTGGCGCTCTGCATTTTGCCCCCTGCAAGGCTGGAGCGCAGCCGCACCACGCAGGTCAGGCCAACGCTCATCCTCAAAGCCATGCACAGGCTGTTACAGCCACACTGCAATACTTTACGGCTGTTGGGATGAATTGGGGACTCACAGTTTAGATATATGCACTGCTAGTATTTTTCATAATTATATGTTATAACTTGAATCAGATAAAGAGTAATACACCATATTTTACTAAAACACTGATGTGGAGTTAAGCTTTCAGTTACTGTGAGAACATTAACTAGAGTCAATTTTTAGGTATTAAAATCCCATTACTGCCACAAACTCCTGGATGCAGACTGTGGTGAACATCGCCTCTTGCCAGGCACACAGCCGCCACTGGGGACCCACAGAGCCAGAGCCACCTCAGATCCAGCCTTTCCTCCCCACCCCCAGGAATGCTCCTCCTCGCCTACCTGAGCACAAAGCATCTGTTCCCACAAAAAAACCCGTATATTCTTCCTCCCTGAGGAAAAGAAGGACCATCATGTGTGACAAAAAAGCGATAAGGCATTTAAAGCATGAGGCACTCATATTTCAGGCTGGTCAGCCTGGGATAAGAACACAAGACAGAAGTGGGGGAGGAAACCTGATTTTTTGCACAAAATATTTGATAATATCATGCTTTAAAGCACAGATGGGTCTCACAGGAACACTAAGGCTATTGCATCTGTATGAATGCACAGCAGTTGCACAGGGTGGAGACAGGGACTCTTCATCTTATCTTCAAGATCTTCATCTTGCATCATGTCACTGCACCACTGAGTCTGAGCCAGAGCCCACGGTTCACCACAATACACTTGTGCAGTGCTGGCACCAGCTACTCTTGAGCAATGCTCCAGTAGCATTTTCTGCAGGGGCAGCTATAGCAGCATTCACTGTTCTGGACAGATTTCTGAGTAATTGAAATTCCCCTAGCTTTTCAAGTAGATCATTTAGTCTTCATTTTTGTCTTGTACAGGCTCATAAAGGTAGCTGTTTTCATCTTGAGCACAGTGACTTTCACACAAAGTGAAGTACCTATAATCTGCTGACATGAAAAGTGTTTATATAAAACAGATGATTCCATACATACAGTGAGTTTATTTAAATAAGAATTGGTATTGTTCTATATTTCATGATAAGATAATTTCCTTTACTGGCAGTATGATTCTCTTTGTGCCAGGACAAATTTGCAATGAGAAAAGGGCGCGCACCACAGCGGAATCAGTTCCAGCAGCGGACCCCCAGCATAATTTAGGGAATGGCAGTGGTCCTGAATTTTGGAAAGTTCTGCAAGCTGGGCACTGGCTTAAATAAATCCTCCAGTTCCACACTGACATACACCCACATACTCGGTATAGCACTCTTCCCCACACCACCCTCGTGAAAGGCCTTGGGGGGACAGAGACTACCTGCTCCCAGGGCAGCTCTCCAGCTGCCTCAGAAATCACTCCCACCAGAGGAGCCTCCAAGTCTTGGTGCTCATGCTTTTAGAAATTTGTAATGCCACCAAAGTCTCCAACTAGAGCCTCTGCTGTAGGTCAGGTGCTCACAGGGTTTTAGCACGAAGGACTGAGTCCTCAGGCTAGGCTGGATTTCAAACACCAGGTAATATCCCGCAACAGAAAGTGCCTCACACACAGACACACAGAACAACTTGCTTCAAACTTTGTCACTGCCTGGAGCAAAACATTGCCTGGTTGGGAAACACAGACCATCTCACAGAAGCAAACCTCATGTTGTTCATCCCAGATGCGTATCTTTCCAATAATTTGTCACTTGTATAATCTACTGCCCTAAAAAGGATTATTTATAATCCCTGGGGACATTTCATGATGGGAAATCCCAGGGAGCAGGCAAGGACACAGGTTGGAGAAACCAGAGGTGTGGACAGGCTCTGAGTGACCTGAATTATCTGAGATACCATAGTCCTGGGTGACAACATAAAATCCTAAAACCATGTTGAAGGGATACACTAAAAATAACCAGATCAATAGAAACTATGTAGGATGTTTCCGCCATGAATGGAACAAAACTGAGTAAGTTTACCAAGTCTGGAACTGAAGGTAACTCTGATTAGGGTTTTAAAAATCAGAAGTTCCTCATTTTCATAAATTTAATCCTTGTTCAACTGGCTGAGGTATTTCTGCTAGTATAGTTTGAGTCTACCAGGCTTTCAGTACATTCACCCAAGACATCTTTACAGTCTTAGCTGCACCTTAGCACAGCACATTGCCCAAGCGCTGCACTGGCAGCGGGTATAACCCATACCATAATGGCAGCTCCCCTCTGGTTTCTAAATATAGTTCAACCCTTTTGGAGAGTTAAGACATTTTTGGATCTTTCCTACAGTGGTTAACATCGCTTCACTGCAGAGTACTTTAAAATAAATAAATAAAATATATATATATATATATATACACACACACAGAGAGAGGTAAACACACTCAGTGTAGGTGCGTCTCTGACTCCATTAAAAAGATGTGGCCACTGGGCTGTGAAGAGCAAAATTAATTCTGCATGAAAGGGCTCTTATTTGTGTGGTTTTGGTGACAAACCCTCTCAGATAGATGGGGAAAGGCGTTATTAACACTGTGTTACTCCAACGTCATCACACCAATATCCCAAACAATTTTTCACTCTACTCCCCCATAGCCTTCTCCTGTCCCAGGAGGTGCAGATGCTGCCACTGATGCAGCTTTACAAATCCTGAAAGCCAACCTCACAAATCCAGAGTTTATCCAGATGAAAGAAAGCAGAAAACTGCTGTAAAATCCATTGCACAAGATGTCTGTGGCACAGAGAGCACGGGCCCAAGAGCGAGGGAGGGAAACCAGACGGAGCATACTGAACACAACTACCCCCTGTGTGACAATGAGGCTGTGGAAAGGACCGAGAAGCTGCTCCTGTGCCCAGCAGGGACCCAGAGCACACAGACCATGCCCAAGCCGGTAAACTCCGCCATGCCCAGGGACATTGCTGGGTGCCACACCTCTGCCACCAACACCTCTAAATCATCAGGATTGATTTTTTTTTTTTTTAAACAATAAAGAGTTTAGGTCTCCCCAACTGGGATTTACCATGATTTGTGTTCACATGCTACAGTCTGGCAAGACGTGTGAAACACAGAAAAAGGGGAATCAGTGTTTAATGCAACTAACACTCATTTCCAGAGTGTGGTTATTAACGACAAGTAATATTGCTGCTGGGGGTTGTGTTTGTTTTTAAATGGAGCATGGTTTATGCTTCCTAGCAGCAGGCAGGATTTCTGCTAAGCTCTATACTCACACCAAAATTAGAATAATTTACTTGAAAGCACACACAGGTTATCTCAAGTCTACATCTATTTGGTGTTCCATTCAGAAGGTGCATATTTATCCCACTATTTCTGTGTAAATCTCTTTAAATGAGCTGTTTCAAGAAAGCCTAAAGTTTCATTTCGATATTGTCTGCAGGCTAATCAAAATAACAGAAACACCAGTCTTAGTAAGGAAAGAAAGAGACAAGAGATGGAGAGAGCAGTTGAACACACTTCATTTACAGAAAACAAAGATGGTCTTGTTTTGTACAGTATTGTACAGTGGTTAGCGCTGTCTTCATCTTGAACCATTCAATCTCTTTTCTTCCCAGCGCTTTCTCCTCTTTAATATCTCCTCCCATCTATGTTCATCTACAGACAGAAAAGCCCTGGCTGAGACACAAGCAACTTCTAGCCTCCAGGTAATGCAACCAGCAGTAGTATACTGTCTGATGGAGCAGCGAACGCTTCTTTGTCCTAAAGGGGTTAGGTTTTGTTTTTAAAATGTCTCATATGCTAATGATAGATTAAAGGAATAACCACGGGCTTGTCAGCATGTGGTCATGTAATCCATTACTGAATGACCCTGCTGCTCAGGGGAACACACTGTTTTCCCCGTGGTGAAATTTTGAGGAGTTTCCTGAATTCTCCATTTCTTGAGGCCCTTTGGGCTCGTGGCTCTGTGCAATTAGAGGAACTGGGAGGTTCACTCTCAAGATGATGGGAGGAGATTATCAAGCTGCTCCTTGGCAGCAGCAGAGCAGCACATCCAGCACCTCGTGGTTCTGCGAAGGGAAACTGGCCCCGCTGTCCCTAATCGGCAGGGAAGAGAAGCTGCTTTTTATAGCAAGACTGTTTCTTCCTTTGTACTTCTGCCCAAGCTGCTGCCAGCAGATATTGGCAGGGATTTCAATAGATGTTTTGAATCAGTGCCTGGCGAAGGCACAGGCAGGTTTGAGCCTGAACATCCTCTATGGACCTGCACTGTGATTTTGGCATATTCCTGGTCCAGCCTGGCTCACAGCCAGAGCTGCACTTTCCCATGTGTAAGAGATAAGGGAGCCTGAAGAGTGCATATGCAGTATGTGTATTCCCTGCCTATTGCTGTCCCCATAGCGACCCCCTTGTGCCCCTTTCGCTGTTCCCACCACTGTGTCCAGAGTTGTCCATATTTGCTTCTGCTCTGCATCACACTGTCCTGCAGCTGTGCAATGTTCACCTTAAAACAATGCAAACCAACAGCTTGTATTTTCCTTTCAGACTAGGACTCCATTTTCCTCAGACCCCAAGGAGGACTGCTTTGCAGCAGATTGCTCTACCTTGGAGGACCCAAGGCCAGGTTAATAGCATCATTGATGCAGCTGAGAAGTGTCACTGGCAGATAGAAAAAGCAAGAATTTTCACACCCTGAACAAAGAGTTTCCTCCTGAAGAAGTCCCTGTGGTTTGCTGCCCTCTCACAAAAGGAAATGTACCTTGAAATTGTGCTGGCTGTGGGAGACAGGGGGTGGGGAGTTTGCAGCATCTGAGTCCCAGCTCCTTCCTGTCCCAGAAGGTAACACCTCATTTGCTGCTTCTTCCCGCTGACACGTACCACAGAGAGTGGGCTGCAGGTAGGAAGAAGGTGAAAAATCCTTTTATACTGTTTCATGTGTTGGCACTAGGGTCCGTTGTGCTTTGACCACAAGAGTGCCACATCCAGGATTGCAGGGCTGCCCCAGCACCCATTTCCCGTGATGGGGTGAAAGGATGCAGTGCAGCTTAATTTCCCTGTGCTGCCGCAGGGCTCCCCATCTCCCCATCAGATATAGTTCTTTTTGGCCACAGGCAATGGTTTCAATTGAAACAGTGACTGTCACAAATCCAGAGTGAGGGCAAGACTTGTGGCAGCAACAATAGCATTACTCGGTAACAAAAGAGTGGCCAGCCCTTCCTCAGAGCAGCTACTAGGGTTGCACATGAGCTGGGAGGATATGAGAGGTTCCCTGCTCGAGCGCAGAACAGGGAAAAAAAACAAAGGCAGAAGGAAAGAAAACAAAATTGAAGATTGGAAGAAAAGCAGCAGCAGACTACAAAACCAAATGGATGGCTGTCTGTATCCGTGGGAATTTGTTACTCCCTAAAGCATTTAGGGAATGTTTTCCCTAAAGCAGCACATCAAGCGGCTGGAACAGAGCCACACAGAGGCAGACCCCAGGCATGCAGCGGGGACAGGCCCCGGCTGTGTCACTGGAGAGCCCATGGCTCCCCATGCAGAAGAGGGCACCCAGTGACGCAGGCAGATGTGCACAGCCCTGCTGGGTGACACTGCCTTTTTAAAAAGCTGCAAGACCAACTCTATGGGGGTACTAGCATTACCTAAAATGTCATGAGACTTTTGACCCTCTAAAATCCCATTTTCCTTCTCTACCTGTCCCATTTTTTTTCATGCAAGCTATAGTCTCAAAGGACTGTTTAAAGCCTCAGTTTCTCTAATGCTGACCTGACTTTTTCCCCCAAAATGAAGGCCAAGATTAATTACTCACTTCCCCAGACCTCCTTGCCTGTTCCTCCAGCCCATGTTGAGAGGCAACCTGAGACATCAGTGCTGGTGGTTCAGACCTCTCAAATTCTTGCAAGCCAAAGAGAAATATTTTCCTTCAAGTTGTCTTTTATATTTGGAATAAGTGGCTTTTGTGGTTATTAAATTCTATGATTCTATTATGATTCTATGATTCTATTAAATTCTATGATTCTATGATTCTAAGTTGTCTTTTATATTTGGAATAAGTGGCTTTTGTGGTTATTAAATGCTCCCATGACATGCTGACATTTAACCATCCCTACAAGCTGTTTAGTTGACATTGCGGACTGTATGCTTTTTAGTATAGCATCATCCCTTAATTCTTTTAATGAATTGTGTGTTTTTTGTAGTGAACTGGACAGTAAATCATACAGGCTCTTTACAATTAGTTTTACAAAATGGGCTTTAAGGACAGCACAGGGAAAAAACCACATTATTAAGAAAATAGATAGGCAGTTCAATTACTGCCTGCAATTTTGAGCTGAGCTCCTACCATCTGTTTTCTGCTGTTGCTCTTTGACTTTCACACTTTGCCAGGAGCTCATGTGCTTGGAGGCTGCATCCTACATGCTTCCTGGGCAAGCACCCTCAGCACTCGCTCCCTCCTGATGCCTATCATCTGTGCAAGTACACACTTTCTCTGCCTTTCTGTTTCCCAAAGTGTGCACGGCAAGTATTTCTCAATGATGTTGGAGGCTGCGCAGTCAACTTCAGCCTACGCTTAGCCGAACAGGACAAACACGCAGGAGACACAGCCAGTGGCTGCAGCATTATGGAAATCTGTAAGCAGTCTAGGAAATGCTGGGCCCAGCCCAGCACACCTGGAGCAATTTCAGCTCTTTCCAAGCACAACCCAGTAAAGTTACCCAGAGGATGCAGTGCAAATTAATTGAGCAGCACAGGTACTTTGATGATGCCATAATACTTGGTGGAGATACTTAATACACTTTTATGTGCAAAGAAACTGCTGAAGCTTTGTATTCCCACTGCAAAGAATCAAGTGGAGCAAGTTCTCAGTTTGCAAACCACCTTACACTGAATCCCCAAGAAATTTTCAGAGTGTAATAACAGAGTTAGGACACAGCCCAGCACGTTTATCTGCCTGCAGAAGCTGCTCTGCATTGACACCCCACAACCTGGGGTCTGCAGGGGGGGAAGAGTAAGTATTTTGATCACAAAAGCAAAGAAATCACAGGGCACAGAAAAACCTGCCACAAAATCCCGGCAGCAGCCAATCTGCCACATTTTAGGTTACCTGTGATGCCCAGCACGTGTACAGGGAAAGAAATCAGAAGCAGAGTCACTGGGATATTCAGAGGGGGAAGGCCAGACTCCCTCCAGGAGGGCCAACGCACACACTTTGGCCCCTGGCAGGTGGAGAGTCATGAGGAGGTGGCAGATTTTGGGAGAGATGAAAATTTGACTGATTCTCTGGGCTGTGCCATGCAATACCACTGTTCTATCGGCCACGCTATGATCGGCCAGATTATAGAGCATCCCTGTTCAGCCTGCAGCTGTGTGTATTACTGATGTAATTGAAAGCCAAGCCAGAGAGAAGACAAAAAAAGAAGAAAAGAAAGAGAGAGAAAACAACACGTTTTAGTTTTGGCCTATGACACTTGGGACATTTTATATCAGAACAAGTGGGCATTTGTCTGGGGTAGGTCTGCAAAGGCACACTAGCAGAGATGCATTTATTATTTATCCAAGCTCTGGGCCTAGAGAAAGCAAAAGGCTTATGTAAACCCCCAGTTGGGATTTCTAGATCCTCACTTAGACATTTGCTGTACCAACTTTGTGTGGAGACAGCCCACTCAGGGAGAGAGAGCAAAAAAGGACTGCTTTATAAGAGAGTGGGTACCATTAAGTGCATGACTGCGCTGCTCTTACGTAGCTGAACTGTAATTTTCCCTAAAGTGGGGAGGAGAAGAGCCTTAACCACCTACTGCTGAAAAGGAAACTGCAGGTGTTACCTCTGCTAGTACAAAGCTATCCAAGGCCAAGCAGCTCAGCTGGTGAGGAAGGAGGACAGCAGGGCTGTCCCAGGAGAGCAGGGGCATCCCTTTCCCTTCTCTCTCACTGAGACAGGATAGTCAGACATCCTGCACCCAAAATTAATAGTAAAATTAAGTAATCTCAACCTGGCTATTTACACTTGGGTCCCTTGCTTTTATTTTTGGGCACAATCATTCTGTAGGACTGCTTGGTATCAAATCCATAATGCCATGTAGTGATGCACCCCAGACAATTCCCACAGCCTAAATATTGACCTTCTGTTGATAGTTACCCTGACAAGGCAGAGGTTGACAAGATGAAGGTGCATGTTGTTTGCCCTATATATAATAAGGTTTTGAGAGTAGCAGAATCTCAGAGCTTAGAAACGGTCACATGAAGCATCGCAATATTTTGGTGCTTAGCTTTGTAAATGTTAACTCACAGGAATTCAACTGCATTTCAATAATTAAAAGGCTTTTGCTAATAGTGTTGGCTATGAAAAAGTAGACAGTCAATTGAAGCTCACATTGTGTATCAAAGGTCAAAGAAGCAAATCATTTTTAATTGAATATGCAAATTCTAGACTTCAAGAAGTTTGAAGGCAAAGATGTGAGTTTGGTAAGTCATGCCAGAAATCAGATATGATACATCTATACTTCAATTAATTAATTAATTGTAATTAAAGGACTCTCAAAAGCAACAGGGGGACCATTCCCAACTACACTGGGAACTGCAGCGTAACCAACAGGGACATGGCAAAAAACTCTAATTTTACACTTGCAGACTGAAGATAACTTGAGCTTTGAAGGTACATTGCTGTTTACTACAAATCTAGCCATTTTCAGTTTTCAGATAGCTTCAGGCACCGCATTTTTGCATTCCTGCTATTTATTTTGTGATTTTACAATCCTTATGGTTTCCTCCATTACCTCTCACCACACGTGTAAAAAGCCCACAAAACCAAAATCTGACAGACCATGCAAGGGAACAGTAAAACTGACTATACACAATGTGTTGTGAAATGCAATGAGCTAAACAAACAGAAAAGCAGGTGGTATATTTTCTGAATTTGTTTCATCTACCTTGGGTGTTGCTTGGAACAGCATTTACTAACAACCGTGTGCGTTTGCAGCAGATGGTCCTCCATTAAAAATGAGATCTCAGACAGAGAGCTCTGGGAAGTCCTTGAGGGACTGAAGAAACTGTCAGTCACATGTTTATGCCTCTCTTCAGAATTCAGTCTATAAAGCCAGCCTGTGTGAGCCATACCCAAAAAAGAAGGACAAGCAATTCCATCCTATCTCTGTCCTGCCAAGGTACCGATCCTTTACATGGAGTGTGTGGTCTGCAGCTTTTTTTCTGTAACTAACAGTTGCATAAGGACCGTGAGAAGCAGCAGCAAAGCTCAGTGGTGGCTCCTACACCGGTGAAAGAACAGCCATAAATAAATCAAGATAATAGACAAATAGGTTCTTGACGAAGAGCATAAAATACAAGCTAGGACTGTAACAATGACACTTCTATTACATTTCAATTCCCAGGGAAAGCTAGACTGTGATTATGTCTCGCCTCCTAGACTTCCCTATGCTGGCTCATGGATGAATTTTTAAAACCTAATTTTGATTCAGTATGTTTGAACCTCAGTTCCATCAGACATGATGGGAAGCTGACAGACATCATCTAACTGCATAAAAGGGCTCAAGCCTGTCCTATAACCACCAGCCTCCTACCTGCAGGCCTGTCAGACCCAGTGTCACCATACAGCTGTCACTTCTGCCACTCGGTACAGAAATACTTTCATCATGAAAAAGGCAATAGCTTAGCAGCAGCAAAATACCACAAGCAAGAGAAGGCTCTGAGCACACATTGCCTTGTGTTTCTGCCTTGAACTGGATGTGAGCTCTTAGATTCCCAGACAGTTCCCTGGGCTCAGGAGCTCCCTGTTCAGAAATTTGTTGAAATGTTTGTGCCCTCTCCCTGTCTGCAGTGTGAAGCTGGGGGGTGCACGCAGAAGCTGACGGTGGAGCAGGCACCTGTTAGCCCCAGGGAGAAACCCCTCTGCTGCGCCACACCACAGAAACCTTTCAAAGGAGGAGACACTTGTAAAGGTCAATTTCACAGAGTACCTCCTCAAGAAGCATGCCAGGCCCCAGCACGGCTCAGCACAGCCTGGCTCCTTGCAGAGGAGCTGCAGCGGCATTGCTGAAGAGGGGAACAAAGTCTGAGTCATCACCACACACCTCTTGCAGATAAAAAGCTTGATACGCTTCATTACTATCAAGAGCTCCAGCCCAGCTGCCACGATCCACTTTGCAGCCCAAAAATGTAAATACAATTTCCCCATCTAGTGGTCCAGCAGAGTAAAAATGCTGCTTTTTCTCCTGCAGCTGATGGGGGAGTCACATCTGGCAGGGACATCTCCCAGCTGAGTGCTCATACATCCACAGCTCTGCCCATCCCAGCAGCAGGCAACAAGCAGGGGAAGAACAGAGACAAACCCTACAGGAGGCTGCTGACCTGCTCAGGAAAGCTTTAAAAAAGCAGACAAAGCAAACAAGCAAAATTGCTTTGCCTGCTCTAAAGAAAAGGCTGTATCAAGAAGTATATTCCTTAGGCTGATGCAGGACTAAGCCCAGTGCATTTTGGAACAATCAAGAAACTGGTCTCCTGAAATATCAGAATATCCTTGCAAATTCTGACAAGCCATTAGCTGTGACAGCAACAAAACAGCTTCCTAGAGCTCAAACCCTCATTCACTGAATACAGGCCTGACAGCCAGTGTTATTGGAGCAGCACACAGAAATAATAAACTAAATCCCTTTGGTGAGGCAGCTTTCAGCTGCAGTGAATTACATTTCCAACAACATTCATTGCTATGATTGTCCTCACCATGACAGGATTAAAGCAATGCAGGATGATAGGGCAGCAGTGCCTGGACTTTCTCTCCTCCTTTGCTGCCAGCTGGACTTCTCAGAGGTTTTCAAGGAGCAAAGGATAGGAGGATGGGGCAAGAGCAAAACCACTCCCCATCCAAGGTGGCAGCAGAGGGGGTGGGGGGGAAAGCGGGCAGCAGTGCCCTTGCTCCCTACCCACCTATGAAGATACAGGGTGGTAGTAACCACCCTCACTGTCTTCCCACTCTCACTGTGCTTCCCAACACATTCTCTTCGCAGCAGTGAAGGTGAGAAGCTGAGTTTTGGGACTGCCAAAGAAGCAGAAGTACTCCCCCCACGGCACAGCCCCAAGCAGCAAGACCCCAGCCTGGACTCCTGCTTGCCTCCAGCCGCTCTCCTTTTCCCTGATCCTCGCAGTACTGAAACTGAACCCCCACACAAGATGTACCATCCCTTTCCAGTCTAACCCCAAACCACACTCTGCTCCCTTTGTTTTCCACTTCAAGAAATTACCTAAGCATAGTTTGAAATAGATACTCAGTGATATTTATGATTAAAGGTACTTACAGCCAAGAGAATTGAGTACAATACAACTAAACTCCCTTGATGCAAAACTGAAGCGAGTAGCCCAAACTGACCCCATCGGTATGCAGGATATCTGAACTTGTTCAGTTTTATTTTGGAAAGAGGAGTGAGGTATTTTTGCTTGACCCATTATAATTCAGAAACTTCCTCAGTCATTTTACATCAGCAGCAAAAAAACGGTTTCTTATTTCCCGTTTTGTTTTATGGATTTTCCATAGAGAGCATCCAGTGCATGAAAGAATGAGATAGACCCACTTCTGTTATATAAAACAAAACAAAACAAAAAAATCAACTTTTTAAAAACATATTTCAACTTATCTGTTCCGTGCAGTTTATATGTAGTGTTTGGTCTGTTCATGAAAAAAAAAAAAACCCCACACCTCCTAGCTTTCTAGAGAATGAGATATTCCCATAAATATCAGATTGCATTTTAAGAGAGAACGTATAGTTAAACTCACAAGAGAAAAGAAAGAAATTGTCCAATTGGATCCTGCCTATTCAGAGCTTTTATTTGGGGCTGCTCTTGACCACTCATGTTAATGTAACAGACTGCATTTCTTCATAACAGCCCTTGGTTCAAACTGGCCATAGCTGGGAAATAATTTGATACCTCAAGTTAAGCCATGCAAAAAATTTTGCTGGCAACTTTAACGAGGGAAAATCCCCTTGGGGTGATCTGGTCTGTGCAGCCTGGGGAGAGATGCTGCTTCTGGCCTGTGACTTCAGATGACTCTGGGCTTGGAGAATGTGAAACGCGCATGAGACATCAGAGGTGGGGAGCAATGGGCATCAAAGGGAAAAAATTTCCCTGGCCAGCACATGCTCCCCTGAGCTGATCCTTATCCCCGTGATCAGCTGTGCTCATTCCTCACAGGAAGGACTTGGAGAGAGAAAAACGGAGCGCTGCCAGATATCTGAGGGGAAAAGCACAGCTAAATCTACATCCATTTTGTTGTAGCTGTAAAGAGGACAACACAATCCTTTTCAGGTTTTATTATTATTATTATTGGAAGCAGCAGAGGTTGGGAACTTGAGGAGTGCAAGGATGTGGTGGTGAGCTTCAAGTACAGGAAACTAAACATGTTTTTTTTAAAAAAAAATTTTTTTTAAAAAAGGAAATTTATTTGTATAAACACCACAGAAGAGAAATTAGGAGTTCATTCACAGCCAGCGAAAACATCACAGCAGGCTCAGCTGTGGAAAGCCCAGGACCAGCTGAAGCAGCACTGAGCGAAGCACGTACACAAGCGCAGGATGCTGGAAACCCCATCGTTCACCAGTCTGGAAAGTGCCTTGAGGAAAGTGAATTTCCATTCCACTTAGCTTTCAGGGACTCCCAGATTTTGTCTGATTCCCAGCATCCTCAATACTTATCATCCAGCCTACCAGCAGGAGGTGAAACCCCTGGAAAGAGATGCCCCCCGGGTCACTGCTCTGACAGCCTGGGTCACATCAGGTGGTTTGCACATTTTAAGTACAAGGCAGCTCTGAGCTCCTCCCAGCGTTCTCCTGGTTTAGTGCTAACCATCAGATGAAGTTTTGTATGATGCTTTTCTAGAAAATACTGCCAAAGGGCCATCACCTTACACCTCTGAAACCACTGGGATCTCATTGCTTTCCCCTCAAAGAGGAGGCTTTCTTTCCTCCTTTCCCTAAACAGATGAATAATTCTGTCTCAAACACGCAGTTGGATTCAGGAGACCCAAACCACTCTCTCCACAGAACATAAACAACTTAGAGAGCAGCCTGAAAACTTTCCCACACTGAGGTTGTCACCTTCTCCCCTCCCTTTAGGAGGATCATTCTGAAACCAGGACAGTAATTCGCTTTTCTGGCTCTCTCCCTTTTCACTGCTTCATTCAGCGTTAACAAAACACGACTGTGTGCCAAACGCAGCGCAATGTCTGCGGAGAGGAGATGCATCTGGGATGGACAAAAGCAGGAGCTGCAGTTCATTTCCCACAAGCCGCCTTGGAGGCCAACACTCCTCCTGGGTCACTGAGCCTGGTCAAACCACTGCCGCAGGCACAGGGCAGAGCATCCCAGCAGCTGGGTTGCGCAGGGAATGTCATAAAAACTTCAGGTGACCTACAAATATTGATACCAACCACCAGCAAGAAAGCAGGGGGGAAAAAGACTCTATGCAGCAAGACCAAGATGCTACATGAAGCCTTGCCCACAATGCTGTGGGTCAGCTGCCACAGACTCATGGCACTCATGTCCTGCAGTGTCACTCAGCCCAAGATCAGGCACCTGCCCTTCCTGGCCTCCATCCTTGCTTTTCAGTTTGTCCTCCAAGAAGCTTAGCAATCGGTCAGTGCTAAGGGTCACAGAGGTAACTTTGTCTCAAGAACTGAAATGTCCAAGAAGAGAGACACAAGAAAGCCTGGGCCGGAGCCTTTAGCAACAGGAAGGAGGTTGTTACAGCAGTAATTTACTGTGGTAGGTTTTGCAGAGTGATTGCAACATATCATTACACCAGTTTTATCCTTTTCCATTTGGCAGACACTGATTCCTTCCCCCTGTTTCTTATAGAGCACGAGCCAATGTGGCTGCATTTCAAATGGTTTCAAACTCTGCCAATAACAATAAAAAAAAAAAAACAAAACTGAAAAGTTCTCACAATTGCATTAGCTTACCCAAAACTAATACATACTTATATACACACATGTAAGTAAAAAATATACACGGTTCAGCCAACTTGAAAGGGTGGCGCCAGAGAAATGGTGGGGTTGTTCTCCTCTCTGGGTAGGTAAAACAAACAAAAGATAGGTTAAGTAGGAGTCCAAAATGAAACAGGCTGTGCAGGTCTCCAGACAGATAAACTCTTACTTATTTGATAGCCTACTGCCTCAAATGCATTAGGTACTTTGTAGGCACAAAGAGAGACCACGTGCCCTCTTTGCAAGACTGCTGTGCACTAAAAAACATGGAGTCAAAAGTCACAGACCACAGAGACAGCAGAGGATCAATGTTCTATCGATTCTGGGGTGAAGGAGCATTCAGGAAATAAAATATTTTCTTGTCATGCTTTTCCCGCCGCCCCCAGGCTCATCTTTGCTCTTTCTGCAGATCAATGGAGTCCAGAGGTAGCAAGTACATAGCAGTTCACTATAAGCCTTTTTTTGGGAGGCTAAAATGAGTATTTTTGTTGCTGAGTCCTTTATTTACACCAACAGAAATAAGAAATAGCTCCTATTAGGTCACCAAAGTTTGGGAAGGGCAAAGTTGAGGAGAAAAGGGAGCTCTCTCAGTCTGTAGGGAGCTCCACAGCTGTACTGCAATGGTTCTGAAAACCTCTGTGCAAGACCCTGAAGGCATGAATGGGGAAAGAGAACTGGGAGGGAAACAGGGAAACTGCCTCTGTGAGCAGCATGATGAGGGTGGGATTTGTTACACACAATTTTTTATTTCTTCTAAGGCATTTATTCTCCTTTGTTTCAAATCTTTGGGAGGACGTGGCAGGATGCTTCCTCTAATGCTGGAGCCATTTCTGGTCACGTCCAACTGCTTCTTCCAAGGAACAATTTTATTGCCAATCATCATCTCCTTGCAGAAACTGCTGCTGCTTTCTCTCAAAGAACTGCAATTCAGGAGCTGGCAGCACACAGTACAGAGAGGAAGAAGGTGAGAAACACAGGCCGAGGTGGGGAAGCACATCGCTCCCCTGAGCTTGACACAACAGGGGTCTTCACAATGGGGTTAAAGACCCAACACCTACAAGAGCCTCTGTTGTTTGTGCAACAAATATGTGGGGAAAGGCATTTTCTTGCCTTGCTATGTTTTCTGGAGCCAGCAGGCAATGTGGGCAATATTTGGATATACGGAGGAAGGTGCACTGGTCCTACTTGATCCTTTTTAAGATCCTATGAATTGATCCTACTTGAAAGCAAGGCATTACATTAATCTTTCCATCTAAGTGATGGGGAAAGGGAAAGTGGGTATCAGCTCAGATTAGCTCTTGCTTAATGGAGTATACTCCTGACAAGGAAAATAAATTGCTAAATAAATTTATACATTCTAAAAGAGTTCATTTTAAAAGCTATTAAAGAAAATATTTCTGACAGTTACAACCATTCTTCAGTTTATGTCTAAGTAATTAGCAATTAGCATATAGCGATAATTCTGTATTTGTGTTCTAGATTTCAAGCTTTAGTTGAGCTCCAATGCAACCAAGAAACACTCATTTCTGAAATAGCTTGCATTCATAGTTGTTACCAGAGTTGGAGGGGATGGGGGGGGAAGAAGAGAGGAACAGAGAAGAAACTGCTAATCTCTCTTCTGATTAAATTCTTGTTTATGATTTCAGGAGTGCGGCGTAAGTAACCATGTGCAATGAAATAATTTATATTTTCCCATTTAAGAATGTGAAGCTTAGAAAAAATATTTTCATTAAAAAATGGACTTCAATATCTTGTCAGAACAATAAACCTATTCTTTTAAAGATCAGCTATTATCCTTTCCATGAAAAAAAAAAAAAGAATAATCTTACTAATCCTAAGTGACTTCTTCAAATGAAATAATAAATGACTTATTTCTTTCCATCTTCCTGCATATATTATCAGCAAAGCATTAATGAAAAGCGACTCCAGTGAAAAACCCTCTGAGGGTTTTTTAAATGTGGTTCAGCTCAGTACAGAATAGCAAATACATCTGTGTGGTCAGCGGAGTGAACAAATTTGCAGGAAACAAATCTGCTGAATGAGTATCTCAGCAGTAAGAAGGGAAAGCTTGTATGTTTTATAATATTTCTGTATGAAATACATTTGAATATGAATGCTTCTATATGCAGGTAGACCCTTCACTCAATAATGAAAAACTGTTTTACAGTTAATTTTGCTGCTTAAACTTCATAGAGCAAACAATCTACTCCCTCATGCTCTGTGCACTGTGGTGGGCCCCACTTCTCAGCCACCTGGTCAGCTGCTCTTGGGCACGAATCCCAAAAGCAGTTCCTTGAGGAGATAAATTTCACCCGCCCAGCAGTTTGGGTTACCAAAAGTGAGCTTGAAGGTGGGGGTAGTGAATTTTGCTCTGTGCGTAATGATCCAGAAAAGGACAATGGAGGCTTACCATGTTTTGATTACTTTTCTATACAATTCTCAAGTCAGTGAATGCAAGAGAATCTTCTGCAATAGCTCCTGCTCTGGTCAGCAATCCAAACACAATTTAAATATTCATTTCTATGCAATAATGCTGCAAAAATGAAATTTTTTTTCTTTTAATTAAATAAAAGGTGCAAATCACAAGGGAGATTTCAAGAAGCTTTTATACCAAAAGGTTCTTTTCTGATTATTTAAGAGGAGTTTATTTTAAACACCACGCAGTCAACCTCTGAGTGAAAGCTCATAAAGACCTAATCCTTCAGAAATTAAACTCTTATGAAATCAGTTTACTGTTCTCATTAAATAACTGTTTCCGATATAATTCTCAAACTGCATCCAAGCCCACTAATATCAAGAAAAAACTGAGCAACAGAAGAAGCTGTGAATATCTACTATAGATAATTAGTGCCTATAAAGCAAAAAGACAATTTTTTTCAAGAAAATCTACAAATACCACCAAGTTTGCATGCTACGAATGACCTCAACTGTATAAAATCCCAACCAGTGCTAGATCTCCATTGAATTAAGAAAATCTCTGATGCAGAGGAAGAAAAGAGAAAGCTAAGAAAACTATACAAACTGATTAAAAGAAAATACAGACAAAAAGCTTTTGAGAAAATTCAGAGCAAAACCTTTTCACTAGAAACTAGGCTGGATCTGAAACAAGACTGCATGCTTTAAAATAGGAACGTACAGACACACTCCCAAATACCAGAGGATTAAATTGGGAAGTGAAAAGTATAGATAACACACTTCATTTACTTAACATATCAGCAAGAGGAGGATCCTTTACTTGAAAGAAGAGACATCTTATAAGGAAAACCCTACCTGTTGGTCATCACAGAGCAAAGCTTCATTAGATATACTTATTAGTGGCACTGAGCAAACATTTTCAGATAAATTTCCATAATGGCCTTACCAAGTGTTTCCTAAAAAGTCAGTAGCTCATTTGGAGCCCATCAATGGGTTAGCACTGCTGGTGCTGTTTCTTACCGCTATTGAACTTGAAATTCAGTTTCTATCAATACAAAGTCCCTGCCATTTTCTCATCTAGCTGCTCAGAATTTTAAGAATCACATTCCTACCACCCTGAATAATACCAAGTAACATCTGCTTGAACCATCCCAAATGATTCCACATCTTCAGCTAACTTTGTCACTGACTAGTCACCTGTTTTCCCACATTGCTATGAGTTCATTGAACAGATAATTGCTCTGGATTCTCAGTGGAGACCTTTCAACCTTCCTCTCATAGGAAGACTGGCCATTTCGCCCTTTTTTCCACTTCCTCTATTTATGTTTATTAATCCATAAAAAAAAAAATAATCCTTCTTATCCCACAACAGGTTAGTATTTATAGGTACATGTGCTGAAGCACTTATAACAACAACTTTTCTACGTACCCAAAGACGATATATGAAGTAGGTTGTTTTGTTCTTGACAGCATCTTAAAAAACCTGACTGACTGCTAAGTGTGACTTCTCATGGCGGAAGCTGTCATGTAATAAAAAGAAACAAATCATATAGACAGCATTTCACTTCTACCAAGATTTTGGCTTATCTTTTATATCTATATTCTGATTTAAACCAGCCGTTTCTTTTCATGCGCTGTAGTTTGGTTGTGTTTTTGTTGGTTTGTTTTTTTGGTTTTTTTGTTTAGACCTGCAGCATTTGTAAGATGCTTCTACATTTGTTTCTTGTCTGTGTTTTTGTGCTGTGATTGTCAAGGACTATTTACTTGTAACATTCTTTGTTATTCCTTCTCAAATTTTATTACACTCTATCATTTTTATTCCTGGATTATAGCATTTTCATTATTTCATCTACTTGTGATGTGTCACCCAGATTTGTGCACTCTTCCATATACAATGGTTTTTCCAGTTTGGAAAAAAAAAAAAAAAAAGAAAAGCATACCAGCCTTGGTGATGTATAATGCCACCAGAATAACTATAACCAACAAGGCTTGGCTCAGGTAAAGCCCATCTTTTTTGTGTACACTTACTCCAGAAGCCATCCCACTCCC
Source organism: Limnodromus scolopaceus (assembly GCA_028565335.1). Lineage (NCBI taxonomy): Eukaryota > Metazoa > Chordata > Aves > Charadriiformes > Scolopacidae > Limnodromus > Limnodromus scolopaceus. The sequence continues at coordinate 8,331,097 of JAOXNO010000002.1, forward strand.
TAAGAAACCTAAACTCTGCATCAAAGTGCTACCTTTCCTACTAGGCATCCCCCCTCACTTCATAGCCTTGACTTTGCAGTTGGCCACATCCAATGTGCCTCGACACTGCAGCCATCAACACTACACACACCCCCAGCCCTTCCCTCCCTCCTCCCCTGCGCTCCGAGCCAATCTCACCTCCACCTCAGCAGCACAATTTTTACAGATTGAAATGGCAACACAATCAGACCCTTAGATGCTTTCATAACTGTGACGTTAAAAAAAAAAAAAAAAAAAAAGAAAGAAAGAAAGAATACACGAAGCCTTTCTGATCTAGGAAACTGCTGGCATAGCCAACAGCACAGAGGAAAATCGGAGCAGAGTATTTTTTAGCACGAAACCATTATTTTTAAGGAGTCTGAGGGTAACCCTTCTCTGCATAGCAGGCTCCTTGACACAGAGGGTTGTCTGTGAGGAAGGAGAAAAACTGATCATTTGGCAATTTGGAATTAAAAATTCCAAAGCCTCGCACAAAAACTGGATTTTCAACAGATGATGTTGCATCTTCTTCATTACTCAGCATGAAATGCTAATTGAAAACAAGGTCAAAGCGACTCACATCTTGACGATCAAACAACATACGTTCATTAAAGGAAAATATTGCTAAACAAGCTTGATTATTTTTTTTTTAAAGAAACCGAAAAAGTTAAAGACCAAAGAAATGAATTGGAGACAATTTAATGTTTATGGATTTCAGTAAGAAATGTGATATACTGCTGTTTGATATCCCGAGGGAAACCATTAATTAAATTGGCTTGCTCTGAAATGCAGTTAAATTGATACAAAGTAGGCCACAGAGCTTCAGAAAAAAAGTATCATTGTAAACCAGAGTCTTCCTAGCATCTACCAGAGCAAGGTTAGGTCCTTCTGACGCAGCATAAGGGACCTGAAAACACAAGTTAGGAGAAGCTTCTGTTTTTGAGTACAGGCAGTGCTAAATACCAGGGAACTGCAGAAAATGAGAGAGACCTCAAGATGGCACAGCTAATGAAGCAAGAGTGGCCTAGGACACTGCCAGCACCAACGTGTCTGGGCAACAGAGATTCTAGCTGGTACTCTGTCAGTCTCCAAAAACAGTGATAGTAAAGACAATCTGGCTGTGACAGCAGAGAGATTACATCCCCATGCACATGGTGATGCTGTAACCAAGTAACTCAGAAACGGGGCAGCTACTGCTGCCTTATTTTGATGATTTGGGTATCCAAGGTCACCAGCTAACATTGTTGAATTTTACTGATTTGTGTATCCAATAACTAACACCTTCTCTAGTACATACATATCTCTGAAAAATGGATTTATGAGTTTGAGCCCGTGCGGCTGTCACCAACCTCACAGTCAGCAGTTAGGTTGCCAATATTCAGCTAGACAAAAACACACTCTGCAACCCAAAAGGCATATAATTAGAGAACAAATGGGTGAACTCAGAGATTAGTATGAGCCCCAAACATCTGGAGACTGGCTTACTGTTGATCTAAAGCTGAGTCAGTGCTTGAGCTGGAGAGCGAATGGTGAGTCCATGAGAACAGGTTTCCTATCAGAGTTGCAGAATTTCTGTTTTGGGCTCGCAGCAGAAGCAGGAGGTGGAAAAAATTGGGGACTTTATTTTCTAGCTCAAAGAAAATTGGGAAATCTAGTAACAGATAAATGGGAAATGAATGCTGCATTGTGGGCTCCCCCCAACTTTAACATATATTTTCTATGGTTACAAGAAAGGCTTGTACTGGCTTACACTCCATTGGAGCTTTAAGAGTTTAACATGCATTTAAACAAAGATTTTTCCCAAGTGCAGGAAATTGCACAATTTTGCTCTTGACAGGTTTTGTGTTCCTGATCTACACTCCAAAGCCTTTGATATCTGATTCACAGTGCGTCAGCAGCACAACAGTAGCACAACAGGAATTTGCAGCACCTCTGGCACAGATTTGCCACAGTGTGTGGCAAATGCCCTCTCCCCTTCCCCAGACCTCATCCAGTCACCCGCAAAACTCCGCCTCCTCATCCGAATGAATCCTCAGCTGGAACTATCTCTCTGGATCACTGCAGCCCTTCATCTCCCAACCAGAGCAGTGCTGTGCCATACCCACAGAGTCCAAACTCTTTGGATCTGGGACTTTGGGCTGGTTTCCATATTTCAGGGAAAGGGCCTTTCTGTAAAAGGCAGCACTTCTGCTCTGTGCAAGCATCATAGTGGGAGTTTTTCACTTTGCAGTTGAAAAAGAAACTGACTGGGCCACAAAACTGCCCAGATCCCCCAGCTGCCTAAGGGAATGATCACAAAAGCCAAGTTCACCCTCCTGGGAGGGTTTTCCTCAATAGCCCTGGCCAGTGAGAAGGAGAAAGGCAAAGCAGCTCCTCCTGGCAGCCACAGCCTCCCTGCCACCTCCACTTGGGGACATGGCAGCCACCAAGGCTGCAGCCATCAACTCCCTCCACTGAGGAAATTGTACCTTGGCGAGCTTGACCTTGATCACATGATTAATTTCACTTCTTTCACTGAGGCTTTAAATACTGTAAACCAGAACACTTGAAAGTGTTCAAAAAAAATTTTTTAATGGGTTTTACAGAAATAAACGACTTTCAACAGAACAGAAAAACAACTGCTATTAAGACATCTGTAGATAGTGCATTCCTTGTCCTAGGGATATAATTTCTTCCTAGTGCATGCAGGAATGTGGCTTCAGGTCTGTGAAATCTTCTCAGCACATGTGGAAAACTAGATAAAAACCAAATGGACAAGAAACTTTTCTTGTGTGTGAAAAAGAGCTTGTACAATATTCGTATTTAGTTTTTATTTACAGAGTTGTTGTTTTGGTTTTTGTTTTGTTTGTTTGTTTCATTGTTAAGAGTAAATATTTTTAGAAACTGTGAGATTACTTGACTACTGCAGTACACAATTCACAAAAATCTCAAGCAAGGAGAGCTGCTCTGAGGCTTCACAAACACCACCACTGTTGCTCTCAGCAATGGGTCAAAAGATGCCCCCAACGACTTGGTCCTGCACCATGGCTTACACTGACTCATGCCCAGGGATACTATTATGGTGATATCTCATTGGATGCAGGTCCTCCAAAGCATGTTTGCTTTCTAAGCAAGTCAATTTAGCAGCTAGTAAATGCCTCTCTGCTCAGGAGCTGCTGCTGCTGGCTCAGGGCTGGAGCAGAAAGCACAGGCACACCTGCAGCAAGTGCAACTCCAACAGGGTCTGCCAAACCAGATTTAAGTTTCTCACATCCTTACTCTATAGGTCAAAAAAACTTTTCAGAACTTACTGTGTCTTTATAGGCCCTAGTTGTGCAAGGAACAAGCAGTCGTAGGTAAATAACAGCTTGATTAACTAAGTGCCTCAGATTGAAAGGCAAATGCAAATATTTTGATGATACTGCTCCTCAGGTAAAAATCCGCCTAGTAAGAGCCCATTCCCAGAAACTAGCGAAGAGACATTTGGTAGAGATTTTAAGCAGAGAAAACCTTCTACATGCCCAGTTCCCAAGTTTTGTTTCATTTTAACTTCAAAACAACATCTAAGGTTGCAATGCATGCTAATTTGAGAAGTATCCATTAAAAAAAAAAAACAAACACAAAAAACACAACACAAACCACCAGTCATGGTTCTGCGATGACTATTAGTTCAAAATAATTTTGTAAACAGCAGTAACATACAGGGTTGCTGAAATTTCATATCAATGGTTTTGTCAAGCTGTCATTCTCCAGATGTGCTGAATAAACTGTTTTGGGATTGGACGCAAAGAAGATCAGACCGAGATAAAGAGAGGAAAAAAAAATAAAATCAAGATGCTCTTGGATTTACTGGGGGTGGTTTGTTTCAGGTTTTGTTTGCTTTTTTTTTTTTCTTGTTGTTGGACTCGATCTCAAAGGTCCCTTTCAACCATGAATATTCTGTGATTTAAGTTTAAAGACTTTTGGCAGCTTATTAAATGCATCAATTTAATACATTAAACTTCATTCTGTTGCCTCTTAAGTTACTTTACAATAAGGATGATAAATCAATGGAAATGCTCGCTTTGATGAGAAAACCCTCTTATAGCACCAACATCTTCTAAAAAAGTGAGTTCGTTATTGTAGAGACAAATCCCACTTTTTCCTGGGAATTAAGCGCTTACGTGGTTTGAAAGCTGTCTGGCAAGTTTCACACTTAAGGAGAAGAACTGAGAAAAGTTTGGGGTTTTTTTTCTGCTTTCCTGCTTACAGGAAAAAACCCCATCCCACAGCCATTAGTCAGTCACACATTTCATCTCATTTATTTTCAAGCAAATTCGGGTTGTGAGAAGGCCACCAGGAAGGCAGGGAAAACACTGGTGTAAGTGGCATATGAGGTATATTAAAAGTAATGAGGTGGGGGTTTTATATATTATATATATAATATATATTATATATTGGTTTTGACTTTTATTGTATGGGGAGCCTGAACTGTTGTAATAAAGATGCAAGAAGGAAGGAAGCACACATTTGACTTTTGCTGAAAGGGCTCAAATACATGCTTGAATTGGTCCTGCTTTTTAATCTTTCTTCAAGCTGTAAATGCTGGAAGGGGACCCATTGCACCACAGGATTTAAAGAGCCCTGGAGGATTTGCCCTGCTCCCAGGTAAACAGCAGCATGTGGTCCCTGGCAGCCTCTGTGCCTTAATGAAGCACCCAGGTCCTGTAACAAAAACTCTGCCTTCTAATTCTGCAAAACACCAGCTATGACACCATATGGGAAGGGCATAAAGAAAGGAGGAGGGGAAAGCAGCAGGGAAAGTCCTGTCTTTCTTAGCTTTACCACAACATTCTGGGATCAAAACTTTGCATTTACTGGGGACACAAAAGCCACTGGCAAGCCCTTGCCTGCGCCTCTGTTACTTGCTGTAAGCTAAAAAGCCTGTAGTCATGGTCATGGCCCATGCTGTTGCACTATCCATGAGTTGCAACTTCCATTTACAGCCCTGGGATGCAGCTGGAGCTGAAAACATTTCAGAGCCCACAGGACTGGAATCCTGGATTTTCTCAACTCCGGGTCAGTTAAAATTCTGCATCAATTTTGTGCTCTACGTATCCCGATAGGCTGCAAAAACCCTGAAATGCTAAATTTCATGTCCAGATCTAGATCAAATGCTTTGCAAAGCTGTAGTTACCTCCAACTCAAATGTGGACAGCAGGAGCACACAGCACTGCAGTCTGAGCATCAGTCCTAGTTACTGAAGTCCTAAACCCATTAAAAATTAATCAGGCAGACAAATACTGTAAGAGTGATTGCAGTTTTAGCCAAATGGGATTATAATGGTAAAAGTGGAACAGAATCTTGCATGAACCGAACAATTTGGGGTCAAATCCTTTGGAAATGATGTGCGTTATGATACGCAGAACAATGTACTTCCGCGTTGTCTTTATTTAGGTCCTGAACAAACCCAGCCCCTATTGTGCACTGGGAGCAGTGGAGCATTTTCCTTGGAGCAGATTAAGAAATGGTGTGGGTTTTCTCAGATCCTGAAAATTCCAAGCTTCTGCAGTCAGAGACTAACACAGCCCTGCTGATAAAAACCCAGGTGCATGTTTTTGTCAGTTGCCCTTCCCCTTTTGCATCAGCCCTCTGCCCCTGTGCTTTCTTTTAGGCCTTAGGGGACACAAATGTGCAGCTCTGCAGCGCGGGGGCTCAGCTCTCCTTCACACACGGGCTGGCCCAGCAAACACTACACCTTGCGCACCCTTTGCGATGCTGCCAGAAATCAATACCAAGCAATTCTGTGCCTGCAGCCTTACAATGGAAAATTAATTAAAAAAAAATAAGAATCAATAGCCTAACAGACCCTGACCAGTCCTGGTCTGCTGGAGACTAGGGATGGAGAGTTCGAGCACTGGGGAGCCACAGTGCAAAATTAGCATTTTTTCAATAAGCGGCGCAGCAGGCAGGCTCAGTGAGGAACCTTGCTTTGAGAGAGGCCAAACATCCACAAATCTCAGCACCCACAAGCAGAGAAGGCATCACAGACCAGCGCTGCTGAGAAAGAGCATAATGGAGCATTTTCCCAAGAAAGGAGCAGCCCTGATGAGTTCATGGGAACACACTCAAGATCCTGCACCTCTCAACTGGCTGCAACAGCATATACTTTACTGACAGAACTTTAGAGAGGCTCCTAAGACAAATATTAAGATATAAAAGTACCTAATAAAATAAAGCATTGGAGCATAAATTGAATTGGGACTGTGTTTGGCTCCCTAACAAGAGCCGACGCATGCCGGGACCAGTTTCATTGGTGAGGAAAGGTTAACACCCTAACAATTAAAATTTTTCCCATGCTGATATTTTCCATTTCTTCCTTAACGGTGGAAATAACCATAGTGCCTTTATAGAGATTTTTCTTCTAGAGCATAGGAACAAGAGATCACATGCTGTCCTTCCTCAGAGGCATTGTGATGCTTTTGTCTGGAAATGCAAGTGGCCGCCAGTGGCCAAACAGACCCAGATGGGCAGTAGCTGAGACCCCGGAGGCTCTTCTCTTGTCTGGCCACCAGACCAATGCCAGAAAACATAGTTTCTCTTTACTGCCCTCATTTAAAGATGGGGTAAAGTTTTGCTCTTCCTGTGGTGAGAGAGCACAGCTCTGTTGATAGCAGTGGTCAACATCTCCTTGAAGAGCTGCTGTATTTTCTCCTGTGTCCAAAGTCATCTGTTTATTTTGAAACAGTGACAAAGTCTCTGCTGCTCTCCAGACAACACTGTTACCGTGTCAGTACAAAACACCCCCCCCTCCCTGCATCGGCCTGCCTGTGTGCAACGGGTGGGAGGAGAGCAATTTCCTTTCGCGAAATTATCCCTCTAAAACCTTACCTCAGTTGTTTCTGGACGAGCCTAAAATTGCATGCCTCTTCCAGCCACATGCCTCTGCTGTTTCCTGAGCTGTGGCTTCATTTTCTGGTCTGCAAGCATAACCCCAGAGCGCAACGTGCTGCCTGTGCCGTCCCAACTGCTCGGCACCAAACAGATTTTTGGGCTGGCAAGAGGTTCTCCAGCCATTCTCCCAGTGTGTGCAAAAAGGACTGTTCTGAAGGTGAAGGCCAATGAAATGATATGCTACGTGACTATTTTTTCCTTCTGTTCTTAAAAATCCCTCCATATATCAGGAAAAAAAACAACAATCTAACCCAAAAGCCCTTTTCATGAGAGCAACTTCAGTCCATTACATTTCCAGTGCTGAATTTGAGGGTGTTTTACCGAGACAGAGATCAGTGCCCAAGAGAAGGAAGGCTGGCAGAGCTGCCAAGCCCTGTAAGAATCTGCAAATGAGCAAACAAGATTACTGTTACATTTTTCAAATGTCAGAGCTGGAAAATAAATATTTACATGACTTAGAAAAAGGTAAAGTAACAGAGATTTCTATCTGTCTGAGCAAAGCCAACGTGAAAAATCCTTCTTAGTAGTCAGGGTATATTGTTTGCAGCCTCTTTTGGACAGGGGACACATTCTTTATCAGTTTCCATGCATTTAAATAAATGATAAAAATTAACCAAAGCTAAAGCTCAAGGAAAAAAAATAAACAGCAGTTGTACACACTTATTGGCCAGTGGGATGGGGCAAACTAAGCCTCTTACAGAGCAAAACACATGAGCTGGGCCAGAGCACGGGGGCTGTGTATTGGGTCACGTTGGGCAACAACACAGGCACGTACTGCTGACGTGAGATTTAAATACGTCACTTACACCCACTCCCTAAATCACCCTCACTGGAAGGAGGCCACACTACTGTTACCCAGACTCTAGGCAGTAAATGGCAAAACACTTCATGTGCATCCCAATGGAGTTATTTTTCATAGCAAATATTTTTCATATATTTCATCATAGCAAAAGAATGACTTCAAGGGGGTTTTTTTAGGGATGGGTTGGCTTTCATGTGCCAGGGTCCTGACTGCTGTCAGACAAAAACAACCTGAAGTATTGGATTTGCAGGCAGACCTCCTCTTCTCTCCACAGTTGGCCTGTGTTTGTCCCATAGCTCTGCCCTCAAGGGAACAACCCTGCCACTGCTGTCAGGTTCTTTTTGGAAAGCCTCCCCACACCATGCAAGGATTCTTGTCCCCAAGGGCAAAGGGGTCTGCCATATTAGGGAATCTTGGCTCCACACCTGCAGGCTCATAGCCTTCATTAACAAAAAGCTGCACAGCTTCTCATTTGCACAAAAATTACCGTAAGAAACACTTATGTACCCCTTAGTAGATGGCCCTTCACCTCCCCTTCATCATCCTCTCCCCATAATAGTCTCACAAGGACTGTTCAAAATTCAATTTCCACATTGTGAGTGGTTCTCCCAGTTGCATGCAGGCACCCAGGGACAATGGGACGCCGCTCTCCTGAGGGTGTGCTGCCCTGAAGAAAACACAGGGCAGTAAGGGCCGGACTTCAGCCGCCTTCCCCAGCACAGCGCAACCCATCCTCCTCGCAGCAATGGCAACAGAAGAGAGAAATTCAACACCAAGAAATGCTAAACCCCAGCCAAAACCAAAAGCCAACAGAGCAGGCGGCCAGCAGGGTCGTGTAAGTATGCGATATGTGACAGCATGCTGCGCTTTATTAAACAGCGAGCACCTCGCAACAGAAGAACAGTCTCCAAAACGTTAATTTCCCTGCAGTTGATTAACTGTCCTGCATCCAGACTCACATTACCTCCGAGACTAAGCAGGCGTGGGAGGGAAACTGGCAGCAGCCATGGGGAGTGAGTGCCAGTGTGTGATCGTGAAGTGCTCTCACACCACGTTTGGGACTATTGCATTCCTCAGGGAGATGCCAAATACTCCCTCCCTGCCGAATTCTTCACTTTTTTGGCGGATGGGGATTAGGATGAGAGGAAGTCAGTGCCTGTTTCTTTTTCAATCAGACACTCCTGCCCCGATTCTTTCGGGCAGGCTGACAGACAGAGACATACCGCCTACCCCCGAAACGCTTGCGTGCGAGGCTCTCAGGAGCCTCCTGGCTGCAAACATCTCTTTTTAATAGAAGTGATACCTCTTCAAAGCTGTCTTGCCATGCATTTTAACACAGAAAGGCCTCTCAAACAACAGCTTTTTTGTTTTGTTGTTGTTACTCATTTCGCTCTACAAACAGGAAGGTGACTGAGCTGTCCCCATCTCCCAGAGCATGTGGCTGCCACACACAAATGTCAGTCTGTTTCTGAAGGCCAGAATGGAGCAACAGGAGTGGTCTTATTCCCGTAAGTCAACAAACAATGTTTAGAAAGGTCTGTGCTGTGGGAGGATTTCCTAACGTAATACAAGTCATCAGACTTAAAACACATGCCTACTCTGGTGAAATTAATAAAGCAACAAGGCTGTGTAGGAAAACAGATACAGGAAAACAAGAACTTTCTCCTGATGACTTCATCCCACAGGGGTCAACTGCAAATCAAGGACAGTGTTGGTTGGGAAGGGGAAGCTCTGGAGATTTCTTGGAGAACTTGAAAGGAAACTTGTAGAGTTTAATAACAAAAACAAATTTTTTCTTGTTAAAAAAAAAAAAAAAAGAACACTTTCCCAGCACTGTACCATGAGAGCATCACTCATGGGGAGAGTGTTGCAACCTGCATAACCAAGGAATGAACCTGGCCTGAAGCCACGTCAGAGTTTGTTTCACTCCTTTTTTACCATGTGGACAATATAGAAACATGTGAACAACCTTGTTGGGGAACAACCACCACTTTTATCCATGTATTCTACTCAGGCAATAAATGAGGTTAACTTTTAAATATGGAAAAAACCCCAAAACCCCAACCAGAAACCCCAAAATGCCAAGTAGTCATCAGTTAGCCTGAAGAAACTAGGTTAAGGTTGTGGCAACGATGGAAATTTGCCCCTACCTGCAAAGCAGGCAGAGAGGGAGGGACACCCCAGAAAGGGCTGGGCTGCCCCAGACGCACACCCAGGCTGTGTGCTCCTCACACACACTCAGAAAAAACAAACCAAAACATCTAGAAAATTAAATGTTGGACCTTTTTTCCCATGTTCTTAACGTAACTATCAAAATGAAAGCTGATCCTGTTGTGTGGAAGCCTCTGAGCAATCTCCTGGAGCCCAAGAGGAAATCCTAGGGAATATTCATGGCTCTTGGCAGCACAGTCCTGGGCCAGACAGACCTTGACCTACTCCAGTGCAGCCATTCCCAGGTATGCCATTGTCTGCTTTGACCAAGCAGAGCTTTACGTAGTACACACAGCTGCAGGACTTGGGCAGCACACTGCAGTTATAAAAGTTTTACCTCTCCTCTTTCCATCGCTTGGGGAATAAAAATGTTTCTCATTTATTACCAGGAAGATCTTCCTCTCTACAACTGCAGGACCTCTAATTTCCCACTTTTAAACAACACAAAAAGTAGTACGTTTTAGAAACGTACATTAAAATCCCACGTTCACAGATGCATGCAAGAAGTACCTTTCTATGGTTTAAAAGAAAAGCAAAACCCCCCCCACACTTACTTTAACTCTTGCAATCAGATTTTGCCAAAACACTTAATCTACTTTAAGCTTTTGTGCAAAAAACAGGAGATACGCTAAATCTCCCATTTCCAGTACTACATTTGATTCAATATTAACCGTTGAAAAGAGCAGGGATAAATATCCTCAGAACACCACCATCACCACAAACTAACTCCCTGTAACTTCTAAATAACTCTACCTTTTGGGAAGCTGTTTTTTGAGAATAGAACACAACATTCACAGACATAAAACATTGATCATTGGCTCTCTAACCTCAAGTCTTGTACCTGTCTTCCTTAAGTTATATAAATGGTACGCTAAAACACAAAAAAATAATGAAGTTACTGCAACTCCACCAGCCGTATAGAATAGGGATTAATTTAGTATTGAAATGTCTAAACTACAAAAACGTTTACATTTCTTACTTTTTAACCAAAGAGAAGAAAGTGAATAATAGCCAAAGCACGTCAGCGTTATTGACTCCAGAATTCAGAGGGATGGAAGAAAGTTTAATAAGCACTAGGTAATTTTCCTCAGACTTTGCTAGTTATAAGGCTTATAAGCATGTGATGTTTTTATGTATTCTTGTAAAAGTATGTTTTAAATTCCTTAGTATGTGCAGCTATATTGACCTAATGAAGTTTATCATTTCAGCCAGAACGATGTTGTTTTGTGAGGCTATTACCGGCAAGTTTCCAGACTCTTATGAAATACAGCTGCTTCACAGCTCCTGACAAATCCAGACGGCGCCTCTGGGCACCTCAAAGCTCAGTGGCAGATTTAAAAATACAATTCACAGGTCACTGTCCTCAGACAAAGCTTCAGCTAGATACAAGCATATTGTGCTAACAACCCACTGAGTGCAATTTTAACCTACTGTAACTTTACATGCAAAGGAAGAAAAATCTTTCACTGCAATGATTAATCAATAACAGTCACAGGGAGGTTTCTTTTATTGCTTCTGAACCTACATTTGAGCTGCAACCATACTTGTGCTCCCCTTTGACACCAGAAACTCTGTAGCAGTCTAACAGCACAGTGGATGTGCACTTTTCATTGCACTATACCAGAGAAAACATGAAGTCCCAGCAAACATCTCTACAGCTGCATTACGAGATTCATGTCTGTTCGACGTGCCAGCCCCATTGCTACCTGAAGCAGCACTTTTTATTTCCACAAGCTGACAGCAAATTGTAGAATGGTTTGGATTGGAATGGACCGTGAAGATCATCTAGTTCCAACCCCACTGCCATGGGCAGGGACACCTCCCACCAGACCAGGTTGCTCAAAGCCCCATCCAGCCTGGCCTTGAACATTTCCAGCGATGGAGCATCCACAGCTTCTCCGGGCAACCCGTTCCAGTGCCTCACCACCCTCATAGCAAAGAATTTCTTCCTGATACATAATCTAAATCTCCCCTCTTTCAGTTTAAAACCTAAATCCAATCCCACTGCAACTAGCAGCGACATCTGTAACTAGATCAGGATATAATTTCCAAGCCCCTAACAATAATAACCTAGTCAAACACAAGCCCAAAAAGTGAAGATTTTCACATACTGATCTGTCCGCAGGAACTGCAGTTTCAAATACCAGTTCTACAGAGATTGCTTATAAAGAGATGGTAAAGTTTTATCGTTTTGGATGTGTTGAGTGAAAACAGGTTTCAAGAAAACATAATGCCATAAGGTAATGCATGATAAAATAAAAACTAACCCAGAAGCTTTCATAAAATTAGTTTTCTACCAGCTCTGAAAAAAATCCAAGTTGCAGCAGAAGAAAGGTGGTTTTATTTTCTAGCACTATTAGACGTTATTTTAAACACTTCTGATAATTGCTGTTATCTGTAATTGCTAGCTGAATTATATGCTCAGACTTTTATTTGTCCCAGAAACAACAGAAAGGTTTCAAAGTTTCCAAATATTGTGGAGAGGTTTACAAAATGCTGAAATGCCTTTCTCTGTGCGCATGCATGTGCGCGTGCACAGGTCGATGGAAAGCCGCAATTCTGACATTTTGCCTTGGAAAAAGTCATAGAAGGTCAAGAGCAAAGAAAACCTCAACACTCCATTAGAAGCTTTACTACATTTTTGCGGTGCCTTTGGCATCCCCTTTCTTAGCATTTGCTACTCTTCCTTCAGCCCTGGCTGCCGCAGCGCGCTCAAGCTCTGCCAACCCCAACTCACACAGCAAAGCCCATCTTTCGAAGCACTGAGCACTGTAAAAGTAACGTCCTCCCTACTTGCCAATCTCCCCATCTGCTGCCACAGCAGGGGTGTTGGGAAAGCTCTGCTTAGATGTCACACTGCCTGTTGCTGGAAATCTTTGCCATCTGCTATTGCCTTTACTCCCATGCCACACAAAACCATCAGTGACTCTAAACGGAAAGGAAAGCCTTTATCAGATGCTTAAAAAAAATGTTAATTTGAATCATGACTGCTCTTTGATTGCTCTTATATTCACACAAACATAAAACATCAGCAGAGAATAAAGCCTAAAGATGCAAGGTCAGATTTGTATGGATATTAAATTACTACACATATTCAACAGTTTACCCCAAGCCTATTTCTTACAAAAACGTTTTTAAACTGTGATTTGGATGACTTTTGACCTGTGTCAATAACACATGATTCTCTCCCAAAGCCAAGCCCTGAATTCATCACACAGCATGTTGGAATGCAATTTAAAACCATACAGCATCATACACAGAAACACACTTTCTCTGCCCATCCAGCACCCAGGGCTGGAGACCCGAGCACCCAGCAGTGGAGAGGACCCTCCTCAGGGTTCTACTATTTGATTTAATGTAAATATTTACACTCACACCTGACAAACAAAGCCCTGGATGAGGCTAGATACATAATTCAAAATATGTCTGACTACAAGAAGCATTTTAAAACAAGGAAAAACAAGCATTTAGAAACTAAAGCATGCTTTACAATCCTTCTGTGGTCCAAATACCGGCATTGACACTCAGCTATACAGCCAGATGCTAACAACTTCTAGGACGGCCCAACACACGGACAATATATCTCCTACCGGGACAGCAGACCGAAGGCTCTGCTACAAAGCACCCCATTGTGCACGCAACAGACAGCAAAGAGAAAGAACACATTGCCCAGACACAGTTTGCAATCAACTTGTTTCTTCTAAGGGATTGTAAAAGAGGACTTACCTTTGTAGGTGGTCCTCGTGCACCGCTCCTCCTGCCTTGCCTCACTTTTGCTCACCAGGGCTAACGTTCCTCATTTCAGGGTAACTCAGCCAGGAACTTGTTGCGACAAATGCCTCTTCTTCACACACTGCTTGCAACCCCACACCACAGCACCGAGGAGACCCATCCTACCCTCATGTGGCCAGCACCAGGGGAAGGAAGGGCTCTGAGGGCAGCTCATCACCAGCAATGGCCCCCACCTGGACCCAGGGGCAGCTCATCACCAGTAATGGCCACCACCTGGACCTGGGGGGGGGGTCACCAGTATCCCCTCCAGGGGCACCTCATTGTGCACCAAAACCATCAATCCCAAGTGGCTCCCCACAGCTGGGACATCCTTACCTTCATGTGTTAAACCAGCACAACCAGCCTCAGCTCCCGGGCCTGCAGGTGCTGAGGTGAGGGGGCGAGGCGGCCGCAGGTGCCATCTTTCTTTGGTTGAAGGTGACACCGTGACCGGTGGCAGCATCTTACATGTCAGAGCTGGTCGGGGCTACTCCTAAACCCACCCTGGGGAGAGGGAGCTCGGAGGGGTTTGGGTCAGGGCAGAGCTGAGGGGTCTCTGTGAGGAGATGGCGGGGCAGGGGCAGTTCTGGCCAGTTCCAGCCGGTTCTGGGGGCCCAGCTGAGCCCCTGAGGGGGAGGGAGGTGAGAGGCGGGAAAGGGCTGCCCGGGGCAGGGAGCAAAGGTGAGGGGGGAAACAAAATGGTGGTGGGGTTAATTTGTCTTTGTTTCTCACCATCCAAACCTAGTTTAATTGTCAAGAAGTTAAATTCATTTTCCCCTGTGAGAGTAATTGGTAAGGGGTGTCCCTGTCCTTATCTCTACCCAAGAGCTTTTTCACCTTATTTTCTCCTCTGCCACGCTGGGGTGTGTGTGTGTCATGAGAGACATCTGGCCACTGCTGACCTGCCACAGGGGCTCGAGGTGCACCTTGGCCACTTTGTACCAGTTATAGTAATACAACCTCTCTGTAGCAGGGCCCTGTGAGATGCCCAGCTCGGGACTGTGACCCAGACAGGTTATTTGGAAGCACTGAAAAGGATGAGTGGCCGGAGGGGAGGTAAATCAGCCGACCAGGAGCTCCTCTGATCAAGTATCCCTCAAGTATCCCTCTGCCACTGCCAGGTGAGAGTATTGCCCATGTCTTAGATACTGCCCGTACTGTGGCAGTAATAACGTGTCCATGTCTGGTGCTGCCATTTCAGAAAGGATGCTGCAACGCACATAAAGGATGAAGAATGAGGTACAGAGATCCAAAAACCTTCAGTAAAAGATACGTGGAACTCCATCTAGCTAACTAGCAGGGACAAAACCCAAAGCATGGCTTTATTGCAACTGAAGTATCTCCTTGGGGAAATCTGAGGTATGATTTCATTTAATTTATGTGACAAATCACAGAATCACCTAGGTTGGAAGGGACCTTTTAAGATCATCTAGTCCAACCAACAGAAATAAATAAAAAAAAAACACACAAAAACAAACAAACAAAAAAACCAACACACACCACACCCACCACAAGAAGTGGCTGAAAATAGATTCTGACTTTATCTAGATTTAAAGTTGTTAGACTTCTTGCTTAGAAGGGAAAAACTGTCCACTTAAACACCTGCTAAAGATTGGCAAGTAATTGAAAATGACAAAATGGGGTTTTTTGTTGTTGCTAATCGAAAACTTTCAAACACTTTCACAGTAGAGTTATGAACCTGTGTTTATAAAGAACAGGCTCAGTACTTAATGATGAGATATTAAAAACATTCATGAAACATTGCCTCTGTCTCTTCAGAGCAGTGATTTGGTGATGTTTCTTAAAAGGTACATCATACTTCCAAGCAGATGCTCCGTTTGGCCACTATCACTTGAGATAAAGCTACTGAAAATGTAGTGCACCACATAGTTGGTTTCCTCCTCTAATCATTAATCATTACCACTCCAACTAATAAGTAACAGCAAAGCAAAAGTTTGCAATATTTTCTCTCCCTTTAAGACCTGTTGCAGCAACTCTTCCCAAAGTCAAATATGGACACTTTAATCCACAGCTTCCTAACAGCTGCTCATGTTAATCTTCGACCATTCAACTCCTCACTTAGGTTATAAAATGGCAATATTACACCTTGTAAATACGAAGAAAATTGTGCCGGAAGAGTTCTTCATTAGGATGTTACATAATGAAAGCTGTGAATACTGCAAAAGGAAAATAAACCATTAAGCAGCATTTGCCACTGTTCATTTCACTTATGGGTCCCTGTGGAGTAAAACTTACTTTTATGCAGACTTGAATAGCTGCCAGAAGATAGACCGTAACATTTATTTTGACAAATACCTATCTAACAGGGGCAGTCCACTTAATTTAACAGGAATTAAAAGAACTCTGCTTTCACAGAAGCAGCTTAGCCAGGGACAGCTTTTATGGAAAAAGGAAGGCCTGAAAATTTAGGCTATCTTGGACTTCTGCCTTTTCATGCTTGAGCATGAAACAAGGGCATAAAGTGGTTCCCTTGGGTACATAAGTTCAGAGACTGTTCACCATGGCACACACGGTTCTCATCTCTGGGTAGGTGAACATGTAGCAGCTAGACATTTCTTACAATATATTACCAGGTCTAGAAGTCTGGAGAACTTGTTTTCAAAAAAAAAACGTAGGCAAGATCACAGCATGCACAGAGGAAGGAATATTGCTCTACCATGGGTTTCTTTTCTGTGCTTCAGCACAGAACAACTTCACTCAATTCAAGCAAAAGGAAAAGCTGACCTGTTGAAGAGTTAGAGGTCAAGCAAGAAAGCTTTCAACATCTTTTTGATATTTCTGTGCACCTCCCATGTTGAATAGCACACAAAAACATACCCGAATGTTTAATCAGAAAATTATTTGCCTTTAGGAATCATAAAGAACTTCATTTCTCTCCTGCCAAATTTTGTGAGCTTGGAAAATCTTCATTAGATAAAAAGATGCTTTAAGATGAAACACTGAACTATTACCTGATTTTGGGAAGGGAGGTGGAAGGGATAGAGTCTCAGTGATTCTTTGTTATAACATTGTGGGGCTTTACGTATACACACAAATTCTGAAATATCCATAAAATTTCACTTAAACTCAAAATAAACCAAGGGTACAAAACCCAACCGATATTTAATTTCTAGTACAGTCTTGCATTTTCGTACAGTACTTAATGCCAATTTTATCCCAGATATTATAATCACAAAAAACTGAACACTTGAAAGTGATTTGACAAAGAGAACATCTTGAAGCTTACAAATTCATCACATAATGAGTAAGCAGAGAGAGGACTTGAAAATACTGGGCTTCAAAGTTTTCATCAGACCAACGTATCTGTTCAGTCCAGAAGTTCTCTCATACCTCCTGACGCATTTACACAGTGAGAAGACGCACTAGGAGCTAGATCATAAGGGATTCTGGTTTTGGGGTTTCATTATGTTGTCTCTGTAGCAGGTCCAGTGCAGAGAATAACCACATATTAATACGCAACTGAAGAACATGGACGCATTGGCCTCAGCAGAAGTACTATGGACAGATGGGAAACAAGGATGAAGTGTGCTGTTGACTCCAATAACTAATATTAAAGAGGAAATAGACAGGCATTAAAGAATCTTTCTATGAATAATTATGTATTTATTATTGGTTACAGGAAGTGCCCTGCGGAGTCACTTTGCATAATGATTTTTAAACTGTAATAGGAACACCACGCGAAAGGACAGATGCTCCTTTCTATGAATGTATTAAAAATAACTAAACAAATTAATGAATGTTTCCTTTACTTTGTGTTCTTCATGAACAACCACCCATCTGAAGAAATTATGCCCTCATCTAAATTGGCCTTGTAATCACAACATACTCTTTATGTTGTGCTTACAAATACCATTCCTCACACTGACCAATGATGACCATAAGCATCTGTATCTTCACTGCCATAGTTTTTAAGTTCAACAGAAAAAGTAAAGGAAATGCAACTCTGGCTGAAAACGTAAAATGCTTCAAAACTTCCCAATAGTATTTATTTGTCTGAAACTTGACTGCTCACCAGAGGAGAGCAGAAGCTAGAGCCAAGTACAGGAGAGCCAAGATCTAGGAGAGGTGAGCAGACACCACCAGGAGCCAAGACAGACAGCAGTGCCAGAAGTGTTATTTCCAGTCTCCAGTCATGACTCAAATCTCTTCAAAAAAATCCTTCAAAGCTCTCATCCACACCAGCGGTTCTGGATACTCTCCACATTAATCACTTGTAGGAAAAGAAGTGAATGTTGTGCTTGTGCAAGCAAAAAGCTCATGAAACTGCATTTAAAAACTAGCCCTTTCTAGCATTTGAAGTCCAAAAGTATAATGGAAACAAGTACTGACTCAACAGTGGAGCATCTGCAACCACTTTCAGTGAAGATGGAAGATAAGCCAGTGCTGGAGGCATGCTCAGGAGAAACCTTCCTACGTGACAGATGCCTTCAGCGTTCCAGCTTGCTGTCTATTGTCACCGCTTGGTGCAAGAAGAAAGACAGAAGGGACAAAGATAATTTAAATACAGCTGCACAAAAATATCTATTGGCCTACAGGAATTAGTTAGCTAGTTGTCTCTCATCCAGTTTCAAAGCAAGATTGAAATCTGTCAGCAATTTAGCCTCAGTTACCATGCTAGCTTTGTTGGTACTGATTTCTAGATGCTAGACTATGTAAAAAAGTATCTTTCAGTACCAAAATGATCAGCATTTTTAGTACTGAATTGTCATTGCTAAGCATCCAATGCTGCATTCAAGCTTTTTCAGAGTAAGGATCTTTTTGGTACCTCAACTTCACATTGAGGTGAGTTTAGGCTTATTCTTGAGAAACCAAAACCTGTTCTGCTGCACGGCGGAGAGATTCCTGCTAGAGCAAAAAGTTGTGAATGTTTTGTTGAATCTGAACTTCAATTTTGTTTTGCTTTAAAATGGATTCGTTCTTGGGTTCCATCTTCCTTTTCCCTTACTACATATCACATATCACAAGATTTACTGTCTCCCAAAAGTCTCTTTTGTTACTCATCCCCTCAAAAATCTTACATCTTTTCCACTTCTCTTCCATATCATCTATATACAGCATAAGATTGCATTTTCTGTGGATGGTTTTGATTTTAGGAACCATAACCTAGTGGCATGTGCATTTCAGGCTTCTTCAAATCTTCTGGCCTTCATAGATGACAAACTCTGATTTTTATCACAGCAAAAAAGGGCAAGAACTTCTGTATCAATTCATGGTCCTAGATTTATTACATTATTGGCAACATTATTTCTTAAAACATTCATCACCCATTGTTAGAAGTGACAATTTTTTTACTTAGCTATATAATTGGTTCTTTTTCTTGTATTATGTTTTGCTTTTTCCATCTGTTCGTTTCCACAAAATTGCAACACAGTTTTGGCGCAAATGAGGTAATTTCCATCACAATGTATTCATCTTCATATTTTCGTCAAACATCTGGAATCACTTGGTATTTCTCTGTAGAGCAAATATTGCCCAAGTCTTCCTCCTTAGAGGGGAGAAACTTGACGCTAGATGATGCTTTGACTAGCGCATAAGTTTCTGCATCTTCATAACCAAGTATCTTCATTTTCCAACATAATTCATATCTACTCTGATTCAATTCAGAGTCAAAAGAAATTCATCGAATACTTCTTGTAATTATAGCTCAAAATATCCCAGTACTCTAAGGAGTACTGGGAATAACAAAACAATACACTGTAAAAACACTTGCCTGTAATTCCAATAATTTCCAAGTATTTTCTGGACTATTTATTTAAAGAAAAAAACAAGTTGAGAGAGTTCAAACATTTTTTTTCCTTCGAGGCTGAAAACTTGCTTTTTGATGAGAAGTTGGGAGTCAATGTTTTTGCTTTTCCTTATGGTTGTTTTGCAATTAAACCTTATAACAATAAGTAGTTTATTAACATTTGAATCTGTTCTTTAATAGGATACTTCCTTCAAAGTGAGAGGACAAAATCTAACAACTGTTAGCTCTGCCTAGTAGTTGTGTCAATATAAATAGTGGCAAATGTGACTGTTCTACTTTGATTTACAGAATAGAATATTTCAGTTGGAAGAGACCTACAGTGATCATCTAGTCCAACTGCCTGACCAACTCAGGGCTGATCAACAGTTAAGACATATTAGGGGTATTTTCCAAACGCCTCTTAAACACTGACAGGCTTGGGGCCTCAACCACCTCTCTTAGAGGCCATTCCAGTATCTGACCAACCTCTCGGTAAAGAAATGCTTCCTAATATCCAGTCTGAACCTCCCCTGGTGCAGCTTTGAACCATCCTATCACTGGATCCCAGGGAAAAGGGCTCAGCACGTCTCTGTCCACTTCCCCTCCTCAGAAAGCTGTAGACAGTAATGAGGTTGCCCCTCAGCTTCCTTTTCTCCAAACTAGACAAGTCTGAAGTCCTTAGCTCACAGGACACTCCTTCCAGCCCTTTCACCATCTTTGTTGCCCTCCTCTGGATGCATTCAAGGACCTTCACATCCCTCTTAAACTGTGGAGCCCAGAACTGCACACAGTATTCAAGGTGAGGCCTTGCCAAAGGTGAATACAGAAGGATAATCTCCTCTTTTGACCAGCTGGTTATACTGTGTTTGATGCACCCCATGATGCAATTTGCCCCTTTGGCTGCCTGGGAACACTGCTGACTCCTGTTCATAATTTAGAAAATTTATAAAATCTGCTTTGTTGATTTATGAAATGTTAAATATTAAAACAAGGAACACTATAAATAGCAACTTCTGTATATCTGTAGCACAGGAAACAAAGATAAAACCCAAATTTTCCTTAATGCAATAGCAAACCATAATCTTCAAAAAGACTCTTGTAATTTCTGGATTTAGTTTTTAGGTATAGAAATGCCCCAGATAATACCTTAAGCCAAAAGAAAAATAAAGGAAATTTATACCAAAAGCATGAGTTTATTGTGTGGTGCTTTTCAGGTTTTCCTCACAACTATCCCTAATTCAAAGTAAGAGCTCATTTATCTTTTAATGATTTCACACATTCTGTAAACACTTTCCTAGTTGTCTCCATATCTTTACAGCTCTCCACTTTCTGAGAAGCTGTTGAAAATACTGTAGACGCCAGTGATGCATATTACAAAAATGTCTAGAAGTCCATTTGCTTTTCTGTCTTCTCAAATCCTCAAGACCTTTGCAGCAGCTCCAAACAAAAGCCAAGCCTTTTTTTAACTCAGATGCCTGTGACACAAAGCAAGCCGGTTCTTCAGGTATAAAAGGCACCTGCATCAGTGTCCAGACTTGTCTGGAATCAAATCCTTCTTGGCTTATTTCACAGTATAGGCACAAGTTTCTGGATATCCTTGCCTACCACACCTTTCCTGACCAGCCCACAACAGAACTCACACACCTTTTATAACCTATTTTTCCAAAGCCCTGGAAAACAGAGTCACCACCAAGTATTTGATTGGAGTGGGGTCAAACACTAAGGACAGGTGTCTCACTGTTAACCTTTACACAGCTTGGAGAATCCGTCTCTTTTCTCTTGTGTTTTGGCAACATTTCTTAGTAGACATCTTCCTCTTCAGACTGGAAGTCACCAGTTTTGCTCTTCTGATTGGTAGCAGAGAGAGGCGATAAGCTTCAGGACAGTGAAGCCTCTTTGTTCAGGAAGGAATCCTGTTCATGCCAACACCGTGCCATGCCAGGTGCTGGGAATGCTGCTCGCACCACAAGGAGAGCGGCCATCTAGCTCTCACACTCCAGCACTGGTCCTCCTTTTTCCCACGCCAACTTTACCACTCTGCTGGCTGAAGCCATGTGGTGGTCCATCAAAAGCAACATTCCCAAATAAATGGTCACCAAAGGAAATGATCTTGTTTCAGGCCTCTGTAGTTCACTATTGCTCAGGCATCAAACACGCTCTGCAATTTGCAAGTCCACCTGCCTGTGCAATTTCCACATAGTTTATGCCAATGCCTTGTGAGTTCGTACTCAGCACTAAACCCTTCAGTTATTCTCAACAGAAGAGTCTGCTGATCTGTCCCCTTCCCAGACTCATTCCCACATCTGCAATTCCCAGAGGTATTCAGAAAAATAACTCAGATTTTTCAAAAAGGTCAGTGAGCCAGGAATACTGTAATTTAAGTGGAGACCTGTGTGTATAAAATAGTTAACGAAGGAAACACGTTAGGCTGGAATAATGAAATGCCTGAATGCACTGAGTGAAGCAAGTAATATTACACTTGTATCACTACTTGTCAGACAAACAGACAAGACTGATGTAACATTATGTACATACTACCTCAGCATGAAAGCTGTATCTCTCACTAGACTCTGACTGGTTGCATGGCCAGCATCCCAAATAAAAATTCCCTATTGTTTTTTTCCTGCTTCTACACTAGAAGTGGTAGCATAATGACCATCATGAAAGAGTACATACAACTGTCCTGCTAATCACCAAGCATACGTAGACATTAAAACACGAAGACCAAAGAAAGAATAAGTCTCATGCAAATCTCAAGCCTAACCATTAAAAACAGCTATGAATTGAATCTGAGAGAATTTAACTCTTTTCATATTAATTTTTAAGGAGAGGTATCTCAAAAAAAGCACGCGTTCTCATTTAAAAACCAGACAAACACACTGTAGGTGATATCAAAAGAACAGTAAAACACACAGAGCACTAGCATGTGAAAGAAACATGTTGCAATTGTGTCAAATACTGCTTTTTATATTTTATTAACAAGCAAGCATCCCTGGAACTGGGTCTATATAAAAAATATTTCATTAACCAATAAGAATACAAGGGAGTTATATAAATTTATTTTATGCAACATTGATTAGTTTTGAAAATTCCCATTTTTAATGTTTTAATTTCATCTTTTATTTAAAAAAAAAAAAATCACTAAAAGGACACAACCCACAAAAATACAATCTGTATCTGCTCTATATTTACAGATAACTGGTCACTATTAAGGCACAGATTTAAAACTAACATTTTTATGTAGCAAGTCAAATATTTGTGCATAATATAACACTAACAATATGGTACACTGTACTGTTATATTCCCTTTGTGGAACCAAAATAAGTGAGAAATTTTTTTTCTTCCAGTGTGTTGTTCTTTTTGTGTGTGAAGCCCTATTGAAAAATAATGTTGTTAATGGGAAATTCTTCACTTCGGTGTAGATGATGTAAGCACTGCTCAGCAAAACACCACATCAACTTAATACTGTAGTAAAATCAGTTTCTGAGTATAGTACTGTCTGGATACATAGTATGTACTTACAAAAGACTAAGAATCTATGAGTGTAAAGGGGGAATGATGCTTTTAAGTTTAGGCAAAATAAGGAAGATGGGGTTGCAGAAAATTCTGTACAAAGTGTTGCTGAATATTTATTTCATTTAAAATATTTTATAAAATTAACATGACTGAATACAATTTGATTTGCAACCACCGGTCTTGCAAATGCAAACACCTAAATGACAGCTTATCTGTAAGCACGTAAGTAGTCCATGTGAATAGAACTATCTACGTGCTTAGAAGTAAGGACAAGTGTAAATATTTTTAGAAATAGAAGTTGTAGCTTCCATGAAGGTTTCCATGAAGTTGCTCTTGCCCGTGTAACACACATACACACAAATACCTCATAGATATGTGGATATTGACTTCTGGCATTTGAGCACAGTAACTCTGACGTGAACTTTGTGTGTGTACAAGAAGCAGTTGTATCCATTCAGATCTCTGGTACAATTTTAAAACCAGAGGAAGCTGACTGCTGCTTGATCTACAGGGGAAGTCACCCAGCTATACACCATTAAGTAGATATGGCTGAAATGAGTACTGAGCAGTTATTTTTTGCTAACCACAACAAAACTTTGTATTATTGCTTAATCATCTATGCCCTCAAGTAATAGATTCTTTAAATTCCCTTTGTGTGTGCAAATTTCTTTATACATCATTTTGTATTCTCACCTTAAAAGAAAGAATGATCCATGGAAAGTGTCAAAACTATTTCTCACCCATTTTTGCATAAAACCCAACTACTGTAAATGTTATTCTAATGCCTTCTTTTAAGAGCACTTGACAGTGGTTTATGTCCATCTCAAAAGGCTTGTACACCGAACATAAATAATACATTACAGTAGAGGTAATTCACAATATTTCTTATGGGAATGCTTTTCAACAAATTAATGCTTGGAAACTTCATATTGCATTGCAGAAAGAGGCACTTAATGAATTCCTTCATTATCAGAACCCTTCATAAACTCATAACAAGACATCTGTAAAGACAGAGGAACAATATTGCCAAATTATTTGGACTTTCACAGTATAAGAATGCAATAGTTAGCTCTAGCCATGTATAATATGGACTCTTTCAGTTGAACATAACTTGTTTCAGAAATAGTTCATCTCCAGAGTTTTAAACATTTCTGCAGCTGACAATTACAAATCTAGATTGAATAAAACAGATGCTATTACACCTATTTTATGTAGGTCGCTTAATCGCTGCATGCATAGTCATGTAAGTAATATGCGTCATTTGTTAAATGGCAACAGTGCTGTCTTGTCAAATTAGATTAGTTGTCTGTTTAATCAAACCGACAGCCCAGAGCTCTAGTTTGATGAATGCCTTTCATTCTCTACCATAAATCTGCAGTAGATCAGTTTAATCTGTTACGTATTGTAGGTGTATAGAATCTAAAAATAAAAGTCTGATATAAATAAGTGTCCTTTAGTGGCAGGGTGCTAAAAATAGCCCTTTGCTTTGAGACAACCATTAAAAACAGTTTTAGCATAACAGGCAGCAGTTAAATATGATCACTGCAAAGGGTTAATATTGCAAGGTCCATTTTGGTCTTTCATTGCATCTGTTACAGTGAGCGAATATTATTGCAAGCAGCATGAGACTGCTTCAAAAGAGTGTAGTAGGACTGGTCCACTACCAAGTGGCTTGATTTTGGAACAATCTCTTCAGATAACTACCAGGGAGACAGAGAGAGGGGAAAAAATCTGCATAAGAACCAGTTTCTAGTACCATTATAGTGAGATGTGACTTAATGCAGGAACACCTGAAAAAATTTTGATTAGTGCCAATATAAAAATTGATATGGAAATGAAAGAGAGAAATAAATTTCCACAGGACAAGAAATCAGAACATGTAAAGTGCAGAAAGACCTCAATAATTATTTTAAGCAGTACCAGAAAAATCCATCTTGATAAAACCAAAATCTATGCTCTCTGGCATCCCAGCTCTTCATTCTTCCTTCATTCAACAAAGTAAAAATTCAGTGCATACATTATAGTTATAGGTAATAAAATACTAAACAAAGAACCCTATATTATTATTATTATTATTGCAAATTCTGTCCAATCTACACGAGTAAAACGTAACCCACATTTGGTGTTTTGAAAGACAACAGACAAAATGTGTTTTTCTCTTTTTTTGGCACAGTATTGTGCAGACAAAACGCTTTGGTCCTTGACACCCGAACTCCCAAAGTGCAGAGGGTGGTGTGCAGTGAAGGCTGTCCACAGGATTGCCATGTCCGTCTTTACAGCTGACTTTTTGAGCCACAACTTACTGCTACCAGCGACCGCTGACACTAGCAATGTCCGAATGATACTGACGCGGCAGTCTCCCACTGGCTCCACCTTCCAGGAACGAGGCACGTATGTTTGACGGGTCAAAGAGCTTTCTTCGGTTTTTATTCAGTTCTGTAAAGGTCACACACACAAAAAAAATCTCTCATCAGAAATTATTTTTTTGATCTAAATCAAGAGCAAAACTTCTATTTAAGCAACCAAAATATTTTAGAGAGCACAGTATGAAATGGAAATGTCCACGAGGTACTCATTTAATTTAACAGTTCAACGGGATAGTGAGAGTACCAGCTTAGAACTCAGAGGCTGCTTGGGATGCAGGCATCTATTTGGTGCAGTTCTTAATTGGCACTGATACAGTATGCAGTAGATAATATTTTGTGATACTGATTTAGATCAAATTGAAAAAGCTGAAACACTTTAAGAAGATTTTGTTATAATACTCAAAGGCTGCAATCTTCCTGAAGGTACATGCACACAGAACATATGGCTGCAGCACAATCATGCAATGTAAAACGAAATGACAGAAAAGTTTATTACTAACTTGATCGTTTCTCAATGCACAATTGTTTAAACACAACTCCGAAGCAATATTTTAACAAGGACTTTTAGAAAAAACAGACGCTCACCTCTCATTCAAACATGTGCCCTAAGCTTGTATTAGCAAATGCTTACCCGAAATGTTTTTCCTTTCCCCACTTTTCTATTCATGTAAACAAACTCCATGATAGATACAAATCACTGAAAGATTACACAGATTTTCATGACTGCTATTGAACTAAGTACATTGCATTTTTACATTTTTTATGCCACCGTTTTAAATTAATAAAGAAACATTCACTAATGGCATCAGTGGAAGAGATACAATTGGGAGAAAAGTGACCTGGTGTTACAATGAAGCATCTGGAGAAAACTATTCTTCTGATACAGATTCATTGCCTAGGCAATGTGATATGAAATCTCATGGTATTTATTACAATCAGAAAAAAATCCAGTTAGGGATTACATACTGCAACACATTGTAAGAAATTATAATTGTCCTTCATATTTCAGCATTTACAGTACACAAGACATCCTATTAATGTGGGTTGGAAAATTCCAACTAAGAGTACAGGTTTCTTTTCAAACTTAGACGGTTTGTGCAAACAACTGGCCTTGGGAAAAAAAACCACACACAAAAAACCCCCACAAAATAAAACCCCTCAAACAAAAAACCAAACCAAAGCTCCTACAGCACCAGGCAATTTTCCCCACTAGGATGATTGCTTTGCTAATCAATGAAGTGGAGGACAGGGAACCAAAGCCTGAAAATGCCAGTTCTGACCAGTATGTAGTGCCATTGAGACTCTGCAGAGCCTATACTCTCAGAGCTTCGAGGATCCACAGTTTTGGGGCATAAAACAAAGGTCACAATGTGCTGTGAAACAAGCTTTCTACCAAGCTCTAACTTTACAAGGGGACACAGGACTATGCAACTTAAATCTTATTAAGTAACGTGAAAGCTCTATAAAGCCTGATTTTAAGTGCCTTCTGATGAGGGGCAAACCAATATGACTTCTGTGGACTAGATTCTTACTTTTCAGTCTTTCCAAGATCCTTTACCAACTATAAACACACAAATCAAGTGAGAAGAATACAAACAATACTTAAAATCAACAAATGGTAATCTGTGTTATTCACCTGAGATTGCAAGCAGCATTTTTCTTCTGGCACCAAAAGTAGTAATTCCTAACTCTTTCAAATCTTGATCGGTAAGAGTAAGGAACGTCTGCAGATCAATCTGGAGAAAAAGAAATAGGAAACTTATGCAAAACAAGTCTCTCCCTTTTTTTCCTACTGCATTTTATAGTTACTCTGCCAACCTATTCTTTGCATGTAAACAGCAATCGTTGCTTTCCAATTGCTTCTTCACACAGTTGCTCAATTTGGGTCCAGAACACAGGCAGATGCCAAACCCAACTGTGGTCCTCCCCCTCTACCACATGAGCTACTGACAGAACCCACATGGACATCTGTTTTGCACTCTAGTACACCCTACTCCAGTGGTGTGACACACAGCTTTCCACATTCATCTACGGTGCTTTCAGGACAAGCTCGGTATGGACTCTGCCAGTAAGTCTTGCAGCTGGGCTCCCTGTACTTCTGTGACACAGTTAAATCTGTCACCAGAATAAACTATCTACAGTTAACCAAGTTTACTCTACCTATATAGTATTCTATGGATAAGAAGTACTACCACTTGGACTAAACTGAGATTAGTTGGTGCAGAGGTGGAAAGCTCACAGAGATGACTGACCATATCTCCCTGTTGAGAGTGGATTAAAGGAAGTCAAGTGGCACACAGGGTATGAGTCGAGGGATGAATATAGGTGACCCCAGCACCAGCCGAGACAAGACATCACTACTGCATGCAGATTAGATTAGCATAACCTATACATGAAGTTGACTAAAGCTATTAAATTCTAGTTAGCATCCTAGTTTACAGGTAGGAGCCAAGGTTCAAACCTCCTTGAATGAAAAAAAAAAATTTAAAAAAAAAAAAAATCAACCAAACAACAAGTCACCCTAGTTGAATCCTTCGTTAAATATAAACCAACAGTGAGGACAAAATAGTACTTCTGTCCAGACTGGCTATCTGGAAATTGAAGGATGTATCTTTGAAAGAAAAGCTCATGAAAATCCCATCACAAAGTGAGACTTCTTAGTGGCTTTGGTCAAGAGACAGAACAACCACTGCTGGGAAACATGAAATAAACACAAAGGTGTCTTTCAAAGGAATACTGACCTCTTGCTGTTGGAATACATCTGTGTATTTGCCCAAACCAAGTTTGCTGAACAGCTCAGGCAGATCAGATCCTTTAAACAAACTGTTCAGGTTACAGCCATTGCTTCCTGTCAGCGAGGAGATGCAGTCCATGTAATTACTGCTACTGAGATAGTGTTCAGCTGAAAGGGAAGAAGGGCACTTTTTAGCCACATCGCAGAAGTGCGCAATTTTCTGTCATATCAACACTGTATCAATTAGATCATTAAATTAACAAAGTATTTAAACCTTTATTATTCAGAAAAAAACCCACCTTTCAGTGGTCTCAGAGAATGAAGAACATAAAGCAAATTTTTTGTTAATTAAGTTCCAGTGTCCGTTTTTTATAGAAAGGGTAAAATCAACTTCTGTGAACTGTGGCATGGATACGAGTCAGGAATTCACAGAGGGGAAAGAGCTGCAAAGCTCTGCTGCTTTTCTTCCTCTTAAGCCCTCTCCTCTTTTCTCCAGTGAATATTTTGGGAAACACCATTGCACACAAATGCAACCAGCCCTTTTTGGTCTGCATGGTGAGAAAACCGCACTGGAGCTATTCCTGGTAAAAGAACTACCTATAGCCACATGATTTCGCTATTATTTTAGTACAATACAGACAAAAAATAAATGCAAAATTTTTATAAAAGACTAAAACTAGAAATACACTCCCAATACAATTTTAAATTATATTCCTAAAAGGTATATCTTTTTTAAAAAAGGTTTCCAGGGTGAGGTTCATAAAAAAACAAAGAAACAAACAAACAAGAAAGCTGATTTAGCAGTGCAAACCCTTTCCCTTGTGTGTGCATACTGATCATATATAATAACTGAGTTCATAATTATTTTTCCTTGTGCTCATAAGAAAAGGATAGCTCCCAAGGATTGCATCAGGGATTTGTGTAAGTGAGGCCACAGTGAGCGCTCCTTCCCTCGTTACAGACACAGGAAAGAATAACAGTGAATGCAGAAGAGGCTTGCAGGAGGTAAGAGATGCTTTCCCAGGTGAGTAAAATTAAGACTGCCCCAGAGACTTATGCTATGGCCTCCAGTATAGAATGCCAATAGGATGTGAAAACTGCCATTTTTCACAACTGGCTATGCTACATTTCTTATTTTCTGGGCACAGACTAGTTAGGAACATTTGAGATCAGGTTTACAGAGCTTGGAGAACTTCTATCAACCTCAGCTTCATTTTGGAAAAGAGTTTTAAGATACAGTAAACCATTCAATGTTGAAAATCTGTACATTAAGTTATTGCTTCTTTTGTCAAACTAAGTTGATTTTTAGATTTTAAAAGGTGATGCCTCAATTTCTTCACTATCGGAGTGAGATAACACTAAAAATACCCAGAAAGAAATCCTTGGTCCTACATTCAGGGAAAACGATGCAAGGTAATGTATTGAAAATTGAGTATCAAGAAATAACGCTTCCTGACTGCAGCAGTAAGAAGTATCTTAAACAAAGAAGAAATTCAACACTACTATGCAATTGTGTCAATGAAGAGCTACATTTTAGTACTCTGGCACCTATGCATTAAGGTAAAGACATTTGTCCAGCAACTCGTAACTATTTCTTTTGTCCCTCCTCCACACATTTCATGCTCTGGGAAAGCTACAGCTGCTACAGGTCAGTTTCACCAACTGCCAGCGTAGTCACATTTCTAATTTTCTTCTAATGCATATGCAAATACATTTTTAATTCTTATTTATTTTGATTAACCTAGAACTTCCATTTCTGTCCAACTGAATTGGAAACATCAATTGCTTGATTTCAAAGAAAAAGTTCTCATCTATTCTGTTCTGTGAGTACATAGAACATGGTATACAGCCACCCACAGCTGTACTAATGTGCTTTTTAAAGTCACAAATCATTACAAATGTACCAACCATGAATCTTTACTCTAATTGAAGCTATCCTGTCTTAGGATGTCCAACGTTTACTACCTATGTACTTTGTAGTTGATCAAAAATTTAGGTTTTATTCATCTTTATAAGAAAAACGCAACAAAAAAAAGTAAACTCAGCCATAGTAGTTATTTCCCCATAATGCAGTTGGTTAGTATGGACTAGTATTCTCTACCTCCATTTTTCACTCTTCCAGAAAGGCTTATATTAATTAAATGAAGTTTCAAAGAGTTCAATTTAAGTAAAATTTTAATTTGTAAATTTTAAACATTGCTTAAAAAGGAATCACAAAATTTACAGCCTGTATCCACAGAAACTAGTGTTTAAAATCATGTGCTAGGCCATGCCAAACACATGGACAGTCTTACTTTATCACCATAAAGATAATCTGCTTTAAAATTCAAATTAAGATCAGACTTCACCAGCAAGCAAACAGCCCAATAAAGCTGCTGTTGTTGCATCGATAACAGAGCAGAACAACGGTAGTATAGAAATAAGCTATTATAAATCTGTTTTCAGTATACCGTCAGTACAGCAAAGCTTTCAGCAAGAATGTCTTGCATTTAAAAAATTTCCTTAAAAATTTTCCTTTTGGACCATTATTCCTAATTTACACAGTCTTGCATATGCTTTCACTTTTCAATGTGTAAAATAAATCTACTTTGCAGGTGTCAGTAATTTAAGTCCCTAGTGATGACAGGAAACATTTATATTAAAAAAATATTAATTGTTATCAATAGAATTATTTTTTTTATCCCAATCTTAAAAAATTATTAACCTGATTTATTTTGTTTCCGTTTGGGGCTACCAATTGAGGAGACAAATTCATTATGAGCTCCAGGTCCAAGCCCATTACGGTCTCTCCAGTTATCAGATTCACTGCCACTTCCCAGGTGCTCCCGACTGTTGGACCGTGAGAGAGACATTGATGAACCCTGCAAATCAAAAAAAGTAAGTTTGGGCAGAAAACAGAAGATTCATTGTAACTCAGATGTTTTCTTTGAAGCAGCTCAGTTAAAAACAGCTTTTAATGCTTGCAAACATTCTTTTGGCAGCTGATCAATAGTCAAATAATTGCGAACCAGACAAAAACAGCAGGTGTGCTTAAAACATATGCAGTTTACAGATTTTTAAGCAGAAGTTATTTAAAGACCATACTTCAAAATCAATTGCTCAGTAGTTCCAAGTTTGTTTCCAAAACACTCCATGGTATCAAATTCCACAGAAATTCTAGACAAAGCAATCTATTGACTAGATCCCTTCAAGGGGAAGGGAACATAACAGAGCAACTCTCCGAAGATAAGTGGATCAAGTACACAATACTTGACAACAATATGGTATAGAATACAATCACAAACCCTTGCCAAATTGTTGTTGATTTGCAATTTTTATTTTTTAAACAAGATATTCCTGCAAAGTACTAATTATCAGCTTTCGTCACTGTGGGTCAGAACGTTCCAAAATACAGCAACAGCCCTCCCTGAAAGCAGAAGTTCACTATGGAATTGGGTGGGGTTGTACTCCAAAAAAGATGGACGTTAGTGATACCACACACTTACATGAACTAAAAATTACGGAACTAAATGAACAATTTCATTCTATACACGTGCATCAAATTCCAATTGAAAACTGTAACTTAGGAGGCAGCAATCTTTTCTACTATTCAGGAAAACTGACACCACTGAAAAAAAAAAAGGCAAAGACTCCTTGTAATTGGCAAAATTGCAAAGGTGTGAGCTATAGTTAGTATGACTCAACAAACGAAGAAAGGCAGGAACTGGCTTCAAATCTTACAGAAAAACAAGAAGAGACGTGGCCTCTATATAATGCTACATCATAGTGATGGCTGAGAGTTGTGACGCAAAGAAGATGTTATCCAATGTTTCTGGAAAACTGAATGCACAGTAAAATATCACTGTGAAGACTAAATATGTTTGGTGAGCTAATTTTACAAATTAGCTTCTCAGACATGACTATAATCCTGCTACTACGTCTGTTCAAAGACTTCAGCACATGACTCTCAAACATCATTGTAGTGGTACTGCCTCTCCTACCTATGATGAAGACTGCTAAGGATACCAGGAATCCAAGCTTTTTTAGTCTTCCCAGATGTTTCCACAGTGGGTCATACCAAAAAATGGAAACGGGAGTCCTAACATGCTATCATTTCACTGGGAAGAGCTAAGCCTGTGTTTTGCACATGTGCAGACTCTGAGTGACTAAGATACAGTGTTCTTGGGTAGAATTACGTGCCAGCTTAGACTTGTAGCAGCGGTTTGTAGGGGGGAAACCCTAGATCAATCAGTATAGAAAAGTTTGTAAAAACAAAAATTCACACATGTCAAGTGGCAAACACCAAGGCACATTTTTACCATGGTTGACTATTTCTTTTGCATTAAAAGAACAGCTGTATGTCCTATATGTCATCTAAGTTGGACAGAAATAAAGAAAAAGGTGTCTCCGTGGAAGCTGGGAAAGATTACAGCAAAAAAAACACACTAAAAAGTAACTTCAGAATGCCTTTGAACTGAAAGGAACATAAATTCCCTGCAAGATTCCGATGGTGAGACTCTGAAGGGACTTGCCGGACCCTATGGGTCCTTCTCCCTGGGAAATTTCTGGGCCTAGTTAATTGTGCAAATAGAGCAAGGTCTTCTAGTTTTACAGCTTTGTCCACAGACGATAAGATGAGCTGCAGCCACTTCTTGTTCTAATATTCTGCTCCACTATGCAGTGATTCACATTATATAGTTTTTCTGTTATATACACATTGCTTTAATGAGGTTACAAAATTTCTACCTCTTGTTTACAACTACTGAGACATATGGTCCCATAAGTTGTTTTAAGTTTCTTTAAACAAATATATTTTCAGGAGTAGACTTCTATAAAACTAGAAAACTTATAAAAGATTTTTAAAGGAGACGTAATTTTTTGTGTTGGGCTCAGTGTACTCCATATGCCTTAAGATTTTTCGCTTTCCTCTTAGGGTTCTAAATATTTAAGTTTTTTTTTTTTTAATTGTGAAAAACGTTTCTTATGTAAATATTATCTGCAAGATTTCTTTTTACAAAAGTTATAGACATTTCTCAAGAAAAACACCTGTATCATTCACTAGAAATAAAATTTCCATTACAGGATAGTTTTTTATACCTCATATGTAGTTGTCATAGATGGCTTGTACGATACATGATTCGCTCTTCTTAGTTCCTTGATAGTTTCTGCAGGCATAGATTTAGAGAACCCTAATCCACTCCATGTATTGGTTGGAGTTCTCACTTCTGTCACAACGGGCTTCTTTAACATAGCTGAAAAAATAGAGAAAAAAATAGTAAATCTCAACCTTAGCAAAGATAATCCTGAAGCTGTATATTCTAATAGGCTTCAGCCCACAAAACTGTAAGTTCTAAACACCTCCACTTGCTACACAGGTTGAATCTTACCCTTCCTTAAGGCAATTTACTCTGTCAGAAGATAGTTAAACCCCATAAGGCTACAAAGAAGCCGAAAGAATCATATCTGTTTCAAAAAGAAGGGTTTCTGGTTTTCTTTTGGTGTGGGGGTATTTGGTTTATTTTTAATGATATCTTTGACCCTGTTAAGTCCCTTATCAATTTTGTAACTTAATTTATCCCTGAAATAAGGTACAACCTTGCCAATATGACCAACATCTTAAATTTTAATTTGCATCCATATAACATGAGGTATTATAGCTGTGAGGTCTCTGAAAACAGTACGGATCATTTGCATACGGATATCCCATCTGCAAGATATTTATACTGTATTTTGCACTATGTTGGTATTAAGAAATTTTTGGAACATGGAAACTAATATACAAATGTTTCACTGTCAGCTTTACATTTAATTAAAAAAAATCAAATTACATAACTGAAACATCAGACAGTTCTTTCAGCCGTGTACTAACAAACTATTCAGAAGGCACTGTTTATCCACATACCTTTGGTTGCTAGTAGCTTCTTCTGTTCATAGTCAAATGCCTAAAAATTAAACATGCAGAAGATAGCTTAATTGCCATTCAAACTAAATGTTATTCCAGTCCCCAGCTCTTTGTCAAAACAAAGGTTTTGGAAGTGGCCAGTGAATATGTCTAGGAGAAACCTGAAGTACTGCACAATAATTTGACAGTCATCTAGTTAGAGCCTTAGTTACTTACAGCATTCACTCAAACAAAGATAACAGAGTTTAAATAACTATGCAATATCCATTTGTGCAACGCTGCAGCAGTATTTACAAACTGTTTAGGCAGAATTTTTTTTAAATTTTTTTTTTTTAAGACGACATTTATTCAAGCATTTTTCTCTTCATTAATCATCTGTTCTTAGCAATTAAAACATTCCTTAACAGTACAAAAAAGATAGTATATAGATTTGACAGCAAATCTAGGCACCACAGTTATTTTTAGTAATCTTCTTTCAAGTTTAGTTCTCCATGCACTCATCTTCTGAAAGGAAAAGAACCTAAGTTTTGAGAGAATTTTAAATACTTGCATTTGCATGACTTAATAGAATGGAAATTTTGAAGTTTAAATATGCCTGGTTAAATAAGTTACACTTCTTTGAATTACAGATTAGCAAGTCTAAACACACACATCATAAAACTACAAAAATGCAGTATTTAGCCTCAAATGTTAAATCGAATACTTGAAGTAACTAGGGCTCTGATAAGGAAAAGGGCTGCAAAACACTAACCTTAATCTTGTTCCACTACACCATACAGTCTAGTTATGTCTGCACTTACAGATCTATAAGGAAAACTATTCTGTTACTACTGCTTGACCCTTGTCAAAGGTCTCTCTCTTTGGGGAGATTTATAATAACATGGAAATATTTATAGTATAGTAGTAGCCTGTAGTTAACAAGTAGGAGCAGTATAAAAATAACAAAAGGAGTATAAATAGAGATCTGTATTTGTAAAGCAATACCAGTGTAGTTACTCCGGTAAATCCCCTGAAATACAAACCTGAAGCTGTAGAAATAAAAATTGTGTTGACACTGCTTATGAAGAATTGTAAAATGTCTTTTGTATATACAAACCTCCCTTCTCAAAGCACTGATATATTAAACACACAAATGATGCTTGTGTAGCCTAATGTAGCCATGCAATTTATTTCTGTACTTAAATTTTTCTAATTCAACAGAAGCCTAAGGGCTTTTTTTGTCTTCAAGACTTTTAGTTGAGAACCTACTCTTTAGTTGAAAAAGTTCACGACTTTTCTGGGAAATGCTTTTACTGAAATGGCAAGTCAGTCTGCTGGTCAAGAGTCACCTTTGCATTACGTGGTAATTTCACTTGGCAATTTATCAGATTTTGCAGTAGATTAGGGTTCATTCAGGGACACGTACCTGCATATTTACATACGATGGCTGCGGAGCCAGACGTGCTCTTTCAGAGTTCTGCTGGGCAGCTGCTGCTCGCTCGGCTGCACGTTCACTTCCAGGAGCCTTTTTATCAGCCACGGGACTTTCAGAGGCGCTTAACTCTGCGTCTGAGAGCAGCCTCTCTGTGGTACTGCAGGAGCAAAGCCAGTATTAACTCCAGTCTTCCTTTCCACTAGCAGTGAACATTCAATACAATTTTGATAATTGAGCCTTAGACTGAGAAGTTTGGCAGCAAAATTCAAGAAATGCCAGTACACAAACATAGAATGATTCTATGCATCATTCACATCATCTCAGCACTTTGAGCAACGTTTCCAAAGTCTCAGCTTTTCTTTACCTCTTTCTCTGACAGAGAAACCAAGCACCTATTGCTGCTTTCTATATTACCAAGCATGAGGCATAGTTTATAGATTCAGATTGCAGCTGTCTGGTATGCGGAATTATCACATGCAGTCCCTGCACAGTGTGGCTTCACACTGTTTAGCCTTGCTCAGGCCAGCAGTTCCAACAGACTGAGAGTAGTAGGATGAAAAGAGATGCATGATGAGGACTAAGTTAACACAGGTCCTACTCGCTTTTAAAGCCTCAATAATCGTAGCCCTACGTGCCAAAGTATATCTTAATGAAATCTTTTCTTTCTAGAAATCAGACACATTTTATGCCCACTCTAGAAGAGTATAAACTCTTACTTCAAAGCAAAGTGACCATGTTTTAGATGCTGTGGACTACCCCAGAAAAATGCCCTAAGGAAACTGTGAGCACTACATCCTCAACAAAAAGAACAAGAAATACAAACTACTGAGTAATACACAAACAACTGAGTCTGGTTACCAGGAATCCTTGGATTTCTAAACTATGAGAGAAGAATTAATAAAATATGCACTATAGCTTTAACAGTGTAAATAAATTAGGTAAGAGAAAATATGCATCTCAAAAGAGTGATGATAAACAGTTCCCAAAAGGAATAGTGAAAACACTACTTAGATTGGACAAAACACTGCATTAAGCACAAAACTTGTGTTGCCAAGACATAATATGACTCAAAAGAGCCTTTCCCACTGCTGGCTCTTTAAAAAAAAACAACCAAACAAAAAAGAACTCATTAAGACAAGTGTTCAAGAACATGCTGTTATGCCCTGAATGTCATTTTTCTAAGAAAACAGCCTCAAGTACACACAAAACGAAAAATGCTGTCAGTTAGGAATCGTTCTCAAAGCAATCAATAAAAAAAGAAAGTGCAAAAATATCTTTTAGAAAAAGGTAATGAAAGTTACTCTGAAGAAAAACCCCACTCTCTTGTGGGGAAAAAAAGGCACTTTTTTCAAACCAAAGAAAAATACTTTGGATGTACAAAAAGCATTCAAAGTTTGCAATTATCAGACAAACTGGGGGGGGTGTATATTAATGCCCAGTGTGATCAAAAAAACAATCAAGCCCAATTTAAATCAGCTCTTTGAGTATCTTAAGGCTGAACCACTCCCTCTACCTCCAAAAACATGTTAAGTATTTTTGCATGGCAAAAGTTCCATTAATTTGTATGAGCACATTTAACTTACTGTAAATGAGAGTTTTTGGTGCCTTGCAATAATTCAACAGTTTGTCTCTTAGCACAGGCCTGTTTGGAAGAGCTCATCATCTGTTTCAGATCACTGGTATTTGCTGAATGGGATGGACTTCTTGGCATGCCCACTTCTACAAAAGCATCATTGCAACCTGCAAGACCAACGGAATAGTTAAACAAAACTCCTCTTATGTTTTAGTGCACTTATTGAAGGAATGACAGCTATAGAAAAAAAACCTGCTCTTCTTCCTTATGGAATTTCTCTAGTTTTTAGGGATAACAGCTTGGTCAAGTTTAAGATGTCATAAATATAAGTTTAAATGCATAAAAAAGGTGTTAGCATTCACATATATAGTAGACAAAAGTATTTTCTATTTTTAAAACATTATTTTAAGTAATATTAGTTAATATTAAATCTGAAGGCTGACAATCAGAAATTACTATTTCAAACAAATATGATTTTATATATTTATAATAAACCTAGCTAGATGCTCAGATAAATTTTGTTGCAATAAAAAGGTCCACACCTAATGTTCAAATATCTTTAGAACATGTTTTTTACAAATATTTATGATAATTGGGCAAGGTAATTTTCATTCAAATGACCACAACCCTTAATATAAGAGCATCCCTTTGTTCAATATTTACAAGGGAAGCAAGGCCTTTACATGTATTTGCTCAAATTTGAAGTGGATCTGGCTAACCCTCCCTTCAAGAATGACAGGAACACTTCATTAGCTCCTTCAGCTCCTAAAAGGCAGCATAACTAAAATGTTGTTATAAAACATGTAAATAAATTGTGTTAGCCAGTGTCATCTAGTTTTAATTTAGACATAATTACTGCAATAAGCTTCTCAAAAGCATTATTTCCTTTCATTAAAAAGAAAAAATACAACATCATTTAAACCACCAGAAATTGTTCAAACCAATGAAATTAAGCTGCTCTAAAACATACTAAAGTTTTCATAGGTTCTCTCTGCTTCTTGGGGATAAATCAACGTTACAAGTGCATTTATGTTGACTTCAGGTGTTTCTATTAACAGCACAGCTCAGATACTACAACTTCTATTTACTTTCTTTGACAACAAATTTGGGAGATCCAGCGATATTTTCCTTCAACATGGCTGCAAAACCAATGCATAGGCAATATATTTACATTTTTGTTTCATGCACTGCACACAGACCACAAATACTACCAGACAAAAGAATAAAATGTCAAAATTTTACCTTCTGCACTGTTTGACTTGGCAGCTACTTGTTCTGAGGCACCATGAGTACTTGTTTGTCTTACCGGATCACTGTGGTTTGTGCTCAACACATTTTCTCCTAGCGATGCGGCAGACAGTGCAGCATAGTTGATAGTTGAGGTCTGAAATGATTGTCAAAAAAAATCATGACAGTGATAGCTATGCTTAAGGAAATATTGAAAGAATTTACCGTTTCTATCTGCGCAGGAGAACATGAAATTCATTCCTAATACAGGAGAACAATGTGCTTGAATGTTTCATTTTTCTATCTTTAAGTCATATTTTGAAAACACTACTGTTCTATTTTTAAACTCAGTAGCTTTAAGAACCTACTCACATAGCTGGTTTTCTTTCAGCTCTCCTTAGTAGAGGTTTATTGCAAACAGATCTTGCTCTCCAGAGATAACATCGCTTACCTTTACATGACCATTTAAAGAAGGTGAGCCTTTTTTACTCTCCGATTGCAAGCCGTTGACGTGGACTTCAACAGGAGTCAAGCCTGGTGGTGGAGATGGAGTGTTCTGACTGTAACTAGGTACTCCAGACAACAGAATACTAGTTAAAGTTGCTTGGGCAGTAGATGGTATCATTAAGTGTGGAATAGCAGAAAAACCTGTAACAAAATTTGGTCACATTCCGATAAGTTTCTCATTTAACCTTCTCAAATACTATAGTAATACTTTATAGAAATCTCTATGTGGCTTTGATGCATCATTAAACAAGTTTCTATTAGAACTGCACACCAAAACCATAATGCTTTATCTAACCATTACTTTGTAAGTTAACACATAAAACAGATCAAAAAACATTACATGTGACAGCAATGCTGTAAGCTTATATTAAATTATAACTTTAAATTTGGATATTTATTAATCAGTGTTAAGATAAACTTGGGAACTCTTAAGGCTCTAAAATACAAATGATTCTGGACTTGATAATTGTCATTCTAAAAACTTACTCTTGTACAATTTACTTAATTTATATTTAACTTCTACCAACCTGTGGCATTTGTGTTAGCAAGAGATGTTGCCCACAACGTGGGACTAGGAGTGCCTGAACTTGGACTCTGTAAGGGACTCACAGAGCTATTC
This sequence comes from Limnodromus scolopaceus, assembly GCA_028565335.1. Classification (NCBI taxonomy): domain Eukaryota; kingdom Metazoa; phylum Chordata; class Aves; order Charadriiformes; family Scolopacidae; genus Limnodromus; species Limnodromus scolopaceus. Next base: position 8,370,395 of record JAOXNO010000002.1, read on the forward strand.
AGGGCATTCAACAGAGAGTTTGGAGCACTTGAGGTGTTGACTGACAGGGCTGTTGGACCTAAAAGGCCTGCAAAAAATTATACAAGTGAATATTTAGTTAAGACTTACAGAAAAACAATTTTTACAAAAGTACCAGTTGAAACAAACACTAAATTGCACCAGCATGTATTTTACAAACAAGTTTTAACATTAAAACTGCTGTTAATTTGATGCAGAGAACAGATTAAGAACATTAAACATTCTTAAACTGTGAATCATATATCCAGAAAGAATTGTAGCATCTCTTATGTCCTTCTAATGGACTCCAACTATTGTCAGAACAAAAGAGTCCGCACTGGCTGCTTCTCTGCCCCACCATCCCTTTGTATCCCTTTCATTGCTCCCATCAGTTTGTCTCAGAGAAGCCTCACTTAGAGAACAAGAAAGCAACCTTACTTTCATCTCAGACAATAACCTTTTTCTTAGAAGCTCATATAACAAACTACTACTTCCACACTAAGAAGTACTCAATTCCTTTTTGCATCTTCAATACTGACTGCAAATCATCCCCCAAATGCATTGCTTATTCCCAAAGCATTCCCTCAAACCAGTTCTTCATGTAAGAGCATTCACAAGGCAGTTCATCACTACACTCTAAAGAGGCAAACACGCAACCCCAAAGTGCAGGCATGACAAGAAAGGTAACAAAAGCAGCATTAAAACCCCCAGTCAAATGGCACAAACAGTTGCCCCCATGTGACCCCCAAGAAAGCATAAAGCATCTGACATGGAACTACACAGCACTCCTGGATGGCAGGTCACAAGGGAGCATGGTGGTTACATGAGGACTCCAATTTTCAAGAACCAGTGTCAAAATTTGCCCCTTGTATGCATTTCTGAAGAATAGGATGTTTCCAGAGCTTGAAAATAAAATGGTAATTCTAGTCTGGACTATGTGCTGCTGCTATAAAATTACATTGACAGAAAGCTTACACATTTCTGTCCTAAATTTCATACTGATAAGTAAATTAAACTAGTAGCACATGCATCCCTCAATTACAGTGAGATACAGCCAGAACTGGAGTGTGGTGTTAACTATTTTAACTTTCATGGTACTGTTGATGGTACCCAAATTCAGGACAGCCTGAGACATCACAATAATACCAAAGAAGAAATTTTATTTGAAAGAGATTCTTCTGAAAGTTGTAAAAGCAATGTCCTACTTCACCTGCATTTCCCTTCCTTTCACTTTCAGCTGAGTGGTTTGTGAGCTTCCGGAGGATTTTGTAGAGAGATGAGTCACACGGATGATTACGAAAGCCCTGGAGGAAGTTTTACAACAACAAGCCCTTGAAAGGCCAGATGCTTTTGGAATTCTCTAATGCTTTAACACAATTCCTTATGCAAAACACACATCTGGTCCTTTTTCTAGTACAAGTGAATTAAGTCCCAATTAAATATATAACTATAAAAAAAATATAAAGATATATATAGAATAGAATGCATACCAAGTCCAGTGAGTCCCAGTCCTGCTGAGGACAAGATATCCAAACCAGGACAAGACAGACCAACAGGGCACGAGACAGTAGAGGGATTTGATGCTATGATAACTCCACTACTTTCAAGTCCCAAGAGACATTTCCGTGCCTCATACATATTTAAGGCATTTCGTTCAACACTTTTTACAATCACAGACTGTAGGGAAAGAAAACAACAAAAAAAGGAAGAGCAATGAGTAACACAACTATGTAACATGGATCTGCAACACACACAACTCTCCTTAATACTCCCTCATGGCCATCGGTAACATAGTAGTGCGAGACGGCATGAGATAATGTCTATTAGCAACTACTCAAATTCAGCGGCCTTTATGCTAATTTTAGGGATTTTGTATGCACTTGACAAGGAGAATGGTGAAAGTCCTTTCTGACTAAGTACACTTAGTACACTTCAGTACTATTTGCTATATCAAACCTTAAGTGCCCCGAGATCTAGAGAAGCGAACCAATAATTAAAATCTTATCTTGCCTTTTATCAGAGATCTATACCTTGAAGTGGACAAAAAAAGTTGCTTGTATTAAATTCACCTAATAAATTCATAGCTGTCTGAGAATAAAGTAACAAATGCCTGGAAAATTACATGACAAAAGACACTGTTTCTTGTACAGTCTCTAAACAATGTTTCTTTGCATTGACTTCATATATCCCTATACAGAGAAGCTTATTTATTGACACAATGGAATGGCCATTTAAAGAACACCTCCCACAAGAGGTATTTTGTAATTCTTTTTCTTGTGATCCTTTCCAACATCTTGTGTAGAACAGTCAGACTTTTCTCATAAACATATTATTTGGGTGTTGGTTTTTTTGTTTGTTTTTAATTCTAATTGCTAAAGAACACTGCAGTTGTGAGGGAGCTGCAATTTAAGACTAATTTCTTTAAAAACAAATCTAGAGTAGTTCTAGTCAGATACAATTTATCTCCCATAGTCGACTTTTTATTAGTATCTTCCACATGAAAGCTAATCTCTGTATTGTCAAATATTTAATGAAAAAGTAAAATTACCATAAAGGAGAACTGTTGTAACATTTAAATTGATATTTCAAGCAGAAAATATATATGCCTTTTACAAGTTTATGATCCATTAAGCTAGGAGGAGGAGCAGACATGTCAACTCATCAGCTCTGAAAAGTTGTCATGAAAGGCTGAAAAGAATATATTAGCTTTTCACCAACCTTGCTTGGTTGCTTTGGCTTCGGCTTAATGCTTATGAAGACATCTAACTGCTCCATTAGCTGTGTTATAAACTGTGGTTCTACTTCAATTTCTTCCTTCATATCAAACATGAGCACAAGAGGAAGGCAACCCTGAAGAGACAAGACGCAACAATTCATAAAACTTACAGCCTATCCTTTCTTCATGAAAATGTTAGCAATAAACTTAAATATAGAGATTGTAACACACATCATGATACAGTAAATTCAGAAAAAAATATAGCAAGGATGAAATTTTAAGTAAAGCCATTTCCTTGTATGCAAGAATACAGGTGGCTTTCTACCCTGAGATTCCGAACAAACAGTTTGGTGGTATAAGGGTGAAATGATTTGCTGAATATTTGACATTCCAAACAGTGCACGTTCACCCCACGTCAGCTATTTATACGGACTTCGAGGTGTCCAGAGATTCAAATTCAGAAACCTCTATTACCTACTAAATCAGAAAAAAATATTGCCAGCAATTATTATGAGCAAGGCTATCGCATACTCAAATAGCCCATGTTAAGCTATGTTTGAAATAAGGAAACGCAATTCTGAAAAAAAAAAATTCTCTTTAAATCAGCATTGCTTAAGTCTTAACTTTTACTTTTCTCTTCCCCTGTTCTAGATCAGCTAGGTAAGCATTTTCCAGTGATATGGATGACATCTCTGAAACACTTGAAATACTAAAGCTTTAAGTAAAAAAAAAAAAAAAAAACACCACAAAACCCAGCACCCCTAAAAAAGTCCAACCTCCAAAAATAACAAAAACCCCGATGGTCACAGGATATCTCCACATTATTAGATTGCTACTTCTCACAAAGTAACCAAAATAAAGGGTACAAAGTCAGTGAAAACCAAATCCTGCTTTTTTGTGAATTTAGATTCAAGATAAAGGAAACGTAGTATCACATACACGTATCCAAAAAAGCCACAGTAAGAGACATTCAAGAAAGCAGTCCTATTTAATCAGTTTCCTGCTTTTGCTTCAGAATGGTATGTTTATTCTTCAAATCACTAGTTCAGTATCATTTTCTATTTAAATAGTATTTCTCAACAGTACCACCTACACACAGTACTTCCCAATTTAAAATAAGTTTCCTTAAAGTTTCCTTAACTTAAGGAAAACTAAAGCAAGGCATCTTAACTGTTTTGGCTTCAGGAAGACAGAGAAACACAGCTTAACTCTGCAAAGTGAACTTGTCTGAACAGAACAATTACAAATAAAGTCTATTTAAAAACCCTGAAATCAATAGTCAAGGATTTTGCAGTAACAGAACTGCTGAGAGCATTTAATACTTCTTCCAGATGTTTTTGCATAAAAGTTACGAAAGTAATATCAGAAGGTCTCACCAAAAGCCTGCTGAATGAAAGTGCAACTGAAGGTTAACAGGAAAAACAGAAAGTTGAAATGTCAGGTTTTATAAGCATACTAAAAAGCTCATTTTTTACACTACTGTTTTGCTATTGTATGTTTAGAGCACCTATATGATGATGATGAGAGAGGAACACAACCACTCTTTGACAGGGAGTGAACAAAACTAAGTTGTCAATATGTCCTTCTGTAATTACATACATTACAGTCCCCATTATTATATGCTAACAAAGAGTCGGTATTTTTTATTGATGATCAAATACAGATGAAACTAAAGGGTTTGGAATAAAGAAAAGAAATAGAACTAGAACATTTTAAACAAGACTCAAAATCCCTCTCGCTTAGATAAAAGTATTTAATTTTTATTAGATAAAAGACGGGGTATTCTTTGTTCCTGTAACATTTTGCCCTCAGTGCTACAAGTACTGCCTTAACCATCACGTTGAATACAAACCTGCAAGCAACATGCTGCTGATTAGAAACTGGGGCTTGCAACGCTTGTCAGAGATAAGGGATATTTGCAATTCATACACCACAGAATTCATAGCCTTCTCAATGAAGTTAATTATGAGTTTATATTAGAGTTTCCATTTTGTCATGCTGCTAAGCAATTTTCAAGATAGCACCAATACATTACATATGTCCTACTGTAAGGTATCTGTGCACTGCATTGCATTTTCTGCTGATATAATAAACTCTGCCTCAAATTTAATCTCTGATGAGAATTACAGATCACAACAATTTAGTAGCTCAGAAAAGCATCATGGTATTTCTTGGTATTGATGTTCAGATGCTTCTAGACAGTTATTCCTAGGAGGTCTGCAGAGATCAAACCACTATTTTTAAATCACCTTTCCAATTCCACAGGACACTCGTGCTGCCTTGCTGTGCAGCAGCATCAGCTGCTACTCTGACTGAGAGGAGCTGGCAGGAGGCAATAACAACAGTGACCTCGGCAAGAAGACCAGCATGCAGTCCCACCTCGCAGGAAATCACTCCACACCACAGCAATCTCATCCCGCTGAACAATGCCCAAGAAGAAAACAAGCCAAGTGAAGCTTATTTCAAAAGAAGCTGAGAATGACTGCAGCTATCTATCTGTATGTAGGTGTCGGCATGGCTGGCATATTTAAGTGCTTCTATCTGAAGCTGAAAAACACTCGTTAGGAATCAGAGCGAAGTTTTTATCTGGCTAGTTAGTTCTACCCTCAGCTTTTACAAATTTTTATTGCTTAAAAAGATATATTCCTCCTTTTCAAAATTTCCTTTTAATCCCTGTTTTATCTACAAAACTGGAAAGAACAGTTTCAGAAAACATAATGCCTGAGCTTAAACAGACCAAGTCTCCTGATAGTACAGTTCTTAAAGGATGATGATGTAGGATACTAAGTTGTACCGGTGTGTTCGGAATTAAAACAATCTTCAATATTTCAAAAAAATGGTCCTTGTATAATTTTAAGTTTTGAGAGTAAAGGTGTACTTTGATGTTCATACAATAGCTTGTTTGCATTTTCTTCTACTTCATGAACCTCCAGAAAAGTACTACTTAAACCTCACCAATGAGATACATAGAATAAAGGCTCTCTCTTAGTAATTACAGACAATAATATCCAAATTATTATAATCGTGAATATAACTGTATGAACAGATAGGCACCATGATTTTTGTTTCCACTGTGCAGCAAGGCACAGTGCAATACAAGAGAAATACGGACTTTGGAAATTTAATGGTATCATGGCTTATCCTGATACCAGCTTTGGATTGGCTTTTAGTCCAATCTTTCCATGCGTGTTCATAAATATCCATATGTATAAAAATACGTGTACAAATATTGTTACTACAACACCACCTAAAGACTCCTGTGAAGCTTGAAGGCCAATATAACAAAAATCTGTACGAGTAATAATAATATTAATCAGCTATTTTTATAAGAGGTCTTACAGTACTGAGACTATAGCACTAGAAAGAATGTAAGACTGCAGAATGAGTTATTATTTCCTATGGTTCCCCAGTTTCCTTGAAGACTCAGCCACATAGGAACTAAGAAATCCCTGCCACTTGCTCCCAAAAGAAAACTACTTACCTGACAAACATGGAAAAGGCAGGTTGGCAAAACAAAATATCTACCACCCAACAACAACAAATCCCTCCAAAAAACTGCCTTATACTTGGAAACATATTGTTATTGTAAGTTTAAATTGCTTATGCTGCATTTATATTACAAAGGTCATTTTTCAAATCATGACACCAGAGTTTACAAATATTTTATATAACTACAAACACTCACGAACCACTGACAAAACGAGAGCATTCAACTGAATCAGCTTTTTGCAACGCGAGTCGCAATCTTTCCTTTCTAAGGCTAACTTCCATTTGACACATAGATACACGCAGAATGAGCATATTTGCTATGATCAAGCAAGTTTCACTGAAAGTATTTACCATGAGATATTGCCTGGCAAGACAAACAGACTCAATTGTGCCCTGGAGGTAGACAGTGGATTTCTTCTGTGGGTTACTAGGGTCAGGGAAGTGGATCTGAGCACCAGTCCTCTGCATGATATGTTTGATGTTACTGCCATTTCGACCCATCATGAAGAGATGATGCTGCGCTGCGATGTCGAGTTGTGTGCTCACAGGGATTGCAGAGGCCAGGCTCCCAGCTAGGTGTTCCAAAAGCATGGCTGTCCCTTCCTGCGGGGCAAATGCAAGAAACAGGTGAAACAAGGCTCACAGGCATACGAAACGACATTTCAGTGTGTTACCTTATAGTACATTCCATGTTTAAGTGTTTTCTTTAAAAACCTGATTGATTTCTTAAAGGTAACAGATGGACTAAACTCTACCTACTATTCCCGTTTTATGACCAAATGCAGTGTTTAATTGCCACCGTAAAAGGCAGTAAGACGATGTCGAATAGTTTGGTCCCAAAAAACGTTCTGTGCCCACAAACAGAAATACGAAAGTCAACAGATATTTATTTGGGTAGGAATACTTGCAAAATTTGTCTTTCACTTTTGGCCTGAGATACTCTTACTGGCTTGAGATACACCCATCTGAGACCATATCAATCTGTCTCACTGCCAGCTGATAACAAGGAAATATTTTTTTTTAAGCTAAATAGGCTCATGGCAGTTCCTTTACTTGACTGTCAATTTCACATCTCCTAGTCCTGGTTTCGCAAGAGCAGTTTGACTGCTAGGGCAATTTTCAAGGTTATATATGTGAGTGCACATTGAGAAGATCAAAGCATGAAGAAATCATGTTGGGGGTGTGTGTGTTTTATGTTTTTGGGTTTTTTTTTTTGGGGGGGGGGGGGGGGGGGG
>JAOXNO010000002.1:8394242-8466074 GCA_028565335.1 Limnodromus scolopaceus
TTTCAGGTAGTTGTAGAGGGCAATGAGGTCTCCCCTCAGCCTCCTCTTCTCCAAACTAAACATGCCCAGTCCTACAGCTGCCTTCTCCTCTGCTTCGGCGGGTGGCGAAGCACAAACACGCAGAGCTGTCATATGCCGCTTTATAACCACTCACTGATCTGCTCCCAGCACTCGCTCTGTACCTGACCGGAGAAAAGCTCTCCGCCTGATAAGGCAGTGAACAGCCAGGGGAGGCACGGCTGAGCCACCGCAACTAACAGCCTTGGTACAAAAGACACCACAAGTCCGGGTGACCTGCCACCCACGAACAAAACACCTGGGACAGCACGGTATTCACCACTTGGTTATACATACCAAGGCACTGCTAATGGCAAAATACTGGTTGTGAAATAACACAACGACGCATGGTTGGGGCTGTGGCAAGAAAAGTGACAGGAACTTAAAAAAAAGCCAAGATACTCTGCAGAGTCTCACCAGTGAGGAACACCCCCCCAGCAGCCACTCTCACCCCAGCTCTCTGCTCAGGCTTTCCCTGCCAGCAGACGAGAGCAGAACAGCCAAGGACACCACTGGCACAGACAGATTTAGGAACCTAAGTTTAGGCACTCAAATATAAGTTACCAGACGTTCATTTTCAGCTGCTGAAGTCAGTGATGACTGTGTTTCAAGTTTTATTTACTAAAATGGTAAGAGAGGAAGAAGCAAAAAAAATAGTCCCTGTATGTCACTGGGGGAAGGAGGGGGGAAGAAAGCAGGGGGAATTAATTGCCAAGAGTCTCTTCTTGACAATTTCTTCCTTTGGGTTGATATGTTATTTACACTAAGTAGTATTTTTTTTATGTAACAAGTCAGCTGATTATAAGCACAATCTATTTTGTCCTAAGTTCATAGACCTCATTATCTCTTTTGTCCTGCATTTTACCAATAATTCATGCTATAAATGGCCTTCTATAGTAATTTTGGGGGCTTATTTTTCTTCCTATGCCCTCACTCTGGAACGAACCTAATCTTTGCTTACAGAATCTAAAAGTCTGCTCCCCTCCCTGTGCACAGACATGTGCTCTTGTGACTGTTCTACCTTCTTGCAGCATCTTTCAGTAAGCATCTCAATCAGGACCAGTTCTTTTTAAAAGAAGTCTCAGAAATGAAGGACTGAACTATTCCAGGTGGTCATTAAGCCACCTCTGTGGCAGGATCTGCTATACTAGAGCACTGTTGATAGTTACTCTGTTCCAAAAAAATCTCAACTAGTACCCACCCCAAAACCTATGCAATTTATTACAAAAATCAGCTAACCTCATCCTCCCTAAAATCCAAGAGAAATCTCTATGACAGAAATATTTGCTTTTAATCCTTATGTAGACACTGATAACAGTCACCATTTTCCTATTCCCACATAGCCTTCATTGTGTTTTTCATTATATGTAACTTTACTTTTTTTTTTATTTAATTCTTCTCAATTCTTGTTTCAAAGCATCTCCTTCGCTTTCCCTTGGATTGTCTTCAAATTGTCCAAACTCTAAAGATCAGCACTGGTAACTGGAATGATTTCACAGGCGAAACCTCAGCAGTACTAAATTGCACAATATTTATTTTATTTACAAACAATGAACCTGAGTATACAAATCAGTTTTCTTTATTCTGGGATACAGCATCACACTCCAGTGCCTGTTTAATCTGTGATGCAGAATGACCTTTAAACCCCTTTCTTCAATACTGTGCACCTGATATTTCTTCTCCCAGCAACCTGTGTTGAGTTACCGTTACTGAGTTGTTATTGGTTTTGCATCATTTCTCCAATTTGTTGTTAGTGTCAATTATGTTCTCTGTCAACTTGACATCAACTGCAAATTTTATAGATACTTACTATCCCATCAATTAGTGCAATGAAAACACTGCTCAGTATGGGACAGTACATCAGAATATCTAGCAGAAGGAGAGATGCTACATTTCAACCATTTTAAGGAGGTCCAGTGACCTACTGCTAAAAATCCTTGTGGCAACTGTTTCGCATCGCAATATTTTGAGCAAGTTTCACAAAACAGCTTGCATTTTCTTGAAGCCCAGTATCTTCTCAGCTCACTTTCTTGGCTACTATTCTCCTCCGGCATTGCAAAACCAAACACTTTATGCTATTTGACATTGCACCGGACACAAATCTAATAAGCTGGATGACAGCTGCACTCAAATTTAATCCCTTTTATTGCCATCTTGTTTTACTTGCACACATTCTAATTCTGTTTTGTGATTTTTAGCAGAAAGTGCCAATATCCTCAACTCCCATGGACTGGAAATTAATGTTTTATGTTCCCAGTACTTTAAATCATACATATGTTTTGATGCAAGATGAGACATCTGTTAAATGTTTAACAAATTGAAATTGCAGTCAACTAAATTACATCTTTATGGAAGTAGCAGAAAGATATTAAAGATGAGAATAGTGATGTGTTAGATATTGAATCACTGGTCTAGGACAGTAATGAAAGTCTGCATCAACACAGTGGTGTTTACCAGCTTTTCCCCAAGATGTTCATCAAGCAGAAACTTCATAATTGTGTCTGATCTCATTTCCAAGACTAGGATATGCATTGGAAGTCCATGCCAGACACCCATAAACACTGAGCTCTAATGCTCCTCTCCACTTCTTGGTCTATACATTTTCACCTGGTCCTTCCCTTACATCTTTTCCCTCTTTCCACCTTCCATCTGTTTTCCCATTACCTTTATAACATCATCATTGACTCCCGATTATTCTACTCTTTCAAAAGACTAATTTCTTTAAGACTCCCACTCTAACCTCATGTTTCCTGCCATCTACTTGCGGAATCTCATCTACCTCTTTCCAGTCTTCAGTCCCTTCATCAGTCTCATCTCCTTTCCGAGTCTCTCGCTTCCCCCATTCCACCTCCTTCCCAACTTTTTCCTTTCCCACAGCCTTCCCCTCCCATTAACAAGGGATCATTTGCCTTTCCCTTTCACAGGAGTTAATAAAGGGAATATATGCTGCCAATAGTCCTCAGCAACTAGCCTTGGTTGATAAACATTGCTGGACAGCATCAGTCTCACCAGTTAAACTATACCAATTCAGCAGCTTCAATTGCTGTGACACAGCCAAAACTACAGGCTACCAGAGTTCTTGACAAGCACTTACCATAAAATAACAATTATTTTGTAACTGCTAAAAATCTGGGGGGGGACAAAAAAAAATAAAAAAAAAAATCACAAGAACACTATTTATGCCCTGGATTTTTTTTCTCTTTAGGTCTGACTTGCTTTACAGGAAATGTTAGTCTTGCCAAATAATCAAGAAATAAAATGACTAGCACAGTTTACACTACGTTAAGTTTGTACAGATGAAAGACTTAAAATTCTGAAAACCATATTATAGTTATTTTTCAGATATTCCCTCCTACTGCTACTTCAGAAAAAGTCATATGAGTCAAGTTATAGTTTCCAGAGGAAGTCATTAAAGAGACTTTCTATCAATGATGGTTTTGTATGTTTGCACTTGGGCTTTGGCACAGACTCAGTCTATATTTAGAATGCACGCTATAAAGAATGTTTGAAACCAAAGCAATTTAAAAAAATAATTAGAATTAAGCTTATAATACGAACAGATTTGCAGAGACAGGATGATACTCACTTACGTTGTAATTCTAGACAGTTTACAGAAGTTGCAGAAGTTTGAGAAGGGAAATGCAATAGCCAGCCCTACCTGTAAGTGCTACCGTCAGCAGGAAAGCCTGGAGCAGCAGGGGGGCAGTGGCTTTCTTTGGGGAAGATTGGTCTTTGGATGGCAGTTACAGAAATATGGTATTAAGAAACAGGAAAGACTATGTAAACTGACTATAAGCTTACATATATAGACTATAAGCTGACTCTGTCAACTACAGAGTATCAGTATATAGGTATTATCATCACTTCGGAGTATAAAAATGTAGTGTTCTCCCCAGTAACACTGGTGAGCAAATGCTTTTTTAAAATTTTACTTTATTTATATTTTTAATTTTTTTTTTTAAATGTGACAAGATCCTGAGGTGGATGTGTGCTATTCATGCTACTTTCTCCATGCTTTTAAAAGCTGTTTTGGGGGTCTGGCCTCCACCACTTAAGCCATTTTTGTTCCAAATCAAACCAAAAATTTGAATCACATTTACTGATGTATGACATAATTCAGTTGAACACCAATCTAACACCATTCAGTGACCAATGCCTAAGGCATACCTGATGTGTTTAAGTTAGCATCTTCAACTAGGCTTGCGACACTTTTTTCATATTAGTGTCAAACGTTTGCATAAAGTAACACATTAGATTGGCACAAAGAACTTCTCAACATCCCTTGGAACCTTCTGCAACATTAGTTTAAACACACCGAAATAGGAGCAAGATTTAAGAAGCTGAAACGTGACACTTCCCTTTTCTCAACACTTCTCCAACCAAACCCAGGAAAAACTAAGTGCTGAAAAACAAAACAAAAACAAACTGTGAACTTCCACTGACATTTGACACCAAGAGTTTATCTTCTCTTATGAAAAATACTAAAGAGTATGAATAATCCCTTCTCAAAAGGAAAACAATATTAATAAGTGGTAATAGTTAACAAGCAGATACCACATAGCATTGCAAGCAGATGACTGCAGCCTCCCCAAGCCTGACAGACTGAAATAACTGATTGATAGCAATTACCCAACAACCATTTTCTGTATTCTGATGGTTATCACTGATGATGCAGGCTGTTAGTGCATTTTTGCAATCTTATTTCTTTTGGAAATGCCTATTTGATTTACACCAGAGCAAGATCAAATTAAATAAACCAATTTTAAGAAATTCAGAGGACACAAGTTACAAGCCAGCACATTAGAGAAAGGCATAAAATAATTGAGCAAGTGCACGTCCATCTTATAAAGAACTTCCAAAATGAAGGTATTCTGCATTTCAGATTACTCAGCTTTTCAGCTGTATTTCACTTAATTTGTATGATTCTAAAAAAGCTACTCCAGATACCCCATTGACCAACTTAATCCATAATTACCTACAGGAAAGTGCAAAATAGCATTAGTTTTACTGTAGAAAGGTCAGGCACAAAAATAAGTTTAATGCCATTCTAAGGAACAGAAAAAACTTGCAGCTTTCCAGATCATGTACCAGATCTGACTGAAATTTTATTTTTTGAAGCAACTGCAGATATAAGAAATGATCTTTTTTCCTCCCCTCAAATCTTGTTAGCATTTTCAAAACACATTACAGAGCATATTTTATCTCCTGACCTGACTACCTTCAATATGCAGAGTTATACTGTTGTGAAATTCCTGTGCTTCAAAGATATGAGCATAATTTAAAAAACCCTCTACTTATATACACAGTTATCAGCTGGACAATTGCGTAACAGACTGAATCTTTTTTCTTGTTTTTAGGGAGGTCAAATAAAAGCTGTAAAGGAATTTTGCTCCACACATGGATAGCTGACACAGAATACCCCAACCAACGGTTCTGTTGTCATGGGCACCCACAAGGAAAAGGCATTTAAATGCCAAGATTTTTAAGAAAACCTTTACTGAACTGGTATAAAGTCAAGCCTACAACTTCATACCTTGGGAACCAAAACAAAATAGCTTTAAGAAAAATTCTGCTGACAAAAGAGCAGAGGCCTCAATAAACCAGCAGCCCTGAATGCCCTCTCCATCAGTGGGTTTGAGAGCAGGGCATGCCAGGCTGGAGGGCTGAGCTGCCTAGCAGGTAGCTATGGAGGCAGAGGGGCAGACCTCAAGCATGCAGCAAGGCAAGAGAGATAAGACCACAACTGCACTGTTTGGCAGCTGGGAAAACAGTTCTGTTTCTCCTGGTTTCATTTCCAGCAAAAGTAGTTACTAGTCTTCCCTTCAGAAGTATTTGGAAAACGCACCTTTATCATTATTCACAAACCCAGAGAATAAGGCTGTCCTAGGGGTATAACAAGTAAAAACTATTGTGTCCACTGCTATTATATGAGGTTGTCCCTGGGTGACGTACTAGGATCCTGCTTCCACTCACAGAGGAGAAAGATGTGGAATCACTTCAAAAGCTCATCTTCTGGTTACGTGAAGGCCAACAAAAAGGTGCTAGGAGCTCAGGCTCCTCTCCTGAGGGAATAGGTGCCTGCAGCACAGAGTCATCAAATCATCACCTCCACCCACCTTGCTGGATCAGTTATTGTGAGGGGCCTATTTCCCTTGCCCTGTAAAGGTGGTGATCCACACGAACAAGGGAAGGCACCAAACAGCACCGCGAGAGCCTAAACCAACCCTCAGATGAGCAGCAATGATAGAGCTGCTGGCAGAGTTCCAGCTGGTGTGCTGTATGCTATTTTCTAAGCAGCAGCATGAGATTGGCAAATTGAACTTGTATTTCCATTCATCTGCACCGAAATCAATGCTGAGACAACAGAAATTAAAACTTGATCATGAACCAACACAAAAAAAGTTACCTTTCTTTTTAAGCACTTGAGCATCTAAGCACTTCAGAGGCTTAGGTGCTCTCATTTCTGCATCACTTTACATCCCTAGTAAAGACGAACAGGCAGTGGTTGTTCAGAAGTGGACATCTCTCCATGTATTTTTCAGTTCCTATCAGAGCTAGAGTACAGCCTAGCAGGGCAGTTGGCATAATTTTCCAAAGCATCCTAGTGGATTAGAAGCCAGATTTTCAAAAAGCTCCATATATCACTGCAGCTCTCCAAGGGCCCGATTAATTTATTTCTTCCCTCCTTTTCTTTTTTGAAGTGAAGCTTAAGGCTCTAAGCCAATTAAGTGGCTATTAATAGCACTGAAATTAAGGTAGAAAAATTAATTATATCCCATGTTTACTCTCTTCCACTCTATTTGTTCTGAGCTTTCTTTGTGATAACAGCAGAAACTGCAGTTATTTTAACTAGAAACAGCACACGAAGATATTGAAGTAGGTCAAAACCAAAAGTTGACCAAAACTATGAAAAATTACTGTTACAATACTTGTTATATTAACAAGTCTAAAGTATTTGGTAGTCCTACAATGCCATGTGACCTTCTCAGGCAGGGCTGGCTTAACATTTAAGAATGACATGCAAAATAAAACTCAATGCATTATTGCACTTAGATAAACACAAACCATGAACTCCTTTTACAGTAATTTTACAGTAAAGAATATTATTCTTAAGCTTAAAGACTGATAAATTAGCTACATAGATAAGAACTGGCAACCATAGAAGCAATTCCAGCTTTGTTTCCCATTATTCACCACAACATTTTTATGCAGTTTCAGAAGTTATATATGGTTATGAAGAGACTGCATTTTAGCAGTGAATGAAATGATAGGAGCACTTTTAGTACTTAAGCACATGAAGACTTCTAACATACAATTTACATGGTCATATTCTTTTGAAAAGCAGCAGGAGTCACTTTTATATTCAAAGAATTAAGATCAAAAAGAGTGTAAGTAAGAAACTTAGCCCTTGTAAGACAGTGTTTTCATGCAACTTAATTATCTGAAATAAACAACCTCTAATTTCTTTTGAAGGAAAAGAAAAAAAACCCCACAAATAACCCAGACGCATATACAGTAGCTCTAGTTTATATGCAGATGTAAATTCCTCTTCCTCCTGACCTCAGACTTCAGTCTCAATTTGCCAAGCAGATTATATACAATAAACACCAATTGATTTGAAACATTTCTGTATTCAGGTTGAGGTCATAAACTGTCTAAACCTATATAAAGAAGCCTGAGAATTTTCTTAACCTCAGTGTCCATATTCACAGAAACGAGTTGCTTATTTTCCTGCATTATATATATACCTATGTGAAGGTGTGCATATACCTTTAACATTCCAGACTATAGTGATCTTCTCCATGAAGAATTCAATAATTCAGATATATAAAAAAACCTGATATTACACTCCCCCACTACATTGTACAAAGAGCAAAGAGGTTCATACAGAAACAGGCCAGCTCGACTCCCGAGTTAAACAGAGTACCCAACCAGGTTAGCTATTTTCATCACATCGTTTTTTTGAAATGCAAATTTTATAAATCTAGATGAATTAAAAAAAAAAACCACACACCACAAAACGAAGATCAGCAATTCAACCTTATCATTCACTTCTAGGAAGACTTTTAGAAATGGTCTTATGATATCATACAGAGCATAGCCATTATCAAAAGCAACACACCGGGAGAGGATTCATTATAAAAGAACTCTTGCTGTTCAAATTGATGGGTTTTCATAGTCCTGTCTTTGGTTTTGCATCGTGGAGAAGCTGGGGGGTTTGTTTGCTTTTTTTTTGGTTGGGTTTTGTTTTCTTGGGGCAGATTATATTTTTTTTTAAATCAAAAGAGCCAAACAAACAAGAAACTACCTCCCTGCCCACAATCAGAACAAGAATGTAAAAATCCCCAAGCTCAACAAGGCTGTTGCCAGCAACTGCAGTTTTTCCGCAATGCGGCTAGTTCCAAATTACTTTTCAACAAAACTAAAACAAAATTCAAAGCAGGTATAATATATGTGCATTGTGAAAAGGAAAAAAGAAACTAATCTCTCTTCAGGCCAAAATAATGAAGTCATTTAAGGAAAACAGAGAATTAAAAAGCTGTGTTACGGCTGCAACAATATTAAGTAGGAATAACGTGTACATATAAAGCCTGAGAAAAAGAAAACTCTGAAGACTTTAAAAATAAAGCAATCCTAACAATCATTGTTCTATATGCATATACACACACACGTACATATACAGCATAGCATTATATATTTAAACCACAAGGTCTTTAGTCTTGTAGATCCCAAACTGCTGGAAACAGAGGCTACAGTTTTCAACTTAAGGAGTTATATAAGACAAAGAAGTAAATAGCCTACACCGTTAGGTAATTTTTAGTTACTTTTATGCTTGTTTCACTAAACTCTGGACTTGGCCAATTTCGTGGGGAAAATTTCAGATTATATAACTGCACTTTGTAAACATGCCAGCCTCTGAAGTACACCAAGCCACCTGGCGTTTAGAAAAAGATTAAGTATGTAACAAAGTTTAGCAGCATATACTGAAAGCCTTTTAGTATTCCAGTGATTCCAGCAACAACTGAAAGCAGGGAAAACTAATCATATCACTAAATTTGCATTTTTTACAAAATACCATCAATGTAAGGAATCAGATTCTCCCGAAGTGAGGGTCCAAGGCCACCTTATGCCACACAGATGCTTTTCACCGTACTCTAAGTCTCTCAACTGCTGCCTCATTATGTTCATTGCTTTACTCAGGGGTGTTTTGGTTTGGTGGGGTTTTGGGGGTTATGGCTTTTGGTTGGGAATTTATTCTTGGGGGAATGAGAGTCCAGACAGCTCCAGACAGTCTAGAAAGTTATGATGCTGCTGAAAGCTCACACAATTCCTACAAAACAATGCTGCACAAGGTTATTAACTCTTCCATTTCACTGACATTTCACCATAAAATACTGGGGTTGAACACAGAATGGTTAGAGTTGGAAGGGACCTTAAAGATCATTGAGTTCCACCCCCCTGCCATGGGCAGGGACACCTCTCACTAGAGCAGGCTGCTCTAAGCCCCATCCAGCCTGGCCTTGAACACCTCCAGGGATGGGGCATCCACAACTTTCCCTGGGCAACCTGTTCCAGTGTCTCACCACCCTCACTGTAAAGAATTTGTTTCTTGTATCTAATCTAAATTTCCCCTCTTTCAGTTTAAAACCATTACCCCTCATCCTATCACTACATTGATAGGATGCTACATGACCACTGACACTGTCTTACTTGCATCCATTAATAGATTAGAACAAATATTATTGTACAAGTGTGGGATTCAGCTCAGTTCCAATACTGAAAGCACTATTGTATACCAGTCAGCCACGTGTTTGTTTTAAGGTATGTCATCTCTCCATGGAACACGACTAACTTTGGAAGGTGTCTGCACGCGGGACACTAAAAACTGGTAAGTAAAATGCTGAACTGCTCTAATGTTAACCACTTCTCCACATTATCATATTTTAGTATAGAAGACTTAGCATTAAAAGCAGTCTTCATTCTTTTTAAAGATTTTGTTGACAAACCAAACTGAGTAAATTAAGTATTTCTAAAGAGAAAAACAAATTAACTGAAAAGAATAAAATCAGACTGGAGTTTTATCAGAAAATCTAAGCCAAAAGAGTAAATAACCCAGCACTGTATTTGCACACATTCATAAGGCTCCACAGCCTGACACCACATCTTCTCTCCTTCCCTTCTTCCTCTCAAAATGTAAACTTCAGCCTTTATTACAATATTGGGAAACAATTGAAAGTTGACTTAAAGGTCTGAAGCAATAAACAGAGATTACATTTTAGCTTACTCTTGCTATGTAAGGCAGTAACTTGCATGCAAGTTTGGCCTTAAGATCACTATGTAGTGACATTTATGTTTTAACAAAAAAGTCAGTCTGTAGCTTTTATCATAATGCCTCCTGGAATGTGCAAAGCTCTTCCCTCGTGTCTAAGCAACATTCAAATAGATGGGAGAAATATTTTACTAATTTGGTTGAAGTCTCTCAGTCCGGTTATTTGCCTCAGATACGGTATTACAGCTGCTAACTTTATTTTGCACACTGTCTCAACAGCTTAAGACGCAAAGAAGGAAATACTGGACTCTGTTGGCAAGACAGTTTACGAAAGGCAAAGCTTAAGGAAAAAGCGTGAAACCAGATTTTCAGTAAATGAATGCCAGCAGTGCCCACTGCTAGTTATTGCTGCCTTCCTTCTAATGTCTTCAGTGCCACTGCGTTTCCTCCCTTCATGCCATTCTGCTTAGATATGAATTTGCTATGCTGTGTACTTGACTTGCCTTTGAGATATGCTAATGAAAAATAGCATGTAGTAAACTTGATAATAGAAGCTAGTTTAAATTTAAAAAAAAAAGTTACTGAAAGTTGATTTTTGAAACAGAAGATGAAAGAATAAGAAAAATCAGTTGACGGAAAAATACTCAAATGGAACATGGACTGGATTATTTTTTTAACCAACTTAAAATGAATCACTAATAAGGGGATGGGGGAGGGAAACACAACAGGACAGAAAAACAAACAAAAAACAACCAAACAAAAACCCAACAACCCCCAGAACCAGAAACAGCAAATGAAAAAACAGGTGAAATGAAATAAGAGTAGCTCAATAAAGAAAGAAAATAAATGAGTGGATTACTTCAACAGATGACACGGGTCAAGAGCAAAAAAAAGGAGATTTTAATCTGGATAAAGTGGAAGAGGAATGAAAATATGGGAAGAACAGGAAGAAATTTGGTGAAAGAAAAAAGAGTAACACAAGTTCAGTAAGAGCAGCTCATTTTGAAAGTGAATGGTGAAAGAGACTCCTGAGTTACCCCTGCTCTGTCAGCTCAATTTACTTCGCATTTCCCCTTACCACCTTTTTTAACCTCCCAAAATTTTCCCTGTTCCAACTCTCTGAATGAATTCCTTCTTAGAGCCATTACGTTTCCAGGACCTGAAATGATTCTTCTGCTGGTTGTTACCCAAATGTCAAAGCCGCCTGCACTCTGAGAACATGCATATCCCCGTAACTTCTTTATGGCTCTTGACATACAAAAGCACACACCCGTGTAGAGAAGGGGAAAGAATTAGAAGGAGGAAAGAAAAAGAGTAAGGAATATGGATGAACTCTAAATTTACATGTAGCCATTTCCTAAAGAGCACCTTAAATTACCATCAACAAGCAGTGCTGCTGGATAACACGACGCTCACCTGCTCCCAACGCATTAAGCATTACAGACTCATACAACCATAGAGGGAAACAGACCGAGGATACAGTTTGGGTTAAAACAGCTAGCAAATGCACAAAAAAACCGCACATCTCCAATAGCAGAAGTTATCCATGGTTAGTTTTAAGCCAACCTGGCCTCCTATGTGACAACATAAGCAACAGCACAGCAGAAAGAGCTGGACAAGAACAGGAGAGCAGGTCTCAGGTCAGTAATTTAGGAAGGGAGTGGAAAAAGAAAAATGTTAGTTTACTCCTGATTTGAAAGTGTTTGTGGAACTATAGTATCTGACCATTTAGGATTTGGCAATCTACTCTAAACTTTTATACCGCTAAATAAATCTTTTAAAGACAATTAATAGCATTCCTAAGTAACAGTAACCATAACAGAATGAAAAAGTATGTTGAAAGGAACATGGGAATGGATAGAAAAGTTACTGTCTCTGTTTGATCTTTCATTCACTAGATTACGTAAGACCCCAAACCTCCAGAAGATGAGGTTTTGGATGCCCTGAACTCTTCAGCACCCATGCAAAGCAGGGTAGACCATGCCAGTGGCAATTGTTTCACTACTGCTGGACAGGAAGCAGTCATTACAGAAGTGCTTTAAATCGTTTCACTTCCTTCTCTGAAGCCTTAATATTATGGGATCTCTGTCAACCTGAACAAATCAAATGGCTTGCTTAAAGATGCTACTAGAAGGTTTATATCTGTTTGTGTGTTTTCTAAACATGTATTTCAAAATACTTTAACCCTCATCACCCCTCATCACTGGAGCACGACTGCAGCATCTGGTGTTCATTAAAGCCAGGAAATTCCTGGTTTACCCTTTATGAAACTGTTGAGAGTTGATAATTCATTTTTTAATTCTAGCTTTTGCAAAGAGCTATTTTAGCAATTTCATATTAAACAATAAATTTTAATTAGCAAATTTTTGAAATTCTGCATATGCTAAATCCAGACATTAGTCTTGCAATTCAGAAGATTTCAGAAAATATTTATCAAGTTTGAGTTAATGAATTACTATTATGATACTCAATATATAGTATTTTGTAATCATTAATTTAAAAGTCGTAATCCATGTAACACAGAAAAGAAACGATTTAGCAATTTGCAAGTCATCTACTCTTGCTGCTTTATCTTCACAGTAAATTTTTTTTCCATAAGATGATAAAAAGATTCTGGGTCCTGTGCAGAACTGAATCTTCAGATCCTTGCTGAACCTTATTACGCACACCTTGGCTACAAATCTCAACACCTCTGTGTTGTAATTAGAAAGAAATATTTATTCTGTCCTTATTGATTTTGTATTGATGTTCTCAATTTAAAAACCGACAACAGCAGTGAGAACACCACACTAAGCCCTAAATGTTTCATGAGAGACAGAATGTGACAGAAATAATAGCAGAGCTAGAGGTGTCTTCCTAGTGATTGTTTTTCCCCCCATATTTTGGGAACAAATGGGAACATTTTGGGAATGACCAGAGGCCCCAACACACATCCACAGAATGCGAAGCTACTGAAATTGCAGGCAAGTTGTACGGGAAAATGATATGAAAAATTTGGTATCACTTGATGACGACAGGGTACAGTGTATGGCTGGGGTACAAGACTGTCCATCTGTAACTGCTTCTCCCGCACTGAATGACTGCTTATCAGGCACTCGGTTCCCAGCCAAGGAGACGGGGAAAGATAGCATGTTCTGACTTCAAGAAGTCCCCGGAGAGCCAGCCAGTTATTTGGTGCAGGCTCTCCTCTCAATCACAAAATGTCATTAAGGGAAGCTAGAGTGTATTAAACACTTGGAATATTTTCCCTATATAAACAGCTGCTGTAGCTGCAAATGGAAAGTTACAGAATCACAAACAATTGATATAAAGTGTAAACAGAATATATAAACTACAGGTTATTTCATAAGAAATAGGAACCTCTAGGTTAAGGACTTCTGAGCACACATACTGTAATTCACTGTCTTAGGTGCACATAGACACATAACTTCCCAGAGCAAAGCTAGCCAGACGACAAGTCTTAACTCTAGAGCCACCCTGCAGTCCACAGGCATTTAAAACATTTTTTAATACTATAGCATATTGCTAAAATGCCTAGTTTGCAGCCATCACTATCTAAAGTTTCTTTTGGCATAAAGACTTTCCCGGATAATCATTCCCACTGCAGCTGCACTCAGTCTGCCCAGATGTATTATGCATTCCCTCCCCTCAATTTTTAGTTTTATTATCAGCTTATAACTTTTAGCTGTTTTATTTCCCCTGGTATTCAAATTCATTCCATATACTGATAGAGCTTCACTACGAACCTGACATTATTTTCTCTTTGAGATCACTAATAAAGAGGTTAAATTAATCTACTTATAAAGCTGCATCTCGAAGTACCAATTCAGAATTCCAGCCAGTCACCTCTTATCCCTCTTTTCATGGCCTTTCATTAATGCTTTTCATCTTCAGAACTTGGCTCATTTTGATTTGAAAGAAAACAAGGACAGGTATTTCTTCTTTTCTCCCCTCAAAAAGAAAAACAAAACTCTCCTGCCTCAGTTTCCCGAGGAGCTTTAGCTGTGTATCAATTCATAGCACCTCAGGCAGAAAGGATGCAGAAGAGCACAGGCAGAGCACAGGTTTGCAGACTTTGTCACTCTCACATTACTATAAACACTAGCTCCACATATGAATATATACATGACACCAGAATTTTTTCCAGGCTGAATTCCTTCCCCATTTTTCCCCTCTCAAGTGAGACTCTTTTTCCATGCAAGTGGGTAAAAAAAAAAATTTACATCAATTTGTACTTCAATACCATGTGGGAAAGTACCTCAGAGACCAAATCTCACTTTACACCATAAAAATGTTATTATTCCTGCACCTTTCTAAAGAGATTATTTTTCTTCCAATGAAGCCTTCTTCATTTACCAAGGTTGTTAGCCCACATCTCCACCTATACATTTGAAATATGATGTACGTATTTGAACTCTACTTTCTTGGTTCTAATATGCATCAGTCTGAACAGAAATACATGCAATGGTAAAAATCGCTCCCAATTTCATTTCCCCTGCAGGAGAAAAATTAAGTATCACTTTCATTCAGTCACAGCTATGATTCTTTAAGAACAGAAGTAAAAGGCTTATTTCAAAAAAAAAAAAAAAAAAAGAGATGTTCCAGATAGTATACTTAGTTCACATTAATAGGCTGTGCTTCCAGAAGAACCATAATTTAAAACACATAATACTGACCATTCCTAAGCAACAGCTCTACTTAGGTTTCTTAAAGAAACCAGAAAAGCACACAGACTGTCTCTGTCAGGGACACAATGAGTATATGTTGTTCTAACTGGGCTTGACCAACACACATCTTTGCATTCTATAAAAACAAACAAAAAAACCCCACAGAACACCCACTTATGTACAATGTTACCAGAAAAAACTAACTGGCTTTGGCTGCTTTAAAATAAAGAAACTATTCAAATTAGATGCAGTTATACAGAAGAAACCACACATGGTAAAGACAGTACATACAATAGTATTGACAGTAAAGCACTTGCAGAATTGCAAGCTACTTAAAATGGGTTTGTGCATCAAATACCTACATAAAGCTGACATAACTACAACAAGAAATTCTTTAAGAATTAATAGACTGAAATGAAAGTATGTCAGGTCTCCATTACTGATAAGATGACTCTGAAGACAGAATAGTTTATTCTATGGTTTTACTAATCTAAAAACTAATCCCTCCCCATAAAAATTACAAAACAAAATACCTTTTTTTGATTTTGCTCCAATCTTCAGCTTTGATGGCCAAGCGATCTGCGTATTTGTTTCTTCCATAATCTGTTAAGAAAAAGCATTTAAGAGAAATTAACTTTTTATTGTTGTCCTACAAAGTCAAAAGTGCATTTTTGGAAAAGATGATTTTTACCATTTTAAAATCTATTGACTACTATTACTTGTAAATAGCACAAGTCATTAACAAATTTTCTAGTTTTCTTGAGAAGAATTTTTATCTGGTGATAGGTGGAATAAGTTCTGATCATTCCAAAGACCGAACTGAGATGCTCAGTTTCCATGAAGTTCAAATGACCACTACAAGCTACAGCATTCTCTAGGTCCATCTCAGAGGGAACGTCAAAGCTTTGCAATTCAATAAAAATACTTTTTCAGTTACCTTAGAATGGTTTCTAAGTAAAGTCCACCAAATTTAAATTAAGTCCATTTGAGTCTCCATAAATCAAGATACATTGGTTTGCCTTCACAGGTTGGGGTTTTAGTGCTTCACCTTTATCTAAAAGCAACTTTTCATTGTAAGCCTATCCACATTTCATAAATTTTACTTCTTGGTTTAGCAGTTCAGAGTATAGAGATTTGACAGCATTTATTAAAACACAATGTACAACCTATCTGTAAATCTCTAACTAGCCAACAGGGAAAATCTCTACACACACACACGCATGCTTTAACTTTAAAGTCCATGTAGTCATTTGGTTCAACGTAGACTCTCATTCTGTTGCTGCCTTTTTTTTTTTCAGTGAAAAAAATCCATTGGCCATAGGCATATTACACTGGAGTTTAATACTGGCACAGAGTTACAGTGTATCACTAGTACTGAGCTGCAATACAGGAGAAGGAACTGAATGACACCAAAGACTTCATATACATGAATTGAAATTCAGTTCTAAGAAATGCTGGGCATGTCTACGAAAGAACTTGTCTTTATCAATAAGTATTATGATATCAATAAGTAAGATCTAATCACTAAGTATGATGAGATCATACCTCTCATCACATTTGAGAGATCAGAGTATCTGATCATCATGAGTAAGAACAGAGTATCTCATCATCATGAGAAGGATCTGCCCATATTAGTCCATGACAAGATGGTTGTAGGGTGTGAAGAAAATGCATCTAGATGGTTGCAGGATGCCAAGAAAACACATCTACTAAATATCATGCTGGGCTGCATCAGACAAGGCATTTTTTAATAGAGATGTTGACTGTAGAAAGCCCTGATGAATTTTCACCTGGAACAAATTGTCTAGTTCTGCTCACACGCAGACAAGATTTTGTACAGCAACACGCAAAAGGGTCCTCACTCCTTTGAAAATTTCAGTAGCTCATTATATAAGAGATCAAGAACAACCAGTTTGCTCAGTTTGACTAATGTTAATTAGAAGGGGTCCTAGAACCACAGAACAAGTTTGGAAGAAAGGTATCTCTGGAAGTCATTTAAGTCCAAGTTTATGTTCACAATAGGGCGAACCGCAAAGTTGTGTCCAGTTGCCATCAGGGCGTTGCCCATCAAGCTCTCATTACCTCCAAGGAAGGAGATTCCATAGCCTCTCTGCACACTTATTCCAGCGTGTTGCCATTTTTACGGAGAAATTTTGTCATGTGTGGTTGATTTTTCCTTTGCTCAAACTTTCGCCATTGTTACCTGCGCACTTTTAGGAGGAGCCTGACTCAGCATACCTTCTAACCACCCATAGGGTAGCTGAAGGCTGCTACTAGATCCCTCTTTTACCTCCCCTTCTCCACGCTGAACAAACCACGTTCTCATCTTCTATGTGTACATCAACTGCTCCAGGCCCTTGATCAGCTGGAGTCCCTCCCACTTGTCGGGATCTTACTTGGGCTGAGTGGGCTGTGACTGGACAAAGTACCCCACGTGCAGCCTCACAGTACCTGAGCAGACAGGAATAACCACTTCCCTTGATCTGCTGGGTCATACCATCTCAGTTAGGGAGTCTATGTAAATCCTTTTGCCAAAGAGGTGGGGTGATAAATATTAAGGAGATTATTTAATACTTATAATGGAAACCAGTAAACAAGTACGTATTGTAAACTAGGAAAAAAACCTCTAGATCAGAAGAACTGAAAGAGTACTTGATTGCTCCAAGTAGGAAAGAGGTAGGAAAGGAAGAGGAGAGAGCATTTCAAATGGCATCTCCCAGAGTCTGGTTCCTCCTATATAAAGGACGTTTGCTCAATTTCCACAAAAGGACTGAAAAAAAAAAAAAAACAAAAAAACCACACACAACTTTTTCCCCCCTTCTTTGGTTGCCGATACAAATGAAAATTATAATGCACAAAAAGCAGAAACTATCCAAAAAAGTCAACTTGCCAAAATTGGTGGGGGCAGCTAGGGAGGTGGGGGGGTGGAACAGTACATTTTAGTACTTTAGTCATCTGCAACAAGCATAAGCAATAATAAAAAAAAAATCAAATTCCAAAATAATTAACAAAGCCACTTCCAAGAAGAGAATTAATGCATTAAGAAAACATCTACAATACCAGTAAGTTTTCCATAACAGTATTATTCAGAACTAAAGCAGACTTCTCTAAAAAGTCTTAATTCTTATCTTCTCAATCCAAATCCCTAGGACACCACAACAACTTCCAGATTAGTACACCATGTGGAAAAATTGAAAGTGTCAGCCAGACTTCATTATACTATAGTTTTGGTTTCAGCAACTATTGGATAATAAGTTACAGCTGAAATAAGACATTTCCAGGAGGGTGAAATTCTATCAGCAACATATACATACTTTTCACAATTTTCCAATCCAGATGTGAAAAAAGCTATTACAAACAATTCACTTGTGTCTGATAGAGGACTTTGGTCCAGGATTATTCTTAATTATGCAACAGGCGATAAAATACACAGAAAATAGGAAGGCATTAGTGAAAAGGAGAAGGAAGATATTAAAACAAAGAATGGCGCAGGACTGAGTTAAAGCAGACCCAACATAAAAGGAACCACAAGAGAAGAGACAGAAGAGGAGAGAATGAGAGTCATTCAAGAGAAGTGTTACATCCCATCGGTTCTATACCCTTCTCAAAGTTGGGAGACTTTGTGTCAAAGAAATTAAATCCTCCGCATTTCTCATGCTAACCAAAACAAAATGAAAGCTCCACAAGTTCTGAGATGCACACATTCTGGGGACACACAAGAAAGATGCATATGAGATCTTCAAAGGAAGATAAGTCCGACTGCCAGCCACTGAGATTTGGCCACCTAATACCCTTAAGCTCTTCGGGGAATGCAACGCTAAAAATCACTACATTGGACCAAAAAGAAGATCAGTTTGGTCCTCACAAAGATGAAGTTTATCTCTTGTCTTAGGCAGTTAGAGAAAAAAAAAAGTCTGGATGCATTTAAATTAAGTGCATGTATTGAAGTATGAAAATGCTCAGAGTACGTGCTGGCTTTCAACTCCAAGCAGTAAATGTTATCATAAATTCCAAGCTGATTGCAATAACCATCTTTTCCACCATTTTGAAAACCACATACTATATAGGAAAAAAACAAACAGTTTTTGCTGCGGCACTTGTTTTTTCAGCAGTGAAAAAAATTTATCTTGTCTGCCTAAAAAGGTTTGCAATGGAAAGGTACTTCTGGTTTTATTTTTGAGAAATCAGGGCTTTCATAGGAACCCTCAAGAGGGAAGGATATTGCTTACTTTCTAAACTATTTATTGTATTTATTATTTATGTATCATATTTATTGTAACAGCAGAAGTGTCACAAAGCTCTAGAAAACAAACTGAGTTTTCACTGTAGCTGTTAAACTTGAAGGTAAACATGACATTGGAAACTCTGCAACAGTAAAACTGCTCAGTATAGATCAGCTGCATTAACTTTTAGTTCTGTTTTACCGTTCTAACCTAGGCAGTTTTAAGTGTCAGGATTTTTTTTTTTCCCTGAAACAAATTTGGAATCATTCCATAAACCCCTCAACTGCATGCTGCAATGGCATAGTTTTATTAGTGAAAACTCAGTGTTACACCACATATCCTGAAAACAGAAGTACTGCTCTCAAATGAAAAAAACAGAGGAACTTACTTTACAAGTGATGTAGAGCTATACATGTATTTTAATTGTATTAATTCTTTAGTTACAAAACTTTTAGAGGAAATTCAGCCTAGGGACGAGCAAATCAGAGCTCATGATCTTCTAGACTGCAGAACAGCACCTCTGCTTAGACTTTCCTTCTTTTCATATAAAATATGTGATAGGGTTTATACTACTCAGTACTCTCCTCACCTCGAGGCGTCAACTGACCAAAAGAAGGAGCAGGCACATTTGGCAGCAAGATTTAATCGCATAGTAAATAATCTCCATCTTCTGCTTCTCAAAATGCGGGAAACTCAGAAATAATTTATCTACATCTCCTTTCCCCAGGAGAAATTGTGGTGTTTACGTAGCCAAAAATATGTAAGCTATTCTCAGTGGAGAACATACAGAAGATGACACAAGATACTGGAAGATCCCAAGAAAACAAATAAGACTGTGCCCTGACCCTGAAAAAACTGGTTCTAGTTACAAATCATTAGGCCTTCAGGAAAAAAAACCCTCTAGCTGTAAGGCAGCTGGAGGAAAAGCTTTTGGCTTCCTTGTATTCCAGCTTGAAAAATTTATAGTTAAGCACTTTGGGGAGTTTTACATTAAGACAGTAAGAAGTTATTTTTCCTTACGTTGTAATTTTTGTTTAGCTGATTTTGGATGGAAAGTGAAATGTCCTGAATGCAAAAAAACAACCAACCAAAACGCCCCAAAAGCCCATGAGCATTTCAGAATTCAAAGGAAGTATTTTACAGGCAGTAGATGAAAAAGAACAACCTAGCCAACAGACCTTTCTTCATTTAAAACAAGCACTCTAAAAACAGTAGTATTCTGTGTAGTTAGTTTTGTTATGAAATTATCTATTTCTGATCTTCCCACCTTTGGGATTCATGTATCTTGGCCATTTCTGCCTCAGTTCTTATTTATGATGAAAGGGGGGGGAAAAAAAAAAGAGTACTAGAGGAACCTGTATCGGCCAGTGGGTCTCTGTAATTAGTTTTCTCAACTTCAGTTTAACGAGCTCATTCCAAGTGAAGTGACAAAAGTAACTCTCAAAACTGCAAGCATAACTGCCACAAACCCAGTTTGTTATTTCATCAATGGAAAACCGCTCTCTCAGTACAAGGAATTAGGTTCCTCGGTTTAACCTCGCTTAATACAACAGAAGTTATTTACTCCATTTTAATACATAGAGGGCTTAGGCAATGAATAAGTATAGATGTTAAAAACCTTGTAAACACATCTAAATCATATTTTTACAACAGATACGTTATCTTAACCTGTATTTAAGAAAATTTTCTTATTTTAAAAAAAATGTACAATGCTAGATTCTGTAGATACCTTGAATTTTTCATGCTATTAAAAACCCTAGAAAGCAATGAAACTGTATGCTCACTGGCATTTCTATTTATCTGTCCATGTCACATCTTGAACAGCCAAACTTTTGTGTTCAGAGTTTTCCTAAGCTTTCCTCTACAGGTTAAAATCAAACACACACCTAGGTTTAGATCAACAACGTCAATGACGCCAGACATTTTAACATATGAAGTACTGCAACAGTACCTTGTGTCCAACTATCAAACAATGCAAACCCTCAGAGAGTACCTAACTTCTTTGCTACTTGGAATATTTCAGAGACTACGCTCCATTTCTTGTAAGCAGACTGCAAATCCTGTCTGAGCACCTGGTGACAAACACTCAAAGCTGAACATCCTGCACGAAGTATCTTAGCTTAAAGACCCCACAACGCTCCAGTAAAATCCATTGTAATACCTTGTAAGCAAGGACCTAAAATTTCAGTAAGTGGAGATGATTCAAGCAACTAACCTCCGCTTTATTTTGGCACCAAGAAATAAACTTCAAAAATTCTTTTCCCTAACAAGGGGAACTACCTCTAGCACTCTCAAGGCTGGAGAAAAAGTTACTTCTTACTAGAGTTAACTAAAAATGGCTGGAGCAGACTGGTTGGGTAAATTACACAAAAGAAAACTAAGCTGAACAACTACAGGTGACAATATCAATGAAAATAAAAGTCATTATTGTCTCTGAGGCAGATAAAACAGAGGTGCATGAGAAGCAGGGGAAGGAACCAAGAAGTGATTCTTCTAAGTTAATCAGCCCTTCAAAAAGTGATCCAGCTCCCTCTGGCATATTGAGGACAGGTCTTTCTCATTCATCAGGTTAAGTGATAAAGCAAAAAAAAAAAAAAAAAGACACTTTAGGGAAAAATAATTATATCCTTTCAGATCTTGGCTTTTGCTCAGAAACTGCACCTGTGTGCAGACAAAAAAGTTACCACAAAATGTTCAAACAAGATAGGGCCAAAATTATATTCTGAATTAGCAATGCTAACATAACAAGTTAAGGGAAAAAGCAAACGGGGAAAGGGGCAAACTACTGTGAATTAGAACAAGAACAAAACCATATTGAAGTATGAGACAAAATATAGATGTCTGAGCTGCACCAGTAGCCCTCCCCACCCAAAAAAAAAAATAATTACATGGATCAAGTTCTCCATCAAGGAGATACTGGGGAAGGAATGGAAATGCAGGATAGACTCTGTTCATTTATATTCCATGAGCACATCTTGGAGCAGCAAGCATAAGGGCACCTCTAGAGAATTATTATTGGCAACATGACCATCTGGAACTTCAGAGCCAATTGCATCTGCAAGTTCAAGATGGTCCCTAACCTCCATTCTAATAAAGCATCAATCAATACCCCTTTCTCCACTGACATAAGAACTGTAAAGTGCTTGGAGCCAGAAGCAACCCCCAACATGTATTACTAAGAAACAAGTTCTTCCGAGTGTAAACGTGTACAGTGTAAAATGGTTGCAGAGGAGAAAATCCCACGTGAGAGTGTAGGAGGAGGACAGGAAAGGACAAAGAAGATTAGAAAAAGTCTTATTTACATAAAGGTCATGATAATAGAAATTCTATAAGCAGATGTTTGGGAATCTTGCTTTGAAGTTGAATCTCCATCAGGTTAAATAAAACACAGCAATTCCTTATGTGTTACCATAGGTTGGTAAATTTCTGGAGGATTAATTGTACTCAAGAAATATTTCATACACAGCTGCTGAAGGAAAGGTTACTGGTTGTTTTCTTACATCACTGCATCCATCCCCATTTTTAACAGGACTGTTTTCTAAGAACCATTTTTCCCTGATTCTCAAGAAAAATTGTTCCATCAATTTTACGGAAAACAAAGATGAAAGTTACTCTACAAGACAGCAAAGAAAGAACTGAAATCCAGGAATATCAATAGTAAAAGAAAAAGTAGTATCATGGTAATGGCCTTTCAGAACTTGACAAATATGTTTCCCTATAAACGTGGAGAAGATACTTTTACTATCATAAAAACTAACACACTTTTTGCAGATTCAAAACAGTCAAGCAGTTGCTGTTGTGGGTGCAGAAAGCAAGCTGAGCATCACATTTATATTCTACTAAGCTCTGCACATAGAAAGAAAGATTCCTGCCATCAACACCCACCCCAACCTCACCCAGCACAACTGATTCCTGAAGCCTACCACATATGTTTTTGCTCTTCTACAGGTACATTTTAATTGCTTAATTATTTACAGACAGCACACTGTTTAAAGGATAAAATGGAAAATACTTAAGGCGTGAGATTAAATCACAATTATGGTTGAATAACCTTAAGATGAAATAACTGCAAAAGCTTGGTAAGTATGGTTTTGAATGATAAAGCGAGTGTTAAAAACAAAGGCTATAACAAGACAGATTTACTTTTTTTAAGCATCAAAACCACTCTAAAGCCAGATTTCTTATAAGAGGAAACCAAAACATGACAGAACTTTACTGTCATCCATCATCTGATACAAATTTGTAAGCATTTGTTTTTCAAAATATTACCTAAAATATTTTTCAGGATACAAAATTAACTTAGTAGGTAACTGAAAATACTATGAGAGTTATCAGAGTGCTCTGATCACATTTATCTTACCACAAAATAAACATAATCTTCATTTTTGTGCCTGTTAATTTTCCTTTACACCTAGAACAATCTGAAACAAGTAGTGAAATTGGTCAATATAAAACTGACAGGTAGTACTGTCTTAATCTCCACAACACCTGGAAAATGGCTTGTTAGTAGACACAAATATTTGTTTTAAGAGCTATATGTCCTTACCCACCATCATTTACAAATGCACAGAAGCTGCATTTGATACCAACATTTTCTGCTACAACACCTAGTTTTCATAAAACAAGAGCTCCAACTGCTTCACTCAAAGCCACAAGAAGTTAACAGGCAACTCAGTAAGTTTGCATTCCGAATACAGCTGTAAGAACCAAAAGGAAAGCTGGGGCTCTGCACAGAATATTTAAAAGTTTGAAGTTCCAGTTGATCAGCAATTTTAATTTTGACAACAAAAACATTTTTACTTCTAAGAAGATAGACACACAGACAAAATAAGTTGTGGTCATAACAACATAAACATGGTCACAGTTTTGATGCAAAAATCTGCTTTTAATTATCAAGGTGTGAGTACCAGGGCAAAGGGATTAGTTATTCAATTTACTAACTCACACAAAAAAGCCAGTATTCACTTTTGCAGATTTCACTCGTTAAAATTTTTTTTAACATCCAAATGAGCGTTTCATTTCAGAACATGAAGCCATTGCATGTACAATCTAATTCAGTATTAACCAAATGGTGACACATGACAAATTTAAAATCAGACCTCAGGATGTCTAGTAACAAACATACACAAAGTTTGCTGGTCTTCATCTATTTTGTTTCATAGACATAAAATGTTCACCTTGCATCTTCTGCTTTCAAAGAAGTTGCAATAAAGTAAGAGCAGCGCAGCTCCCTCCGCACGTATGCATTCCAACGGTATAAAAAAAGATTACTCTTATACTTCATTTGAAACATGGAATATCATTTGCATGAAAATAAAATTGAAAAAAAAGATATTTCTATATAAGTAGGAGAAGACCTGAGCTGAAAAGTCACAGTACACAAGTAAAACACTACATGAGCTGATACTTATTTTTTCTTCTAATGGCGAAGTGGTGAAGCAGCAGTATCTGAGAGGATGACTAATCCCCGAACATGAATTTTGGCAGCAAGAACAGAGCATTGGGTGTAGCTGGAACCAGAAGGAGTATCATATTTAATGGTTTGTTGTTTTTTGGGGGTTGAGGGGAGGAGAAAGGAGGGGAAGAACAAGACACAAAAAGAAATTGTGTAAGGTTACTCAGGAACTGAATTCAGCCTCTAAAACTGGTGAGGCCAGAGTAAGTGCCTGGGATGCCAGAGCCAGAACACATCAATGGTTCATCATCAAGGACGGCTGGGTTTGGTGAGGAAATACAGGGCACGCGAGAAGTTAAAGAAGAGGAGATGACAAAACTTTGCCCAAAGCTCAGTGCAACTACATGGCTCTTTTTCAAGTCCTGCCTACATTTGGGGTATAGCAAAGGACTCCTATCCCAAGCCCTGCTGTGGTGTTAGTTTTCTTTTTTCTCCTAAGGTGGTCTAAATATGAAATTCAAAACTAGAATTCATTGTTTAGTGCAGTGTGCACTAAACTAATAAATACTCCACAGTATTTATTAGTGCTGCTTTCTGCAGGTAAGGGTGAGGGGCTGTTTCTGAGGAGGAGCAGTACCAGATGCCACTGGGCACCCACACGTTCCCCACTAGAACACTGTCTGGAGTTTGCAGCTTGTGCTCCTGCATGGCAGACAATCCATCTCCCATGAGGAGTGGCAGCACAGTGAGAATTAAAACTAAGAATAAAAATACTTTCTGTTTTATAATCTAGAATGCCAGTACTTGTAGTTTACATGTAACTGTAAAGTACTTAAAAATACACAACAAAACACCACATAGGGAGGACAAGGATGCAGCCCCGGTTGTGCAAGTGTCTGTATGGGAAGGACCAGCATGAAAAAAGTGCCTTCCAAGTGCAAGGACATAAGCCCATGTGTCTCTTGTAGGTTGGGGATCCCTGATTTTCCTATTTTATAATCCAACTGTCAGCAATCCAAACACATTTTTACAAACGTATCTGTATGTGACCACTTGGCTAATCTATCTCCCGTAACTTTATTTGTATTGAAAAGTGTAATATTTAAATTAATGTAGAGACTATCATATGAGATAGCCTGTATGGATAAGGTTCAATACTCCCTTATATGTTTTTTCATGCTTCCACTGCAAGTAATTGGTTTCAATACTGCAGGAATTTGATCTTCACATACTAATTTGTCCATCTTTGTTAAACTGATTTTTATTTTAAGTCAACTTTATTAAACACCAAAATAACTTTATCCAAAATATTAAAGCATCTCTGAGTTTTCCAACTCATCTAGATTGGGAAACAGGAGTATTGTTGCCTTTTTATCTCTCATTCACATACTTCTACATAGCTTCATGTCAAACTAAGCAAAATACCAACGTGCTTTCCTCAACTTCTCATGACCAATAATTTTGTGGTCTGCATGAACAGACTTTGAGACTTCCACAAAGAAGCAAGTGGGCTGTTTGTTGTCAAGGATTATATTCTAGCCCAGATTAACTCTAAACAAATTTACCATCTTCACTAGATATTCACAGCCATTCCTAATGACTTTATCAAGAATTAAGGCAAGCATGTGCAGGATGAAGAGATACCGAAGCTAAAAATAGAGGACAAGATTAACATCATAGGCAACATAGTCATTTATTTGTAGTTTTGATCAATGGCTATCGGCTGATAATACTTCAAAAAGCTAATGAACAGATTATATGTAAGGTAATAAAGGCAGCAGTGTAAGCAACATCAGCTTTATAACCCAAATGTTGAGGTTATAAATAAAAGCTCTGAATCAGTGAAGAGAGAATTGAGGAAGCGTACGTATGTGGATATCGCTTTGGAATTTACATTGTTTCCTTTTCCATGAAGGCATTTTTATCTTAGAAGCAAAGAGCACACGTGCGTGCATGCAACATACACACTGCACCTGTTTCTAACCTTCACTTCACCTGGAATGAACTAGGAAGATCATACTTACGACGAGGGTCTTGTTTAAGCAAGCAAGTATTGCAGCGCTGTTGCTGCGCCCAAACACTGCACTAAGTGAACCTTCTGCAACAATAATAACATTTAAAGCACTTTATTTACTGTATTTGTAAATTAAGTAAAAAGTTACACGAGTAGAAAACTCTATTGATCAAATGCCCTTACATACAGAGGAACATTAAAGTCCTTCCTTTACTTGACTCACAGGGAATTCAGTCATTTCTTTAAAATAAATGTAAGTATAGTAAAAAATGTAAAGGTTTTATCTAAGAATGCAAAAACATAAGCTATAAATGTATCTGTGTGTACAGCATTAATGAATTCTACAGAAGTAATAGAAAAAAGGAGAATTTATCTAAGAAAAAAAATATTACTTAACAATGAAGCCCCCACACCACATCATCAGAAACACCAATATGCAGCCAACTCTTCTCTCCAAAAGCAGAAGCAGCAAGTCTCCTCCCTACAAATCACAAACCCAGTGTATATTATTAGTGTCTCTCATACTCGCCTCCTCTTTCTTCTTTTTTTTTTTCCCCCCAGAGAGAAAAAGCATTTCTGAGGACCAGAACCCCTCCTCTATTTTGAGAGGATTTAACTTTCAGAGTGAAAAGAATTAAAGCATCTCAATCAAGACTGTGGTGACAAACTGCTCTTTCCCTGTTGCTTTACAATGCAAGACACCTTGCACAAAGTGTTAGGTATAGCAACAAGGTGACATAAAATAGGATTTAATCATCAACTAACACTCCGATTCCCCTGGAACTCAGACCGAGCTCCAAGCAGTGATGTAGACAATCAATCCGGATAATACTACGGGACCTAAATCCCCCTGTTTCTGGCCAAGGGAATTCACAAACAACTCAGTAAGCATTTTGACAATTAGATGAAATAAGAAAAATGAAAGCAACGCCTTGTAGCTTCTCCGTTCCCTTAATAGAATGATTGCTATACTAGAGACGTGACGAATGTAGTTTTCCACAAGAATGAAGCCTTCCCACCACTTAGCTCTGCCTGCACTAAGCAAAAAGTTAAGTAAGCATACTTGATTTACCTTTTTAGAGAAACCAATCCAACCTAAACAGTCTCCTTCTTTCCACCGGGTGGGGTTTTGCCAAAAGGAGACAGACCTCTCAATCTCAAGATTTCCTGCAAATGTTGACTGCCACTGACATTCTTTCAACTCCCTAATCCATACCACCCTCCCTGAGCAGTCGCTTCCTCTTCTGGGAAGCTAAATGAGAGAAAGCTCAATGTAAATGAGCAGCGCATGCCAGCCGGGCATTTCAAGCACATTCTGGAAACGTACAGCCTCAATATATCCTTGTCACATGCTATGAGCCAAACTCTACATTAAGAGGTTATTTTAATGCTAATGCAGGTACTGATTTCTACCCAGAAAAAAACAGAAGGTGTGGAACCAGTTTCTGCAGTTCAAAACTGCTCCTGCGGCTGAAATAGAGACAAACCCCATGATAATGTATAAATAACCATGAACTCACGATGTCTCACTAGCAAGGTAAATAGCACTGGAAGAAACCGATAGCTGACTTGTTGCCGTCAGAAACGGGAGTATAGCCTTAGGGAAACTATAATTACAAACAGGCAGTTCAAGAAAAGTCATGGATGAAGACACATATAAAGCCTTTCAGAAGTTACTGCTAAACATGGATAATAAACAGCCTGAGACATCTTAGTTGCAGGTAAATGATTAATATTTTTATGCCTAAAATGCCCTAAGCCATTCACATTTGAAGCTCTACCTACAGGTTTTATGTTCAGAGATCAAAAATGAAGACAGACCAATTTTCAGCCTGACCTATGGCAAACTTAAAAAATAGAACTTTTTAAAGTTAAGTTTATTTGTATCAGTATATATTATCTATACTTAGACAAGTATTCATGATACATAAGCACTGTATCAATACGTTCACACATAACAGTTTTACAAAAGTTACAAGGTTTGCTCCAGATCACCATAACAAACATTTTTCAAAGATACACGTGAAAATAGAGGAGGTGGCAAAACAAGCTCTTTCAGTGTCTTGGATAAACAAGGAGGGCTTGAGGCAGCCCCCTGACTGCTTTTGCCGCCACAGCCTCCGAAACAAATGAAAGGTAACGTACATTCATTAATAACTACTGCACACAGAAGAGGAATTGAACAGAAAGGTGATTAAAGATGCAATTAGATATATCTATTTTTCACATCTTCAAATAATTGCCTTTTTTTTTTTAATCTGTTACTGCTACTGTTTCCATTATCTTAACTGGAAAAGCAACTTGTTTTAAGGGATGGTTTCACCAAATATTGCTTCAAAAATGGCCTCTTTTAAGGTGCTACTCATTTAATGAATTTAGAAGCTACAGATAAAACATG
This sequence comes from Limnodromus scolopaceus, assembly GCA_028565335.1. NCBI lineage: Eukaryota > Metazoa > Chordata > Aves > Charadriiformes > Scolopacidae > Limnodromus > Limnodromus scolopaceus. The sequence continues at coordinate 8,423,267 of JAOXNO010000002.1, forward strand.
TTACATGTAAGGACAGGAAGGAAAACTGAAAAAAGAAAACCCTAGTCTTTTTTTATACTCCTAAACTCCACATAATTACAGAAGAGATGTTGGCACACACATGCAACATTTGCCCATTTGCATCTTCACACTTCCACAAGCACAAGTACATCCCCTTCAGGGAATAACAGAGTCCGCAGTCAGGAGAAACACAAGCATTTAAACACACATTTTGCCTAGATCCAGTGTTATCTGAGTATCTGCAACTTTGCAAATGAATATATTCCTACAAACATCATTTCTCTTTGTTTAGGTTTTGTGTGGTGGGTTCTTGTTTATATGTTTTGTTTTTAATCAATCTCAAATATTCAGAAACAATAAAAGCCACAAGTTACAGCTGGCTGGTAGGATATTGTCATTTCCACAAAACCAAATTCTGCAAAGGAACTCTTGAAAGCCTGGAATGGAGGTGCGCAGGAGCCCCTTCAGACATACTCCAAAAGCCCATGATTAACACACACACACTGAATTATGCTCAAATGAGCAGCTTACATCTGACCTACAGTCAAGCACTTGGGCTTGACCACGTGTGCATCATTTCCAGTCACTACCTCCTGCACATGCAGTCCCACATTAGCCCAAGAACTCCATCCAACTTCCACTAAAACCACAGCCTTCACCTATCACCCACCATACTGTTGACAGTCCCGTGATAAGGCCAGAAGTACACTCTTGCCCTGAGAAATTTCAGAATGAAAGATTATCATCAGCACTAGGGTTTCCAAGTGTTTAAGAAAAAAACAAAAACAAATCCAAACCCAAAAACTTGATGAGGGAAGAACTAAAAGCAAACAGAAATGATGCATTAAATTCCCCTCTGTCCACACGGCTGACCCTCATCTGTTTTGGATTATGAGCTCTTCAGGGCAGACCCCCACCACCTTCTTACATTTTATATAAGAGTGCCATGCATATCTATAGTGCTACATAAATTATATGTTCCTTGGAACAGCGTCCTGGCTTTGTCTGGGAAGGGCCTTGCTTGCCTATGAGGCGTGAACCAGATGTTATGGAACTCAGTGGAAAAATTCCACCATCAACTGAACACGGGCTTTGGATCAAGAACAAGTAATAACTTCATATTAAGTATTACTCTCATGGAATAAATTAGAACAATAATATATATAGAAAAAGGTCCACAAGGATCTTTTACATAAGTAGTATATAACACAACAGCAAACCAATTCATGTTTATTTCAGATTACCTGTCATTGAACTGCAGATCGGAGAGCTCTAGAGAGAAAACTATCCCATTATTTACTTATTTCTTGCTAAATTATTAGCAGCTCCCAGTGGTTTTGAAAAATCCACACTAGCCTATGTTAGGTTTCCCCTCCTTTGAAACAGTACTAAAACTCAGAAATACTAAAAGAAAGTATGCTAAAGTATTCAGATTTCTTTAAAGTAACACTACCAAAAAAACATTTATCTGTTTTCCATTTTAAGTCAGGAGCAGAGGAAGGGGCACTTCATCACTTGATCTTCTGCACCATGACAGGGCAGAAATCTTGGCTGCAAGGGGCATATTAAGCTAATTTGGGGCTTATTCTGTAACTCCACCAGCAACTGCAGAACTTGTGTTTGTTTCTACTAAAATACTCAGTGAAGTAGTATTTTGACATTTAAAAATATTATTAAACTTAAAAAGTTAAAAGCTCATAGGAGCAGTTCACATCTTCTGAGAGTCTGCTTGATTATGAAAAAACAAGTAATATTGCTTGCTCACATGTTTGAAGACCAGTAAAAGACTACTTAGCACCAAAACCTTGTTTTAACTTTTCTTCAAAAGCACGACAGATTCATTAGAGCATACTATGTAGCTTAACAACAACCTGCAAGAAGAAGTCAGCATTGTGTCACTCCCTCTGGTACCGGCCTCCTCTCCCCTCCCTCTTGGTCTGCATTCTCTTGACATAGGGAACCACCTTCTTGAATATTTGCCTTGTTACTTCTGTCATTTAAGCATTCATAGGAAAACTTCTTTCACCACACAAAGCACAGCCTAACAATAACTTCAGCACATTGAGGGCAGAGTTTGCCAGAAAATACTAAACGTGGCATTACTTATGCAAATTACACCCTTAGTTCTTTACGTGCCTCTTATCCAATGCACTTCTCCCCGTTCCACTCAAAAGCCTGCCAATAATGCCCTTAAGTCTCATTTTCAAAACTGTTTTTTAAAAAAAAAATTCCATTTACTATAGCTTCGAATTCATATTAACTTTCTGAAAGTATTTTGCCGCCTTTGTTTGCAATGTGTTTCTAATGCTACAAATCACTTTCTTCCACACTATACAACCTGAAACTCATGAAGAGTCTTCCACCTACCTCCAGAAACTCTGCCTTATTCATTTCACGTGAGAAAGGAAAAAGCTTAACCCTGATTAAAGGAAACTGCACAGACAGAGACTGTGAGTAAGCTATGAGCAACTGTCCAAAGATTTTTGAACAAAAAACTCACAAAGAAGATAGTTTCCATCTGTTTTTATTAGCTGTAGTATTGTATGTACTTAGAAGCTTCAGTAATCTAAACTATAGAGATGATGAGACTGCAAGAAGAATGCACTCAAAACAAAGCAGCTTTAACCTATTACAGCATCCACACTGTGCCTATATAATAATTATGCACATATATGATAATATGGTAATGTCAAAATATCCATATTGATAATAGATGTAGTGGGTAAGTCCTGTACTCTTATTCACAAACCTGAAGTTCTAGCACATTTCACTTTCCTATTAAATTCCAAAGAGTGTTTTTTGCAATTACACTAATAACTACGTAATTGTAAAGGTACATCCTATCTACAGTAAATACATGTCAAATATATAAAGCCACTTCATCCCACACAAAGGAAGTATTTTGTCCACAGCTTCAAGAATTATGAGGAGATTTATACAAGTGTGAGAAAGCAGTCTGCTGTAAAATGAATGATGTGTAGAATGAAGTATATGGTACTGTGGCTTAGCTTTGTTTCAGCAGGTAAAAAAAACCCCATGCGTTTCTATAAAATCTTAAGGAAAAATTATTGATACATTCTCCTCTTTGCGCACAAGTATTGGACAGTTAAGCGCAAGCACCATGCCCAGAAAAGTAATTCTCCTTGTCAGTCAAGAGCAACATAATCTGAACGCTCCTATAAAAGTACTTTCTAAAGCAAACATGTAGGCAGAATACAGACTCCTGCCCACCAGCCTTCATCAAAGCCTCTGACAACCACATGCAAGATAAAGTATTCTTTCACATCTAAAAAGAGATGTTTTTGAAGTACCACTTATAAATATGAAGGAAACATGGAAAGTACAGCAAACTACTTGTTAAACGGACCTCCAGTCAGAAAGGAGTTTCAAGGCATTTCAGTACGCAAGATTAAAATTTACACTGTCTTCTCTATAGTACAGAAAGACAAAATAGCTTATCATTTTTATTAGCATGTAGATGCATTTTTATTAGTATGCAGATCTTCATTAACATAACTTTTAAATAATACTTTACACACTATTCTTGGGGGGAAAAAAACTAAGCCAAAACACGTTGCTTTGCAAAAGTAATTTCAAAGTCATTACTCTCGACCATGTTTCTCTTTGTAGTTTAGTTGCTGCAGGACTATTTTTTCCAGTCCTTCCGTGCCTCTGTCTAACCACAAACTTTATTGAATCACTCTGTGGATTGTGCATTTCTTTCTTAAAAGGCTTTTGCATTTCTCAACCAAATATTTATCCTTTCAACACTATCACAATAAGTTTACTTAAAAACTGACTTGAACGGGAGGTAGTATTTATCCACAGATATAAAAACCTTAAGACTACCTCACAGTATCTTCTGGATGAACCCCCTGCTATTAAGCAAAACTTTCACAATGCATATTTTGACGTTTTCAGTTAAAGAATAATTAAGCTGTTGTGCATAAGTGACAGTAACAGAAACCAACAAACACATTTCTCATCACATTCTATGCATAGTCGATGGTTAATAGATACATTAAATGACAAACACATTTTTAAAAGTTTGATCAATATAGTGGAAATGGCACATTACATTTAATTAGTTGATCTCAAAAATAAGCAATGGGCATAATTTTTCCTCTACTCAACTGATGCTACAGAATTAAAATATCTCTCTTACCTTCTGAAAAAAGTCTTCCCCACTTTTCCCTTTGCCTTCTGCAGCAGCTGTAAAACAAAAGCGTGATCTTGTTACTCAACATATAGGAGAAAATTTACAGGTTTGCATATAGAAATTATCAATGAGTACACGCTACTGTGAAATTATAACTCTGGGTAGTTTTTTCTCATGCAATAGACATTTGTCAAAAACTGACTCAGAATAACCTTTCACAAGTCACTTGCTAAGGATGGAGTCCAGACAGATGTTGGTGTTTGCATACTAGAGCTATAATGTACTGATACATATTTTAGTTAAAGTTAATATGGTCACACAAGTGTAATGACTTATACACAGCATCCTTTGTCATGTAATTCTACTAATAGGAGGATGAAAACATAGCTAGGAGGGCACTAGATTTCCTATATAAAGATTAAAAATTAGAACCAAAGCAAGGATAAGCATTATGGTAAACCAGAATAATGTTCAAAGATTTTGCTCTATTCTGCTATTTTTTTTACATTGAAATGAAATATAGTGCTACTGCTGTTTGGTTTATTGAGACCAAGAAAGTGCCACAAAAATCTAAACACTTATTAGTGATGTTAAATATTCCTTTCTCAATCGCTTGTTATCCAGTGAAATTTTGCAATAGGTACTTTCCACCAGCCAATGTTCATGAGCTACTGCATTCAAAGCAGCCGAAAACCAGAAAGCAACCCTAGATACTTCCACTCAAAATGCTGCCACTGTACAAAGCAGAGGCATGAGCACATTTGAACATTTTGAGAATGACATTCAGGAAAGATGACTCAAAGCTAGAAGTGGCACTGAATGTGGCTACTGGGTAGGGCTTAGCAAGCGTGGGTGAAGAAGCACTTGTTAAGCAGGGAAAAGCTTAGAGACTTCACCCTCTTAACCTAGGAAGTCTAAGGCTGAAAAGGTCAAAATTTCAACTTTGTGAAAAGAAACACCATCATGAAAGACTACACACCAATCCTATTTGAAGAAGAGCCAACAGAAAATGCCATCCATCCTCCTCATCACACCCAACACACACCTCTTCCAGTGTCAACTGCCCCAGTGCAAGGAGCTAAGTGCAGGGGAGATCTGGGGGGGTGTGTATCCCAGACCTCAGCTTCAAGAGGATGCGCATGGAAAACAGACGTCACAGGAAGTACACATGCCAGCACAGTGAAATGCTCCCCGTATACTTTAGGGCTGTACTGGTCACACTGGGACATTCATGTTTACATAAAAGGAAACACTAACAAAAGGAAGAGTGAATAGGAAGTAAATACGTGTAGGCTGCAAACAGAGTACAGATAGTTCAGAGTACTTTTCAAAATCAGTGCTGACACCACCACAGTGGCAGAACAAAACATCATTGTAGAACACAACTTGGAAGCTTACAAGAAGCAATCGTATTATTCAGTGATTTCAAAAGCAAGACTGATTAGGGCCTGGATTATCTCCCGCATGTATTTAAACCCATAATTGTAAATTTAGTAAATATAAATGATTGCACTTAAAGGGATACAACTGTTTACATATAGCTTATGCCGTAGCTTATCTGGTTGCAACCTGAGACCTAGCAACCAATCCAGAACACAGTAGCTCGAGCTGATTATGAAGAGAAAAATTTCCTTTTCTCTGGAGAAAGGGATGCCTCTAAATGGAACACCAAGAGCAAAGAAGTTTCCCAAATAATCCTGGATTACCCAATAAAGTAATTGCCATTGTTATTTTTCTGTATTTCTCATGTACAAAACAAACCGCCAGCTCACCCCATCACCCTGGCTTCAAAACACTGTTTCAGGTACTTAGTTCTCCCCACTCTTCCAACCACACAAACAATTCCAAACAAACTCTTAAGTTAATGTTAACTCAGCTAACGCAACCGTAGAACAAATGCAACCGAGTAGATACAGGCTAGAGGCATGAGATGACTTTTTCCACCCCAGAGGAAGCAATGCCACTCCATTTGAAATAGGCTTCTCAAAATATCAACAACAACATTTAAATACTATGGATAAAGAACACACTGGGAAGTCCTATCTAATACATTTCAGAAGTTCATGTTATTTAAGTGAAGTGGTCAGAGCAGAGGCAGTGACTGAAGCCTGTCAAGCAGTCATCCTGCTGCAGAGCAATTCCAGCCTCCGCAGTTCCACAAGTCTGAGAAGAAAACAAAACCCTCCTCACCCTCAAAACCCACAAAAGCCCGTAAGAGGACAGTAAGCTGGTGCATGTTTCACCAGAACAAGGTTTTCTCAGAGCAGAGAAAACAATTGGGGAAGATTTCAGTTTTTCAGATTTACAAGCTACAGATACCAGCAGTAAAACACAACTTTCTTTCGACAGCAGGCACCTCATAGATACATGCTGTTTTACAAGTTTTCCATTAGCTCAGGAATAACTATGAAACGCTTTTGGGAAATGAGGAGTACCACCACACTTTCAAGTGAAACATGGGACCAACATGCTTTTAATCAGAGGGTACAGGACATAAATTGGAGATGAGAACATGACAGATGTGAGGCTGAAGTTGCAGTTTTGAGAACAGACAGATTTTGTTCCAGCTGCAAATACATGATTTCTAAACTGAATACAAACAAGAGATGGCTTAGATAATAGCAGTGATGCTCTGCAGGACATTTAAACAGAATGCTGACAAAGCAAATTCCAAGCTTTGTATTGGAAGTTTATTTTTAATCTGAATCATTCTGGTGACCTGATTTACAGCTTGGCCCCACCAACAGCTGTATGGCACAACAGATGGACTCAACAAGCACAGACAAAGTAAGGAAGAGAGAATGTGAACATCCTAAACTGTGTTCACAGAAAAAAAAAACCAACCCAACAAACCAGTATAAAGAGTAGTGAAGTTGGAACAAATGGCACTTCAAAAACATCTTTAGTTAATAATCAGTGGGTTTATTTGTTACATCATACTATAAAGATACGGTCTTTCATTATAGCTTTTCAGCACATAGGATATGTTTTATGATAACCCGTTTGTCAGGTCTCATGATATCTACCAAAAGGCAGGGAAGACTGTATGGCGATTTTTGGAAAAGACACTATACCTTAAAACAGTTCTTCACATGGTTAAAACCATACTGCAATATATTAGTATTTTGTCACTTTGTGTCCATGCTGCCGCACTATTTAATCCATGAGGTATGCCTCTGATCATTTTTCATATAAAATAGTTTTGGATATTAAGGTTGTTGTTGTTTTGTGTGTGGTGTGGGGGTTTGTTTTGGTTTGGTTTTGTTTTCCGTTGGTTGGACTAGATGATCTGACAAGGTCCCTTCCAACATAGGTGATTCTGTGTGATTACCATCTCCATTACACATTGAATTAAGGGGAAAAAAAAGTGCTCAGAATTGCAGCCTTAAGTACTGAGTTACACTTACGATGGTGTCTTTCCCTATGAAAGAAGAAAGTGCCTAGAAATTTTAAGATAAACTACACGAAGCAGTGTATTATGTTTTCTTTTAGGTTAGTCTCCAGCTATTTCCTTCTTTTGCCCTCTCTCATCTTGATACAACTCTTTGTACCAATTATATTGGTTTATTCTTATTTTACTTGCTTCCTAAAATTTGCTTTCTTATTTCTCTAAGGAGAAATTACAGTTAAGAAAAATGTGATTTCATCACTAATTTATAAGTTTTGAGATGCTATCCACACAATTACATACTTTTTCATCTCCATTTACCTCCAAACTAAGTACCTATATTTAAGAAAGTTTCCAACATGCATGCGAAACATTTACTGTTCATGTGAAATTATCTTGAAGCCTTTCTTTCTCTGCAAAGGAAGGTAAGTCAGTTCTAGAACTTCTGAAAACAGTATACAGTTAACAGTAGCCAAACACAAGGAGAAATTTATCCATTTCTTCCATAATCAAAAGGCTAAACAGATTTTGTTCAAATAATGAGACAAAACCAGCATCTTTCGCAGGGAAATGAGCAAGAGCAGCATTCCAGAGTTATGGAATTTATGCACAAGGCATTAGAAGTGGACACCATCTATAGTATTCACTAGAACAAGCTGCAATTTAGTAACTCATTGAGGTTTACCTCAAATCAGATAAACTTAAATAAAGTGTTAATTTGTGTTTAGGAAAAGTGCCTGCTAGGTCATCGCATCCTAAGCTCAACTCCTTTCTAAAGAAATTTTGAGAGTATTAACCCCGACTCTCAAAATAAACTTCATCTTTGAAATATCACATTGAGGAACTCTGAAAATTTATATCTGACAGATGTACCCTGGCAGATTTTAGTAATCCTACTAGCATTAATTAAAATTTTAAAGTGAAACCAAGCTTTCTTCAAGAAGCAGTAAATTTCCAAGTTCTCAAACACCCAAGAGAACAAGCCTTTTGTGGGAGGCTGTGGGAGGGCTGTACCCGTGCTGCATGGAAGGCATTAAATTTGAAATAAGCTTTCAAATTTTAATAGATGAAGTTTTGCATTTTCTGACTTTGTGAACAAAATGAATGATTTCAAAATACCAGTAACAAACAACATTAAGAAGTGACACTAGCACCTAGCACTAATCCTGATCTAGCAAATACTACATCAACAAGTGCAGTTAAATTATTTAATGGCTTGCTAAATTCCACTTACAATAGTGATTAAGAAACACTTTTAGAACTTTATTCCTACAGATGCTGGTCACTAGAGACCTACTATCCTCAGTTGTTGTGAGAATGTTTTTAAAAGCTGAATCCAAGTAGTTACTTGTGGAAGACACACAGACTTTTGTTTTACAAGAAAGCTTTCAGCCACCAAAAGGAAAAGCCTTTGCTGCTAACTTCCACCTTGAGCTGCTCTCCTTCATTCGATGGCACAGCTTTCTCTGCAGCCACCGCAGGGACCAGATGTAGCTTTATAATTGGTAGAAAGAGCAGCATTTACTGAAACAACTCCCTGGTCTTAGCTAGGAAGTGCAAAGGAAAGGAGATCTTTGGAGCTCACTTAGCCGGCAGCCCTGGCACATGCCAGCTGAAAATGTGTGGACAACCAAAGCTTCAAGAGGCAGCAGCAGACGCAATTAACATTTTGTGAATCTTCGAGAACCACAGGCTCCTCTGCCAGCAGGACCAGGCATCACAAACATAACCCGAGTAGGAGAAGAACAGTTAACTTTCTAACAGCACATTTTACTGCAAGAGTACTACCAAGTCAATGAAAGTTCCCCTTGATCTCAACTAAATGTGTATAATAACTGCTTAAAAGTGTCGCCAATGAGAAATAGGAAAGCATCAGCACTTTGACAAGATTTCCAGATGAGCTCTGGAAAGCCATGCCTGGTTACCCACCCTAGGAGACCACTCCACCAATGGTCCTTGTCCCCAGAGCAGACTTGAGAAAAGCCACAAGCCAAACAGTAATTAATACAGCGTACTGACTTCTGACTAACAAACCGATCCATTTCTGCCAACCTTTGCTACTCAGGAAGTACTGTTTTCTTAGAAACAGTATTTATTTTATGGCGTTGAACAATCACTTAACTGACCTTCACAAAAACTAGGATTATTTTTACACAAAATGGCAACATTGGTTTCAGAAATACAGACGAAAGGCTATGTAAATGTGCATAATAAGCATTTTATATTTTAAGCTGTACTCTGTTTATTATAATTTCTTCCATACCATGAAATATTTTATATTAGGTTTTTGCTTTTCAAGATATATTGGATTGCTGAGGTTTTATCCAATACAAATATAAAACAGTTGAAACAGGTGTTAACTATTATAGTACCCATGAAGTAAACCGCTTGTCTACTTAATCACCAAATCATAAAAAGCCCAATTGTAATTTCTTCTAAGTTCACATGGAAAAATGAATTTGAACTTTTACTTCAAATATTATTTTAATTATGAAAAAAATTGTTACAATCCAGGCCATATTTTACAGGAACTGAACCCAAGATGCACTGATTAAGTAAAGTCTTGTTTAAAAGGGTTATTGCAATTTTGTGTCAATCTCGCACATCAGTTTATATCTCATTTTCTAAACTCTTGAAATTGTTATTGAAAACAGTGTACTATATATTTGCAATTTTACCTTTACATTGATTAGTATCAAAACTTCTTCCTCTACCTACATTGAAAGATTATAAGAGAAAGTGAAAGCATGTTCTGCTCTTCAGGTTTCAGCTATGATGAAACAAAATCCTTCCTTGCATCAAAACACTCTTTACCCGGAGAGATAACTAGATATTATTCTAATTCTAGCAAAACGAATCAACAGGATTTCAAGAAACTGTAGAATAATATACCTGAAACTAAGTGATCAATTATCCTATACCTTTCCTATCCACTGAATGAGAAAGAACTCATAACACTTATGTTGAGATTGTTCTCATTTTAGTTAGATTTGATTTCTTCTGAAACTGCCACAGAAACATACTAGCTATGTAGCCAGCTTATTTATTATTATTTTTTAAATTAAAGAGACAGCTATTCCTCCTTGATATTGAAAGCCTAAACTACATCTCGGAAGTTACCAAGCTGGTTATCATACACAAAAAAACCCAATCAAAAACTTCTTTCATTGCACCAGAAACCATCTGACAAAATGATTATGTTTTCCTATGCACAAAGTCAGACACTAACCCATACATACTCTGAAAGCTTGCTTACATAAAGCCAAGATAAAGAATTCCACCCCAATGGCCACAGACTTAAATCAGATCACTGAAAATATGCTTTAGGAACAAAAAGATAGAGCAGACATTGTTAACAAAAAAAAATCTGACCTTAAATTTAATTTGCTGAAATCCAAACAAAACAGTTTTCCATTTTTCTTGTAATTACAAAGCTAGTCTTGCTTCCAGTTTTCAGCTTCAAAACTAAGAAGTTAGACAGAGAGAGAATTCAGCTAAAATGAAAGGATCTGGCAAGAAAAGTAACAAGGCTTAAACAAACAAGAAATCTGCATAATAAACAATCCTGAATAGTATTTCTCAATTGTCTTTATAATATTGTTACATATTATTCTCACTTTGACGATATGTTACAGGTTACTTAATTAAATTTATTATACTAAATAACAATCTCGGTATTTCAGGCTCTCAAGGGGCTTCATAAATATGACCAAATTTTCCAGAGCCACTGAATGAAAAATCAGGCATTTAAACTTTCTTAAGTTTATCTGTAAAGCAGCCTTTAGGTTTTGAGGTTGCTCACCATAGGCAGGTCAGGGTAAAGCCACAAAGTCAACTGGAGGTATCAGAAAGGGGGAGTGGGCAAAAGGAGACAAAACCGAAAATACTCAGTAAGTTACTGGCACACTCAACAACCAAGACAACTAGCAAGAATATATCTGTCCATACATCACGCTGAGAAATTTGTCAAATCAGGACCTATGTGATACCTAGAATATTACAAAAATTACCCAGTGTCTACATAGTCTGGGACAAATGGACTCTTGGTCTGAAGGTGAAATAAGAGCATCACCTTTCTATTAAGAAGTTAGGGGAAAAAACAATTAAAAACCATGTAGACAAAAAGATACCCATAATGTAAACTTAGTATGTTTATATGGAAGCATTCTTCCTCTGGTAGAGAAGCCAAAGATGAACTGGAATAATTTCAGCATGTTCGGTAAATGACAATAGACCATTAAATATTTGGACGCTTTTGGGTGGGTTCCACTGTACCTGCATTAGGAGGAACTTGATAGGCAAGCCACTAAGCTATCCATAACGAGGCTAGATGTGCAATAACTTCTGACAGACATAACTAATTCTGGGAGAAGAACAGCCGGAGTTTAGGATACTTTTACATTGCTGCTGACATACAGTGTTTAAGAGCCCCCTGGAAATCCAGTGTCTATGGCCTCTTTTCGGACTACTTGAGAGTTGGATGAGATTTCTTGGATCAAGACCTATGTCATCTGAATTCGCACATAAACACAGACAGATAAGCTGTTCACATTCTTAATTCTCCCCCTTAAGCTCACATTTAGTCTCAGATACAGAATCATGAAGACTATATATAGCACATTCACTAATTGGAATATTTACTTTTCAAGAATCCTTTTTTCCCCTGCATACTATATTAAAATTGAGATTGTTGGCAAATAACTAAAACAACCCTATAACCAGAAATTCATTAAATTTAATCATCCATCATTTGCAATGATTAAAGAGAACAACACACAGAGAAACAAGGGAAGCTTAAAATAAACTATGCTTACTTCCACTACTTCAGCATATATTGCCAAGAAAGAATGCAACAAAACCCCCTAACATATACACTCTGAAGACCAAAGAGACATTGATTTTGAACAAATATTCCTAGAGATTTCTTTCTAGTTTCCATAGGGAGTCTGTGGATTTGGTGACTAATAGCAACAGGGGAAAAAAAAATAAAAGAAAAAAGATCACTGAGTTACACTGAAGGCTACTTGCCTTGTCAATTCCCCCCTCCCATCAATATTTTTAGAGTTGCATAACTACAGAAGTCTATGCAGAACCAAAAATCTAATACATAACAACTGTACATTTTAGATATATAACAACAGATTTTTCTAATTTCGCAAAACAAATTTATCTCCAGGGAAAAAGATGTCTGCCAAGTCTCTGCATAGAGAAAGTCTGTTTATTTATTTCTTTTTATAGCCAAGTCCCAGCTTGAAAGCAGGCTGTGAAATTGGGGTTGCTTTGGGAGCCCCTTTTTCCTTGATAGAAATGTCTCCTTTGAAAGGCACACATGGGTCTAGCTCATCCACACAACCACAGAACACTTCCTTATGTGATGTGGAGCAGAGTCGAGTGCATGGCACAACATTTAGGATTTTAATGAAGATAATGAAGTGAATGCTTCACTTCCTGCCAGCTACTCTTAAGAACTGAGCCAGGAAAACTGACTAGCTGTCAGCACTGTATTACCTGATTAAAACTGCTCTATTAGCTGCTTCAGATTGACACTTGTTCACTTTTAAAGTCCCAAACACCCTGTCATCTCTATTATTTGCTGCTTTTTCCTTGCATGTGGAAATCTCATTAACAAAACTTTCCCCTTTGCAGCTTGATTAGTATTGCTATGGTAGAACTGCAATCATAGATAAGGAAGAGGGCAAAATCCAAAACTGATGACTTGCAGTCTATCCCAAAACTGCACAAGTCAATTCTTCTACTCTGTGCTTTAGCGTGCTGCAGAAAAATATTCCTAGAAGTCTCCCACATCATCATTCAAGGACTTCTGCTGTTTTCTACAGTTGGTATGCCAGCTGATGTTTCCAGATGAAGTTTTCAGCTTCCTCTTCCTTCATACAAAGTCTCATCAACTTCTTTGGTTTGATACTAGCATTTCTAGAGCCTGTTCTCACCATTCTATTTCTCACTGTCACAAAGCCTCTTTTCCCTTAGAATACTCAGTTGGTCAACCATAACCTGATAAACCAAAGAATAGTCTCTTTGGAATTCAGTATATTCTACACTTAAAAAAAAAAAAAAACTCTCCTGAACTCTTGGTTTCAAAGACTCACAGAGATTAAATCAATGGCCCTGCTTCTGGGAGCAGCAAAGGGCTTTTTGGAAATTCCTTGGCTTATAAAAATTCAACTAAAGTCTAAAAAAAAAAAAAAAAAAACACACAAAACAAAAACCAACACACACACCACACCAAAAAACCCCACAAAAAACCCCCAAACAACTTCATTTAAGATTTTCCTTAAAGTGTAAGGAATCTCAAGCTCATGCAAAGATTCCATTTCAAGTTTGTAAGCACTTCAATTGTATTGTAAAAGGTTAAAATAATAGAATATCCATGCAGAAAGTATAGTCAGCTGCCGTGACTGCAGGAAAGGAGAATTCAAAGGAAGAAAGAATTCAAGACAGGGTATCCCAACTAGAGGGCTGCTGGTCAGAAAAGATACTGGATATTTTTCTGAAACAAGAACAGTTGGTGCATTACTATAAGCATTCCTAATTTACATTTTAAATCCTACAGATTTAATTATCTCTTTTTTATCACCAGGACTTGAAAAAACACTGCTAAAGTTCCAGATGTACTATACAAAGTTAGAGAACGTACTTGATGTGGGCAAACTGAGCTTTGCGAAGAGGTTTCTTTTCAAGAACAGAGACCTAACTTCACATAATTTTTCACTAAGATTTCCAGATTACCATCATCAGATTACTTAGTTATAAGAAACATTTTTCTTCAATTTTAATCAATGGATGAAGGCAGCTTTTCGGCATCTAAGTGTTTTAGTAGCTGAGTTTAACAACCTATTTCTAGTTTCTCTTAAGACAGAAAGAATTTGTATCTGCGCCACAGATAGTTTCATTTTTTAAACAGTTATTATCAAACACTGTCAATTACAATGAAACAGCTTTAAGATCCATGGCTATTAGCACAAGTGAAACATAACTGAAACATTATATTAAAAGTACATTCATGCACTGTAGCTCACTCCAGTATTTCCCCCCAGTTCTTAGAAAAACATTTTTTGAGAATGTATGGGATACAGTACTAACAAGGGAAGAGAACGATTCATTCTAATGTTCATAAAACATTTTTGGTACCTAAATATACAAGAATAAAGCACCCATGACCTCAGTCTTCCTACTTTCCTTGGCCAAGCTGCCCTCCACAAAGATTCAAAGTGCAGTCATATCCCAAGAAAAGTCACTTCTACTGAAATGTGAAGAGGAAAAAGGAGGTGGTTTAGCTTTGTTATTTTATTCGAAGAGTCTGTTAATTGTCTCCTTTCCTTCAAATTGGCCTTGCTATATCTCAATTTTTCAGGAAATTTGGGAACCTGTGGTCAAAATGATACGCTGGCCAGAAACAATTTTCACTTTGTATTAATTTGTTCCGAATCCTTTGTAGGCACAAAGCTGACAGAAGCAGTCAGCAGCCAGCCGTGAAGTCAGCAAGAACGCTCTCCCACATTAAACACAGTCTAGATAATATCAATTCCCTTGACTCATGATCCAAAGAGAGGTAGTTTTGGAGGAGACAGCTGGAGAAGGCACTGCTCTGGTAGCTGTAGGAAAATCTCACCAATATCCCATAGGACCCACTGCTGTTATAAAATGCTTCTCATCACAGCAACGAAAAGCTATTTATGCCAGTAACCGACTTTTCCATTACTATATCCTTACTCCCTGACACAAGGGAAGAGATCAAAACAATGTGGTAGGGTTAAGCTATTCCAGCCACGCTTTCATCTCGCCTACCTCAGTTGACTCCCTTAGCATATGAGCTGACATGCGCTTAACTCACACTGGATTTGGGGACCTCACCTAGGAAGACACTGTGCGAAAGGAAAAGATGGAAGACAAGGACTCATCTTTTAGGCTCTAGTATTTTTCCTCTTCCCTGCAAGGTAGCCACCATAAACACTCCAGAAGGGACAGGACAGCTGATTGAGCTACTCCCTTGCTGTCACACATCTGGAAGTGAGTCAAAACAGTCATGTAAGAGAAGTAAGAGATGTAAAGCTTGGCATTTTTCTAAAAGGCTCAGCAGCAGGGCTGCCTTCTAGTGTCACTGGATGCTGTGAGGACTCAAAAAAAAAAAAAAAGCCCTTGAGTGCCTCAGGAACCTCTCTTGCTGCCAGTGCCCGACAGATCCAACTCTGCCCCCAAGCCAGAGTATCCATTTAACAGAACTTGCTGTTTATGGGGGGAAAGAAAAATCATAATATTCGAAGTGCCCCAGGGGCTGACAGAGGATAACTGCCAAATACAAAAGCTCTGCTCTCAGCAGATGGATGGTTGAGGATATTCTTTCTATTTGTTTAGTGTTCAACTTTCTCTCAATGCACAATCACTTCTCTTGTCAGGTATGCATACAGATACCGTATGATTCATTACATGGGAGGGAAGAATGTAGCAAGGCTGTAAAAAAATTAGAAACAAAAACCCTACAGATTTGGATAAAAATGTACACAATATTTTTCTGATGGCCCTGCTTGTTATGAGTCATTCACAGATGTGGAGTTACAGGAGAGAAGCCAAGATTAAGTCAAAGACAAAGCTTTATACAGGAAACCAGTTTAAGTCTGTTGCAATGCAGGTTACATACTGAGCTACAAGGAAAAAAAGCCTTTTCAAACAGTAATAAGACACCACACATATCTGGAACCATTATGCTGAACGAGATTCTGCAAATACATATGGACAGGGACAAAACCATTAATTTTGGAATTAAGAGGTCTCTTCCTTTTTTAAAAACCAACCCACCCCACACTCTCCAGCTTCCTGGCTGCCATTGGAATATTTGGAGAACAAAATACAAACAGTTCTCTTTCTCTGTCCAAAAAACACTATCTTTTCACTTCTGTGTCTACAACAGCCTCACTTTTTAAAGGATACATAATGAATCCTTTTCTAGGCATCTGAGCTCCCATTTCTGTGCATCTACACAGCTGGTAACACCTCACCACACTCACAAATCCACGTCTCCAGGCTGCTTGGCATCATTTTTTCTCCTTAACCTGAGTATTCTATTTTGTGGTAGTTTGTTTGAAAATAGATGGATTACCTCAGATGTAAGTTCTTTCCCAGGTACCATTCACAGATCCTTTTATTCTTTTTGCTTCACATCTCCAGTCTCCTTACAAATTACTTACTACTCAGGTCAAGCATTCAGTACCTGTCGTACTACACATAACTGATATCAGGAAAATAAGTTCTATTAATTATCTAATATATATATTACAAGCCTATAAAATTCCACTTCACACAGAAGCATAAAATGCCTTCATCAAAATTTCAAGTATTAAACAAATCCAATTCAGTCTTATTTTCAGTACATTCTAATTCTAGGATGCAAGCCATGTGACTGTAGGGGGATTCTAGAAGAGGGCTCTTAAATTTAGAATAATTGATTTCCAGTTCAGGGTGAAATTGTGAGTTGCTTTTCTATACTAAGTTTATAATATATTACACTGATGCTACAACTGAAGCAGTGACCACTCGATATGAACTGTTGCTTTGAGCATTTGGTAAATCTGGTCTTTCTTGTACCTTTTACTCCTCCTGAATGAAAAAACAAAAGTCTAAGTTTACATGCAGAAAAACAGAAACTTACTTCGATACTTCACGAAAAGTATAACTGGGCTATAAACAAGTATAAAGTAGCAAAGGAAAAAAAGTTCAAAAAGCCAAGAAAAGCATAAGTTATTAACAGATTTAAATAAGTACATGCATAAGCACTGAGGCAAGGCATTGAATTATTTAGTCATAAATAATTCAAAGAAAATACAAAACCTCATACTTTTAACACAGAAGGTAAAAATAATAATCACATTTTAACGTGTAACCTTATTTACAGTAATGCACTGTATGTCTCAACTTGTACTGTTCACAGCTTTAAAGACAAAAAAAATTGTCCCAGTCTGGCTTATTCTTAGATATCACCATAAGCTAGATGACATTTGAATAAAACAAGTTCATCTGTTTCACTGAAGAATAAATGCAACTAGTTCTGTGCATTGATGTTATTTGCTCTCTATTTTGCAATGTGGAAGTTGCAAAGCAGTTGTATAAAGAAGAGAGAATGAGATGGATCTCCCCAAAGGGTGGAGATAGAGGAAATGAGAAACTTACCCATACATCAAGTTTAGAGTCATGTATCACCACAACAAAGCATGTGCTAATTTTTCACCCATTTTTCCCAAACATTAGCTAGGCAAGGAATCCAAATTATGTATCAGCACAACACAGAGAAATGTAAGTTACTTCACCAAATTAAGTTTACTCACAAGAAGAAGATCTTTCTGCTTTTAAGAAACTAAGGAAATGAAGTCATTGTTTAGGTAAGAAGATCAAAGCACAACAGAGTCTAGACCCTTCTGGTAAAGGTGAAAAACTTTTATTTTCACAGCTGTTTTTGTGTCCAGATTTTCAACATCTACGTGATTTTTTTTCTTACAAATAGTTCCCATATTAAAAAACACAACTGCTATATACAGCTGCCAAAGCACTAAATGATTCCATTTATGCATATGCATATAAATAAAAGCACACAAACATACACAGAGTGAAGAAAGAATGTCATGTTGTATAATTAGAATTTCTAGATACAGTATATGCAAGATAGAAGCCTGCACTGGTTTTCATTGACAGGCATTTACATCCAGATAGGCTCAAATCGTGCCATGTTACAAGACGTGGATGGCATTAGCTATTAAACATATTTTGGTAGCTTTTACGTTAGTGTTGTGGACTGTTTAGCAGAAAAGAGGACAGCTAGCTTAAAACAAGCAAAAGCACTCCAATTTTAGAGAGTTACACTAAAATAAATTTAAACAATTACATTAATTTTATCTCCTAAGGTAAGTTACTCCATGTGGGAAATCTTAGCTGCTTCTTCACTGAGGCAACACCAGATGTAAACAATAAACAATATCTGAGACATAGCAGACATACATATCCAGAAAAAAAATTGCTCTAAATTGGCACCAGGAGAAAGCCTTTCTCTGGACAAAAAAGACGTAGCTCCACAAGAAATTCTGCACTTCCACTGGTAGACTATCTTTTTATTACCAACACGTTTTTCAAAGTAAACAATCTTCTATAAAATATTTGCAGAGTGGTAGCAAATCCTCGTGAACTTCAGGTGAACGAGAATTACATTCTTTCACCAACTATTTCTAGCTAATTTTTCATCAATAATTATGGAAAAACTACAACATATTTTTCTCTACAGTGAATGAAGAGCTGAAGGACAGGAGGATAAATCTTTTTCATTGGGGAAAAAAACTAACCAGTTGCATAAAACATTTAGTTTAGTAAATATGATTTCAGAAAACCTAAGTATTCTTGCCAAACTAACTGTAAGGGTGACATATAAAAGCAGAATTTCAAGTTACACAGGCAAGCAACAAAGTATCGTATTCATTACTGTTTTGCTGAGAACTGCTCAGTTTAATGTTTTACAGTCCTAGGTGCTATAAATCCACAAGCTTCTCCAGATTGCCTTGGAACCAAGTACCTCCCTAGAATGCATTCAAGTTCAAGTATTATGAAGTTGAGCTCAGAAAGTCAAAGCAAAGAGACTAAATTAGTCACCCAAAGGTTAAAAAAAAAAAACCAACAAATTAATCTTATTTGGCAGAATGTACAAGTGAGATATATTCAATCGTTCAATGCTATTGAGACTTGTCCCTCAGAAAGACCCCAAGGCTCTTTTTGAAGTTAAATACAGACATGCTGGAAGCACACGTTGCTAAGACTACATATAGATGGTGGAAAACTAATGAGAAGTTTTCACTGCTCCATTCACCTTAAAGCACTGATCTAGGCTGTTAGCCGTCTTCACACAAAGGCTCCTCCCAAGCATAGGGTGATCTCAAGAAGACAAAAATTAGTCAGGAATGCAAATTTTTCAGTACTTGAAAAAATAAAAATATATGAACATGCTATATCATCAACTTTATAGCTCAACCATCAAACCCCACATGTATTTTTGGGCCGTGCTTTCATATACACAAACATGCTCAAGTGAATTTTTCTTCATTTCCAAATTTTTTCTTCTGAGTACATGGCAGACACAGAAATACAAAGCTCCTCCCACCCCACCCCTCTTAACAGATGGGTCTTTAGAAAGCCAGCTCTGTTCGGCATAAGATCCTTGCGATTTCCACCCCTTAGTGGCAAGGTCCTGCCATAGGGTACCTGAGGTGCTCCCAAGGGTCTGTGAAGTCCTCGCAACACCTCTGAACTGCTACAATTGCAAGATGTGAAAAATCATCATTTGCACTTTTCAGTTTTGGGGAAGTAGTCCTGCAGAGGGCTGAAACCCCCTACGGGTTTGAGGAGTCAAAGCGAATATCACAGAGCTGCTATGGGCAGCAGACTAATGCTAAATAAACATCACTTATGAGTACATGTAACGAGATTCGAACGCCAGCCCCTCGTGGACTGGTGAACCTTTTATTCAAACTTTATTAAACTGAGCAAGGCGTTTAAGAAACAGTCAGGAAGTGGAGAGTTGTGCTGAATGTTTGTATGTTGCCTACACAAACAGGCCCAAAATATGTTACTCAAATCATAAGACTCCTCTTTTTTTACATGCACGCAAATCATTGCCTACAGCATGTGATCTCGAGGGCTAGTATCTAGACCCCTGCTAGCTAACTTGTATTTTTATGGACACAAAACTATTTCTAAAACTGTTGTTTACAAGAAATATATAAGCCAGAGAAATTCTACAAAACTCCATTTACATAGCCTTGTGATACAGAGCAGGAAATGCTTAAGCTAAATTAATGACCGCAAGTAAACAAGAAAGCATTGTTTTGTGGTTAGACAACTCTAGTTCTGAGTTATGCAACTCATTTATCTGGTAACCTTGAGTATTTCTGAAATTAAAGTTGCTCTTTTCCACTTTTAAGACTCAAGAAAGTCCTGCTTAGAAAAGCTGATACAATACAAAACTCCTTCAAGTTCATGCAAAATAAACTGGAAAGAAACTTGTAAACTTAGAAGATATAAAATGTCAAGTGTGGGGAAGTGAAAAATTAAAACAAAGAATGTGCTATTTCTGCCAAAATCTAGAAAAACAAACGATAAAGAGTAAGGAACTAATATTTGGCCTACTTCTGCCTCCAGTTCCTGCGTGGGAGCTTTAGCTCAAGAAACACTGTATTTTTGCAAACAAAAACAGTATTAAGTAGCAAGATGTTAGTGCAGCTGACTTAGTGTAATGCTGTTTTCAGGAATAATTTTTTCCCATTTCTGCTCAGTATTATTCAACTCAGATCCTTTCAGTAAAAGTTCGTGTGAATGTTTTTTCTTCTGTATTATGTCAAGTATCAACTTATTTTTCAGTGTTTACATAGTAATAAATTAACTTGTACACAGGAGAAATAAAAAAGTTAGCAGAAAGTTTTAATACATCATAATGCACATTTATAAGTGACCTCAAACATGACTTAGTATTTCAAATTGCCACTTTTAAGTGTCTGCTGATGAGCACAAGGCACATCTCAATGATGAAACGATGGTAAGCATAGTAACAAGCATTTACCATATCCCAACATGACTTTTACCAGCATTAACAGTAACCCTAAAGTCTATATTTACATTTTCTTTTTCATGCATATTCATTACCAAAGCAAAAAGCTTACTGAGTCTCACGTATGGTGGCTCTACTCTGGCAGGATACCACCCTACTCCTCTTAAAAATACTCAATGACAGCCTACAATACACTACATAATAACTGACAAAGCTTATAGCCCTTTCAAATTAGAGCAGATTTTAAGTGATTGGGTGACAGATACAAAAGTCTTAATTCTTATCACTAAATGCAGAATGACGTTACCACCTATCAGCATAAAGCACTAGGGACTAAACATTGTGTAACATCTCTCAACATGTTGTACTTGCAAAATATCCCAGTTTTTATAAATATTGTCCATGTGTTTCATGCCTGCATAAAGCTTTTGCCAAAACACTCACTTTAAGTGACATGGAAATCTCACTAATTTGGAAGGAATGTCTGCGAACCAATGAGAAAAGTCAAGTCTACTTTAAAACCTTGTTATTCGCCCTGTCACCTGCCAATTTGTGTTCTTTGGAGTAGTAATAATTAACTTAAATAATTAATGCACACATCCAGATCTAACTGTTGAAGCTGAGCTGACATAGTACAAAAGCCTTATTTTTTTAAGATATATTTTATAATGAAGGAGCATAATGTCACTCTGGGGACTTGATAGTGAATAAAACCAAAACCACAGCCAGCCATTGGACAAAAAAAATATTAACAAAGTGTTGCCCAAGAACATGTAAAGATTAGATTGCTATGGCAGCAGATAATGTTTGAATGTTAAGTACAAGAAAGCATGCTTCTATTTAACAGGTATACATAAGTATTGATAAATATATTTTACAACAGGCCAAGAAATAACTAGCCTAGAACATCAACTTAAGTATCAGGCCTGGCAAAAGGAAACATTATTCAAAAGTCTTTTTAAAAGAAGCACAGCAAACAGCCATAATCAGGGAACACTTTTTAAAAGAGATTGTTCTTGACAGTAATTCTAGGTAGGAATGATAAAGATATGTAATATGAGCAAAAGGACTCCTTTATGTACGCAGCTACATTTGCTCCTGAGAAGTACCTAACTGCAATTGATTTATACAATGTAAAAAACAAGTGAGTAAATACACAAATTATTTTCAATTACACAAATAAATTCTTTTTAATTTACAATAATGATATCTGTGGTTGATATGTGGGAAAACAAGAACTCTGTATGAATGTGTAATTTCTAGTTCAACAACAGTTTTGTTTCATACAGGCAAGGGTCTTTGAACTGCAAACCTTCCTAAAGAAAAACACTCCACTTGAGGTCAGGGTAAAGTAGCTCAAAGTCAGCATTCCCAGACATAAGCATGTACTGGGGTCAGGCTTCTGTGAAGGAGAAGAGTTACCCATCAATAAAAAAAAAAAAAAACCAAAGACTAGATGTGTGTTTGCAATAGCCATCGGTAGTATCTTCAGACAAAAAGGAATGATATCAGCATTTTATGTTCAACAGAATTAATGATAAGCCAAGCCTTGAGTACTCAGGTTTGCTGGAGAGTAAAAATACAATGACACGTTTGTCAGTCAACAGCTAAGGGGACCTCAGTTTTGTATTTCAGTGAGAAACAGCCACCACCACCCCCCTGGTCAATACTTTTTATGTGCTTGTACTTGGCTACTGTCTCCCCTAAGCATCAGTTAATCAATTTAAAATAAACAAAATAAAAAAAAATGCAACAATGCCTTACTCTAGTTCCTAATCAGATCCAATAATAAATACTGGGGAAAAAAAAAAAGCTTTAGGTTTTCACTCTCCAAAGTCTGTATTAAGACAATGATACCAGAAAATTATAAACAATGAAGAGCAGGAATATAAATGCTCCATTAAAAAGTATATGGTTTACCTAAAATGGTACAGACACTGTAACTTGGTCTCACTTTTTTTCTGATGACTGTTTTAAGCAAAAAAAAAAAAACCACACATGATTTTTCAACACCAAATTGCAACATACAGAGGCAAGTATCACAATCACAGAAAAACATGAAATTTTTAAGTCCTCTGTTACTTTCTCTAGGCTTTATTAGGCACTCACAAAGCCTTTCACATGTTGGGTCCAATTTACACTTCTAGGAAGCCCTGTAACGCTTCATCCTCTTACAGTTTAAGAAAAACACTCCACTGACCACCCTCTGAAATTATGTGCTCTTCTCAATATATCAAGCCCTTTGCCTCTACTTCAGCCTTCTTATTCACACACAGCGATTCAGGATAGAGAAAGTCAGCTCAGTGTTCTCACAGGTTTGTAAGAACTATGCAAAGCCTTGGGTAATGCTGAATAATGCCACTAAGGCATCCAGGAGAAAAAAAAAATAAATCCAAAAAGCAGGGGTGTGCCACAGCTGAAAACAGGAAATTTAAGGATATGTACCTTAGCTAAAAATGCCAAGCCTACAATCTTTATTATATATTTTTTCCCCTAAGACAGGAAGAAGAGGATGGATGATGGAGCCCTTGCATCAGAAAATGCCTACTACTAAGGAACAGAAAAACTAAACAAACAATTACAGTCTTTACTCTTCACCATCCAAAGCAAGGATACAGAAAGCTCTGCGGCAAAAAAGAAATTGTCCACAAAAGATTCCTAACATTCCTCTTTCATTACAATAATATAGACTTCAAGATGTTCCACAACATGAACTATAGCTTCGTGCAGTGCAAACCAGCTGACAGAAAAAGTACATTCTTCATGCAGTTAAAGCGGATTAGCTTTAAAACTAAGCAGAAATGGAAAATTCAGGACTTGCTGCTCTAGTTCCTCTGTTGAATGTCTGGAAAGTTCAAGTTTCATGAGTCTTTAAAGAGAGTAAACAGTATCTCAAGGCTGCAGAAGACTGCACTTGAAGAGCAAGAAGGTTAATAATACTGTAAATTATACTACTAGAGCTTTCTTGCAAATGTATCATACTGGAAGCTTCCCCTTCCAGACATGAGGTATTTGCATAAGAACTAGCTCTTGAAATCTTAAAGGAGCCCTCATTCAGTCATATTCAATCACAAAGGCATTGAGAAAGGATAAGGACAAGTCACTGCAGCGAGAACTCTTAACAGCAGAGCAGATGCTCAGCTCGGCTGTCACACTGCAGATGCAATGGACACCAGAGAAAATGAGCATTTTAAGTTCAGAAAAATCCTCCCTAAAGTGAAAGTGTCCACTTTGAATAAGAAGCACAAAACTGCATTGTGCCTACTCCAGAAAAAATGGCAAACGCAGCCATACCCACACATGATAAGCATCAAGCAAAGCCTCCTACTATTGACTTTATTTAACTAGGTCTTTCTGGAGTTGCAATTAATCCATAGGAATTTTCCCAGTTAGCAGAGACTGAGTGATTTTATATCAAGTCTATTTTTACAGCTGAAAAAAACCCTGAAGTCCATATACTCACAGATATGCCAACCCAAGATACAGAATACAATCTCCTAATACTGAAATCCAGGTGTTCCAACAAAAAAACACCCATAAATTACACATTATTTACTTGGCCCCATTCTAAGAAAAATACTATCAGTACTACTTATTCTTGAACTCAAACTATTACAAAAGTGGAACCATCAGCTGCATGTAACAGCACAAATAGAATGCACCAGATGTGGCTCCGACCTTCACACTTCATCTAGTTCCATTATCTGGGGAAAAAATAATTTCTTCTGTCACCTATTCTTGAGATAAACATGACAGGACTGTACTTTCTACTGTGCAAACAATGACTTTATCACTTCATATATGCTTCTAAGCTTCTTCCTTAATGCTGTTTTCACTTGAACTCCTTCAACTACCCCTTTAAACCAGAATTCGGCTATTGTTTGCTTTTTTTGGCACATTACTGAAAACAATGAGGCACTGAATATAATCAGGGCTAATTAAGTTGCATGGAGACTAGTAGTTTGTTCTGTGAGGGCAAGCACGTAAATTATAAACTATTCTTTTTCCATAGAAACAGCAAAGCTCCCAAAGCTGTCTTGACAGAGGAAAAAAACATTGCAATGGTCAGAATAAGAGTCAAAAAAGCTCATCAGATTCTGAAAGTCTCTACAAATCTCAATTGCGCATAACACAAAAATAATCTAGAATTAGCAGCAGTGAAAGTTTAGATGGTTTCCTCCGTTTCTAGAGTTCATAAGCTATTATTATTAAGACTGCCAAAAAAAGCAGCATTTCCTATTTACATTTTTTATTTTATTTTGATTTTGGTTGAATTCTGGTTTCCTGTTACAGTGCAATTGGCTTTAACCATAAAATACTTTTCAGGTCTACGAGTTGCTACCCTGAAATCATGCGACAGCTTGGCTACTATGAACCCACAACCTTGGCAGAACCAATTTGGAGAAATTGATAAAAATCTTTTCTGTAACTTGCTGAAAAATAATCACCAAATTTAAGGTGTCAGAACAAACATTTTGTTTTAGAAAAACACAAATTGGCTTCTGTTGCCTAAGCTGTCACAATGAAATATTTCCCAGCTCTAGCTGTGCCTGCACGAGCCTACTTGATCACAGATGAGGGGTTTCTTCAGAAAAGGAATCTTTATTTACATTGCTAGAGAAATGGCATCACAGAACTAGATTAAGCACCAACGCCTAATGTATTCAGTGTGGATGATCGGTCTGCGTTGCTGTAACTAACTAGTTCCTGCCAGAAAGTCACAAAACAGTCTATATCTGAGTAAAAGCAGCTGGTAACATACTGGTTTGGACCCACGGTCTATCTGGGCCACTAACTGACATTTACAGAAGAAAGTACTAGAGTCATTAGAGGACATATGAAAAACCAAATTAAAAGTTACATAATAATTTGCCTAAAAATGGTGTCTTCATCCTAAACAAGCCTCTTCAACTCTTCTGTCCTGAAAAACATTGGAATACTATCCCTTTAAATTCAACCAAGTTTAACCCATGAACTACCTAAAAAGGTAAATTGCCTCTGTATTTCTGAACCTGAACTAAAAAGAGATACAGCCCAGAAGCGGAAAGTTTGAGAAGACTACATCATTTGGGAATTACAAGAGACCACAATGAAAGATTTTACTATTTTAGAATTTGAAAACACTATAATGTTTTAGCTTTTGCTGATTCTAAACTCCTTTGCAGAATATAAAATTACTTAGATATTGTTAAGAATGCATTCTTAATCCTTTGATTATTAAAATGATGTAAGAAAGGATAAATTACAACATAATGCTAAATACTAAGGACCTTAACGTGTTCCAGAATAAGAAGCTCCATCTGTAAGTTTACCATTACACTACCAGGTGATGGTAGTGATCTCCCTTAAAAATACGTATATCCTCTAAATTATTTTTAAATCATCCACAAGATATTAAGATGATTGGTAAATCAGCACAATACCAAAACCTTACAAAAAGAATAAGTAGCTGTACTTAAAACTGGTTAGCTATAATCTTAAAACCTCTAACATTACCTAGAAAATTATAAAATTGATTTCATGGCTGCTGCTTTTCTCTTCAGAGTAGAATGAAGCAAATCAATGATGACTGACCCACAACCCAGCAGCTCTGTATCATGGTCCTCCACTTCAAATCTTTAATATGGAAGTCAATATGCACTGAGGTATCTGAATTTGCTTTACTGCTGTGAAGAGAAGAGGTACCAGTTCCAACTGTCTTCCTGCTGCCTCTCTTGCCGTAAAGCAGATCCCATCAATCGGGGTAGCTCTCCCCTGGCACACGCACCAGATCTGCCCACTCAACACAACACATGGAAAGAAGGCAAGCCTGGGTAGGTAAGTAGAAAAAGTATTTCACCAAAGCCTACGCTAAAGCCTAAGTGCTCACCAAAGCTCTACGCCCTCTGGAAGGACAGGGTAGAAGAGGAAAGAAAGCTGGATGTTCATCCAGCCCCTGCAGGGTCCCAGCTCCCCATGCCTGCCCTTCACCTGCTCTAACTCACACGAAGAGGCCACAGCCCCAAGCCTGTGTACCAGCTGCAAAAGTGCCCAAATGTGCTCCAACTGATGATCCTGATTCATCACACTGCTGGAAGGAGGCAGAACAGAGTCGGTGAGTGGTTTCTCCTCATCTCCTCTCATAAAACAGTACAAAGAGAAAGAGCAGAAGAGAAGCTGAACAGAAGCGCCAAGAGCTGCTCCTCTTGGAGCAGCACATCTGGCCGCTGCACGACATATGGGGAGATCCTTCCTGTGCGCATCCAAAGCTACTGGACTTTTATAATCCTCTTAGTCACGTCTCTGTTCGCCTCTCAGGTCCCAAGATTTCCCACTTTAAAAGTCTTTCCTCTCTGTCTGAAAATCTTGGCCTTTACACCCTTCTGCTAAAACTCTGGTCTGGCTAACCCGCACGGGCAGCTATGTAAATCTTTCCTCTAACTCAGCCACTTGCTTCTCCCACACCTCACTGGGTCCAGCAGCGCGCTCCCGCTAGACCCAAGCCACCACTCCGTTTGGAGGATGAACATTCCTTTAACTCGTGCAATGTAGAAAGGAGGTGGAAGGGAAGAGAGACACCAAAAGCATCCTAAGTTAGCGGGGAGCCGCAGCAGGAAGCTGCCAGCACGTAACCCTCTAACATGGATTAAAACCAGTCTCAAACTCTCTGCTGGCTATTCAAGCCAGAGTGGAAGCGCCATCACCAGCTCTCCAGCCATACAGGAGACCCACCCTATCAAAAGATTCTTGTAAATACAAGTTCGATATCACATAAGGCAAAAAAAGTATATTTAATATTGTATGTTTTAGTAAACTAGCAATAGTCAGCTCTCTAAATAAATACAGAAATACTTCCAACTAGATATTTCAATTTTTAAAAAAATGTGATTCTCATACAATCGATCTGTAATCAAAGCTTGCATCTTTCAGGTGGCAAGTCACCTAAACCTATACTTAAGATCTAACCAAATAGTCTTCTAGCACTCACTTACACCCAAACATTCACAAGAACATATTTTTTGTAAATGTTTAAATATAAACAAAACTTTACAGTAAGTCGAGCCTACTTTTTTCACAGCATAAACCATTCCTTATGTTTCAAACACTGGAATGACTTTTTTATTTTTGCCAAATCTCAAACAATCTAAAGATGTCACTGAAGGCCACTTAAAGTAAAAAAACCTGACTGCTGCTAAGCAACCCGGAAAACACCCTTACATGTTCAATTGCTTAGTGTGTTAAAAAATTTCACACATATTGAGAATCCATGTATTCTGGACTCTAATGACAGTAATGTCTTCCACACAGAGGGAGAAAAGAAAATTCTGCAGGATATGTTCATATTTCAAAAAGGAATTGCTTATAAAGGACTAAAGATTTGATCAACTTTATTCACTGTTTCTGCACATGGCATAGATTAGAAACAGATTCTCTCTTATCCAGTATTTCACACACACTCCAGAAGTAAATTTACTAAGGAAAAACAGCACTTATGTTTGTTTTATTAAAAAAAAGGTACCAAGATTCTTTTCCACTATATAAAACAAAATTTTAAAAATGTATTGCATACCCAGAGTCTTTAAATCAATGTTATTTTAACTGCTCTAACTGCATACAAACAAAGGCCATTTAGAGTAATTTAGTATTCCACCATTCTATAGCACTTCTCACCCATGGATGCACTTGCACATTCAGAAAAAGTAAGACCAAGTCTTACGTTCTTTGAAGTAGATCACGATGAAACAAGCTATTTGCATGTCAGAGTACGGATTACATACATACGTATCCTTCATTTGAATTACATACAAATACATATATGTTATTTAAATATCTGTATTACACAGATACGATTTTAAGCACAGGTGTTTTTTTTTAATCAAGTGATTAACCTTTCACTCATCATGGCTTTTGTAGCACAGCATAATGTTCTCCACAGGAACTATCTTACAACATAGCTTCTTGGTTAATTAATTCAGCAAACAGTTTGCTGAATCCCAGTTTGTATTCCCTCAAGCAATTCAATTAGCTTACCATAAAGGGCGTGGGGATTATCTTCGGAAGACATCAATCTGCTAAAGCTTTCCATAA
Source organism: Limnodromus scolopaceus (assembly GCA_028565335.1). Lineage (NCBI taxonomy): Eukaryota > Metazoa > Chordata > Aves > Charadriiformes > Scolopacidae > Limnodromus > Limnodromus scolopaceus. The sequence goes on from JAOXNO010000002.1 coordinate 8,452,475, forward strand.
CATAAAAATGCATCACTTAATTGACTTAATATTTATTTTGGAATTACAGATTTCATTTTTTACATTTCTCAAGATGCTTAGTCTTAGGTTACCAATCTCATATATTCAACTGCCATAAATTTATTGTAGGCACAGTCTGAACAGAACAGAGCCAATGAAAATAGATATAATCAAAGCCCTCCATTCACACAAAGTTATTGCCAATAGGGAAAAAGCAAATTTAAAGGTTAGTTTAAACCACAAATTCAGAGTGGCAATACAGATTCCTAAAACCAGACTTTGCTTGAAATGGAAAAAAGTATCATTACCTGTAAGTAGAATTAAACAATATTTTATAAACAAAGAAGGAAGTGGTGAAAATATATTTTAAAATGTGAAATATCTGGTAACTTCACCATGAAACTTTAGCATATCAATACAATTAAAAATTTTAAAACTTTATATAACAAGATACTAATAACAGAGGTAGATCATACAACAGACAGCTTGTATATGCACATATTACATTAAGGGAAAAAAATCGCATATGTATATCATATATGTTCAAATGTATTTAAACAGCACTTTTTTAAAAAACTAAGTTAAATCAGTAGTATTACCAATTTTGACCTCCACTTATCTATTAACACACTTGCTTTCAGGCCAGACTCACTTGGCTTAATGCTGATTTTCAGACATGTTATAGTATAAACTATTTAGCTGAACTTCATTACTAAAACGTTGCAAGTTTTCCTCACAAGGACATATAACTCCTGTCCAAGAATTAAGTTTAACTAGACAAAGCCCATGATCTGACTTGCTCCATGGGCAGCAGAACGGCATTTTGGTTTTCTTCTGCTAGTCATCCCATCGCTAGTACAGGCAATGAATCTAGATCTTACAGATGCTTCGTACCAAATAAGTAAGAAATAACACAGCCCAATCTTTTTTAATGTATCCATATTCAAATTATGTACTTGTTCCACTTGAATGAGGTCTCAATGAGGGCTGGAGCACCTATGCTATATGAGGACAGGCTGAGAGAGTCAGGATTGTTCAGCCTGGAGAAGAGAAGGCTCCAGAGAGACCTTTATAGTTCCTTCCAGTACCTAAAGGGAGCCTGCAGGAGAGATGGGGAGGGACTCTTTATCAGGGAGTGTAGCGATAGGACGAGGGGTAACGGTTTTAAACTGAAAGAGGGGAGATTTAGACTCGATCTTAGGAAGAAATTCTTTACTGTGAGGGTGGTGAGACACTGGAACAGGTTGCCCAGAGACGCTGTGGATGCCCCATCCCTGGAGAGGGATGTTCAAGGCTCAGGTTGGATGGGGCTTTGAGCATCCTGGTCTACTGGGAGATGTCCCTGCCCATGGCAAGGGGGTTGGAACTTGATGATCTTCTAGGTCCCTTCCAACCCAAACCATTCTATGATTTGTTTTTCTTTCCTTGGCACTCATTTTTATTTATAATTTTTGCTTTCAAAAGCTCTGTAGTATTCTAGCATCTACAGTAAAAATATCCTGTGGCATTTTAACTCTTACAAATAGAAGTTACCTATACAAGTTTAAAAGCTTTAGAGAAGCACTAAAAGATCTAAAAAAATTTCTATCCCACTACTTAAACATTGGGCAGGCCCACAGAACAAAAAAATAAAATCAAACAATCCTTTCTGTGGGACAGGGGGGTAAAACGTATGTATAAAAATATTACCAAAAAATTCCTCAGTATCTACATACTGCAAGCCTCACAATAACTGTATAAGCACAAAGATTACTGCTTATTTTTCCTCGAAAACAATACTTACAGACCTGATTCATATCACATATTTTTAGCGGAAAATGGAACCGAGACTCCACAAAGCCTCCCAGGTCTGGCCTGCACAGAAGTTTAGCAAATGGAAAATGGATGGCTCATGCTTCACTTGCATCCACACATGTTCCCAACAGGCAAAAAGCCAAAAAGAGGAATGGAGAATCGCTACTTTCTTAGTATTTGAGAGAAAGATTCTCCATACAAGTTTATCACGTTTTCTACACAAGGAGTATTTTTCCACAAGGTTTATAGTAACCCTTACACAGCAGGAGAGTACTGGAATTGCATAGGAACCGGGAATTTGAGGCTGTGTTGAGGCTGGCACTGCACCAAGCAGCTTCCTACCTCTGGGAAAAGGCTTAACAGTCAAATCAGATTGGGGAAAGAAAAGTAATTTAATTGAGATCCCAAGGCAGGTCAGTGAAGGATATTGCTCCTAGTTCAGCAACATTTCTATGGGGCTGCATTTGTACCTCTCCAGAGATGGTGTAACAGCTAAAACACTTAACTACATACACACATATCACTTATCAGGTACTACCTATGGCTTCAAAAAAAATCTTCAGCAAATTGCACATTGTGTGTCCTGTAAGGTGACCACAGTGTGCTCCAATAGTCCTCAGCCTCTAATAAAATGGGTCAAAAATCTGATCTTTAAAGTTCTAGGGGATATCAACCTAGGCAGCTTTAAAAAAAAAAAACAACCAACCTAAGCATTAAAAATAGTGCTTTATTCCACAGCATTTATAAAACTGTAGATCTCAAGATGCCAAATTCAGAAGACACAGCTGCTGGCAGCTGGCCATTTGGGAGGTAGTCAGCATGACTGGAGATCTCATGCCTTTTAAAGCAATAATGTCTATTATTGCCTGTCTTTCTCATCACAAGTGATACATTTATACATATTTTTTTAAAAACCCTTCATACTTCTTTAAAGAAAAGAAATCTAAAGAACAAGTTATCTCCTGTTTGTTCTCACTCAGATGTGCAAGGAAGAGACTTCCAGGAAGGGTACGTTGAGCAACAAGTCTTTCTGTGGTTTACACAACAGAATCCAAGCCAGAGAGATAACACGACTGTGCTCTCATCTAAGCTGCATTAGGAAGACCTGTTTTCACAACTTGCTAACATGCCATCAGTAAGAACGTAAAGCTCATAGGGCGCAGTGTAAAGCCTGGGCATGTAGCCCATGAACTACACCCCTTGAACCAGCAAGGCCACTCCAACCCACAGTCGGCTCCCACCACTTGGCCACTGAACCACCAGTTAGTTTATTCAGTTCCCATAAGTGAACCCTGATGCCTCAGTTTAAGCTCAAGCAGGTATACACGATGATTTTATTTTAAAAGCTGTCTGAAGGCATCAGAGCAGCAGTGCTCTATGTATTGCCACAGGAGGCCTGCGTCCCAACTTGCCCAGACAGGTTGCAGGTCCACTTCCCACCAGGGACCCTCCACTCACGCTCCCACCAGCTAGAGCACCCCTAGCAAGACTACAATCTGCACCCAAACAGAGCACACATGCGCTCCTCAGGTGGACAGGCATAGGCTAAAAGGAGGTGACCACTGAGACCTGCCCTGGCCACTATCTTCCCAGGGGTGGTGGGGACTCAGGTACCAGCACCCTACCCAGGCACAGGCCACAGCTGAGCCTGCATTAGCCAGACCCAGCCCTCACACACAGCAGACCAAGGGTTACGTCCTCATCTATGTGACCACACATGCTGCCACCAGCCACACAGCGGGGCCACCTTGTGTCATCTCACATACAAAAACCTGGGAGGGCATCAGTCAGGTTGGTGCAACCAAATGACATATGAAATGTCCTGGGCATTGTCCCTTCTTCTCAGTGCCACATGTTCAAAGCCCTGGCTACATCAATATCTAACACAAACTCTCCAAACTATTTCCTTATTTTGTCATCAATATACAAATATTTAAAGGAAATAGGACAGGATGCAATTTTGGCACAAGAGATGATACAAGGGTCAAAATAAACATAAGAAGTGGGCATAAGGAGCAAGTGGTCTGCTGCCCCAACATTTTGATCTTCGCTGCTCATTGTGAAACCACAGTTCCCAGGCAGAGGCCAGTGGTCAGCAACTGGCCTGTTAAACTGCATATCACACATCAAAAAAAATTTAGAAACACTATAAAATAGTAAACAATGACTTGCAAGATGATGATTAGCCTATATTTAGGAGCCACCATAAATTATAAGGTGGTAAGTGTCTAAAGAACACCAGTAATCACAATAAACAAATAGAACAAGAATAAAAGTTTTTAAAGTATTAGTTATTTTCTACCTGTTTAAGAGAACCACAGCTTAAAAACGCAAAGGCAATCTAAATAAAACACTGACGAAGCAGTCAGTTTCATTGACATGACACTAAAAGCATCAATAAGGCAGCATAAGAAATCTGAAGTGTTTAAGGAAAAAAATAATCTAAATCCTACAAGGACTTTTAGAGGAGGGATGTACTGACCATTTGTTCCCAGCAGATGTTTCTCACTGCCCTGCGGAAGACAAATTGACCCCTGTACTCAGTCACAAATTTTATTGACCCTGGAGTACAGTTCAGGCTGCAAAGTGCCACTTTTAACACTGGTATCTGATCAAGCATTTACCTAAGAAATTATAGTCTTATTCAATGCATAACATTAATAATTATGCTCTAATATTACAGTCCAATACTAGGTTTAGTATTTTAACTCCACAATTGAAAATGTAAAATTAATGTTAATTGTAGTTAATAATCCCCTGATTCCTTTCCTCTCTAGAAGAGACATTAGTGATCTCACTTCAGCACTGAACACTGCAAAACTGACAAGTCTCCAGATTTTATGGATTGTTTCCTTTTCAGAAAAAGGAGAAAAGTCCTAAAATGAAATTTTGCTCATCCCTTCATTATGGATCACTGAGAAGAGACTGGTTCCTTCTAATTATAGCCCCGATACACATACACAAAATTAATAAGGTCTTCCCTGTGCCTTATCAAGATTAAAGCTAAACAGTCCCCAATTTCTAAGCCTCTCTTATGTCAGATACTCCAGTCCCTCAGTAGTTCTGCGGTCCTCTGCTGAACTTGTCCCAATACTCATGTCTCTCTCGTACTGCAGAACCCAGGTCTGGATGTAGTACTCCTGATGTGTCTCACCAGGGCTGAGTAGCGACCAAGGATCACCACCCTCAATCTGCTGGCAAGACTTCCTCACAGAGCCCAGAACGCTGTAGGGTTTCTTTGTCACAATGCCACACTGCAGGCTTGCTCATGATCAGATTGTCCATCAGGATCTTCAGGTCCTTCTCTGGGATGCTGCTCTCCAGCCTGGCAGGCCCAAGCCTGTGATGGTAGACAGGGTAATTCCTCCCCTGGTGCTACACTTTAGGCGATTCCTTTAGATGAACTTCCTGACATCCCTCTTGGCCTATTTCTCCAGCCTGTCAAGGTCCCTCTGAATGGCTGACCTCCATCTTCACATCCCTGACCAGTTTTCCCTTGCTTGCAAGTACAAAGTCAGCAGAGCACCCCCTGTTGTCACCTTTTTGATCACCTGTGTTTGGAAGTTGTCATGAATGCACTCCAGAAGTCTCCTATGTTGCTTGTGCCTTGATGTGCTGCTCTTCCAGCAGAGAGCAGGGTGGTTGAAGTCCTCCATGAAGACCGAGGCTTGCAACCATGAGGCTTCTTCCAGTTGTCTGAAGAAGGTCTTATCTGCTGCTTCTTCCTAATTAGATGGTCTGTACTCATAACACCACCCAGACTGGTCTACCCAATGACCCCGACCCATGCACTTGGTCATCATCTGGCTCATCCGTCCCAAGGCAGAGCTCAGTGCAACCCCGCTGCTCTCTCACATAAAATGGCAGCGTCTCAGCATCCCAGCCTGTCCATCCTGAAGGGCCTGTATCCAATCACGGAAGGACTCCCATCCCAAGAGCTGTTCCCACAACACCTCTCCAACCTCAGCGAGATCACTGTGACTGCCTGCAGACCTCCAATTCCATCTGTCTGATATCCACGCTGCCTGCATTAGCATCAGGCACTTTAGGGAAGTACCCACTCATGTGGATCTCCCAGAAAAGGGATGAGAGCTTCTTCTGTAACTGTCCTGGAGGCACATGCCTAATGCGTGCCTTCCCGATTTCTGTGCCCTGGTTTCTATGACACGAGAGCCAGGATAATGACTAGGACAGACCAGTGTTGCTACATGCCCATCAACCTCTCCTCGTGAAATCTGGTTTGCAGCAGAAGAATTAAACATAGTTATGCCACCAGGCAAGTGATGTACCCATTCAGTCATCTAGAGTTATCTCTGTTCTGCATTTGTTGTAAACCCACTTGCCGGGGAGGGGGGGAGGTGTGTTAAAGAGATGAAAAGCTTCCCTCCCAGTATCCAAAACCTACACTTTTATACATAAAAGAGAATATGAGAGAGAATTCACACGTGAGCATTCCCTCACAATATCAGTGAACTTTTAACAGGAAATATTTTTTTTTAATATTATGTATTCCTATTCCAGTAAAGAGGATATCACTGTAGACATCTCTACATAAATCAGCTATAAAAGCAACTAAAGCATGAAGAGTTACTCTGCCCTGTGCAATACAGTCATACTGATCTGATCCAGAGACATGAAAGCCTAGTCATAAACAAAAATAAATACTGAACAAAGTTGCAGATATATTCAAGGAATGTTTTCAGTTGCTTAAGTCAACTTTTTTTTTTAAACTACCACTGATCAACAGGTAATATCTTATAGAAGAAATCCTTACATCAAGTACTCATTCCTTCAGCTACAAGAAGTACACAGAATTAATACGCTACCTGAACTGCAACTCGCACATAGTCATATTAATTTTTATGTTCAAAGTTCACGAAAGTCCCTATTGAGTCCTCACAGTAAGGGATATTACCATAAAAAAAATAAATTAAAAATGCTATTAGTTCTTCAACATAGAATTCTGAAATTAAAGGAAACTAACATGTTTCATTGTTTGACAGGCATAAAGCCAAGAGCCTGAAATAAGTACTCAAAATAGGACATATTTTCCAATGGAGGTAAAGATTACAATATAACCAACAGGAATGTGCAAGCCAGCAATACTTAACTTAGCAGTTCATGCCAAACCATGATAGTCCGTTGTACTACTTTAAAAAACACTGAAACTTGAGAAAGTGGTATTATTACAATTGTTAACAATGGAATGCAAGAACATTTTTAAACTACAAGTCACACAAATTCATTTAATATATTTATTTTTTGTAGAAATAGACTATTCAGCACTTTGGGGATTTGAAAACCTGACAAAGAACTTGAATGTTTTTTCCTGCTACATGCAAGTTAAAACACCAAATGTAAGCACTATTAGAAAGGTTCCAGTTTCGCCACAACTATGTCCTTGTCCAGGCTATGCTGATACATTGCAAGGAACCAAAAAATAACAATAAAAACCACCAACAGAAATCTCACAGTTTAGTAGGAAAAAAATCAAATTCTTCCTCTAGGAAAAGAAATCGTGTCTAGGACCTACTGAAGTAAAGAGTTTGAGAAAGTACTTCAATAAGAATCTGGTCAAAGAAAAGCTGTACTTAGATCTCTTAAAACTCCAACAGGGATGCAAGGAACTTTAAATAGGGGTATAAATAAAAAGCACTCTGAGTATTTTTAACTTCAGCTGCAAGCAAGGTACACTAATTATTTGAAGGATCACAATACATTTAGTTTTATTATACAGAATTCTGCCACCATCACACACACAAAAAAAAACAACCCAGAAGAGAAGTACTAATTCCTGTTTAGCCATTTAAACACAAAACCCCAACACAAATATAGCACAGTGCTTGTCACCTCTACACAGAAACCATCATAGTCAGGATCATTCTATTTAAGTTGCAATTGCCTATTAAGCAGCTAACTTGCTCAAAAAATCTATTAATTCATGTCTCTAGGGTCTAACCTCTAATAAAACTACTGTTTGTAGCAAAATCCCAGCAGAGGCCCAGGTTTCCTGGAACATCTCCATCTTCTTCAGTACATTCAATTACAAGTGTTTTTCTCCACTCTCCATCCCCTCCAAACTTTGCTTGTCACACTTATAGCAGCTTATCATTCTCTGTAATTGAAACAAACTAGTAGAGAAGTCTAGAAGCGGATTAAAAGTACACTTTCTCACATAGTTAGGCATTAAGTAGGGAAAATATACTTGTTTAAATACAGCAAGTTTCACCTGGTGGATCAGCAAACAAAATAAATTGGTTATCACCCAGGCATCGCCTAAGTACAGTCTTAGGATTGGGCAACAGTCTCAAGGGCAACCTTTAGGCAAAGGAATTAACAATTAGTTTTCAGCAGATTTACAGGAAATAAATTTCACCTAGATTAAATTGTGCAAAGAAGTTATTGAAGTATTTATGTCACTTCTAAGAAAAATAGGGCTTCTTTTGGTGAAAAATTATGAGTTAAGCATTTTTCTAACTCCCTATGACAGGCAAAGAGCAATAAAACTGAGGGAACAGGACCAGGGAGCGCTCACCCAATGCTGCAATGGCAGCCTTACTGCCTGAAAAATAATAAGTGATCCTTTATTATTTTTAGAAATTAGGTCTACATTATGTAAATTTAGACCAACATGATTCCTATAAATTCTGACCTACTGCAATTAACATATGAAGACACTAATGACAGTCAGCACTAAGTCAGCACTGGTCCCTGCTATTTTCCAAGATTCCCACTTGGTATCAACACCACCTGCTCTGGAAGATGAGCTCAACAGCAAACAGGGTGCTTGAGGTGCTCAGCACTCTTCAGAGCTTCCCGAGCAGGTGCCTTTCTTCATGTGTTTGGTTATCAATAGCCAAGAGAAATGCTGAAATACCTCATGAAGAGCAAACAAAACAAAATATAAAGCCACTCATTAAAAAAAGTCTCTAGATTCCAAAATAAAAAATTACCCAAGAGAGTCCCCAAACTGAAAGATGATGCATAAAAACCAAAAACAGAACAGAGAAAAGCTGAATTCTAACAGGCACGCAATTGGTTGTGGGTTTGTTTTTGTTTTTGTTTTTTTTTTGAACGAAAGAGCTGTATGTAATAGGGCATCCACACCACTGCTAGAGTTAGATTCTTCTTAAAAAACAATGATGTGGATTTGGGGTTTTTCACCCAAATACTGTTGTGTGATGGTGCACTATAAAGCGACAGAGTATTGAAGCATGTGCTGTACACACATCCCATCAAAACCCCCAATGTCTGTTAAAGAACATGACACAGAAAAAGGATTACCTAAAACCCAAGACTGGCGTAACAGTCAAATCCAAGAATAAAACACACCATGCAAGAGAAAAAAGTGTTGTTAGGGGTTTTTTTGTTGGTTTTCTTTTGGGGCATGGTAGTGGTTGGGGGTTTTGTGTTTCTTTTTGAGGCTTTGTTTGGTAGGGTTTTTATTTGTTTGTTTTTTTAAGGTGTATGGCCAACTTGCCTAAGTCTATTGATGGCTGTGACATTACCTGTTAGATTATACTTTCTGGACAGCTTTTCTAAGTTTAGTGGTTTGCATTTTTGTAATAATACTCAGCTGCTATGGAAACAGGCACTCAAACATTCACTAAATCATTCCACAGCATTAAGTCACCTGAGTGTTCATGAGAATTTATTGCAGAGTAGCTATAATTTAGAGGGCTACTATGAAATATCATCTTCTGTCACTGCTGAAAAGACTAGCTGTTCATTTTATTCAAATTTTCTTCCTGGAGAAAGTAAAATTTTAAAGAGATCTGATCACCAACAAACTCTGATAAAGACACACAGCATAAAATAGCTTACACCCCACTGCAAAGACTGAGATTTGTTTGTGGAACATTATTCCACTCATCTCTAAGTAAGTAATAAAACACTCATACAAACCGTTGGATGCAACAAGAAAATAATTATTCTTATGCTCAAGGTTCTTACCACAGCTTTTGCATTTTCTGATATTCTGAATAGAAAAAGCAAAGCTCTCAGTGAAGCTCCCTCTACCTTTCATTTAGCACATTTATCTAAAAGCTATTCAGAACCAAACTTCAACACACCAAAAATACTAAACTTCTTTCAAAGGGGGAAAAAAAAAATACCTAAAATATCAGTAGCACTCAAATCTGTCAATATTTTCTGACACCTGAATTCAGATTGGGTTTCTGCTTCAGATACAGCTGGTAGCAAACCAGCTACATCTTTTTGAAAGAGCTACCCAGTGTCTTGCTACAGCACTTATTCCAGGTGTGGATTCTATCTGACAATAAGGTACCCCAGTCTCCCCCATGAGCTACACAGTCCGCTGCGCCCCAGGGAGTCTCGCTGAAGACCGCACTGTCCCCCAAGCAGCTAACCACAAAACATTAAGCACAAGAAAGATGAAAATAACCATGGCAAAAATATAAAATTCAGCAACGCAATCACAGAATAGAAGCACCAAGCCGAACACTGACCTTCTTCAGCCTCTTTCTATGCTTGATTGTTTTTTTAACATTTCATCATTAGTACGGTAAACAACAGATGTTGACTAGCAAAGAAAAATAAGGGATCCCTGAGCAAGAATGAGAACATTTCCTTACAGGTTTTTTCAACAGATGCCTTTTCAAACTTGGCTTTAAAGACAACTGAACTAAAGATGACATATTCTCACTTTCCCGTAATATAAGAAAGCTATGGTAAACACTAGAAGAAATCATAAGTTTTAAAATTATTTAAAAAGTAGTTTTCACAAGTATAAACACGCTCTCTAGCAGCCAGCAAAAGAAGAGCCTTTTAGCATCTAATATAAACAGGAAGTTGTATTTACACCAGCTTGAGTTTAAAAAAAAAAAGGCAAAAAATTGCATAACTTTTGGAAATGAGAAATCTGATCATCACCACTTAGACTACGGAGATGTTTCCCTTCCATGATGCAGTTTCTGCATATTTTAAGAACTTCCAGTGAAGTATCTGGTATTAGAAACCACAGGAAACACGACCCTATGAATTGTGTAACATAAATTAGTTGCTGAAGATGCCACACTGCTTCCTTTCCAATGTTCCTTTCCTACTAGGGGGAGTCAAAGTTTGCATACCCAAAAGATGGCCACAAAAAAAAATAAGGGAGGGGAAGACGTTAAAAAATAAAATCAACTTCTAGTCAGCAGTATAACTGTCTCAAGTTCCTGGGTACCATTTACAGATCTGGCGTAATGATGCTCTTTGTGACACCCTGTCAGCGCTACTGGGTGCTTGAGGTGTTCTCCTACAAGGAAAGGATAAATAAGACCTATCTTATAGAAGTCAAGAGATGAGGTAAAAATTTCTAAAGTACAGAGAGGAGACTGAATGACAGTTATAGTGTTTAACAAATAGTTCATGGTTTTCTGACAGAAATAATAATTTATTTGCCTCATGTTTGCTAATAAGCAGTTTTTCATTATCAATAAGCCAGAAAGTTTTGATTTTCACAGAAAATCACTTATTACCGAGTCCAACACATACTTTTCTTCACGAAAAGCATAACTATCAGATGCAAAAGCTCCTTAAACCATCACCTGAAGCATCTGTATTCTAGACTGGACACACAGCAACCTCTCATTGAAAAGCAGGCAGCATTTACTCACTGTACTCTACCAATCATATGTTATTTACTACACTCTTATAAGGAAAAAAAAACTTTAAAAAAGAGCCAACTAAAAAAAAAATATCTCACACTTTGACACTGGTTACTACCAGATGACACAACTTAACGCAGCATTTGGATTCTGCTTAGGAGCTTTGTTTACCCTCGCATGCTTACTACCTCAGGCAGTAGAAGGAAGGACTGTGTGTGGGATGAGATAATGGAAATTTATTTTGCTACTAGAGGAAAATATTAAGGCAACCTTCAATCTTCTTACAGCACTTTGTAACTTTCGACCCTTTTTCCTACCACTTCACACACAGAAATACTTTTTCTTTTCAATACCCATGTATTTTTGGTTTTAAGACACTTTTGATGAGCACATCTTCATAAAGCAGTTGCTGCTGCTTATGAGACTTCTGTTCCTCTGAATTCCTTTCTCTTTACTGCATTACATAATGAGATTTTTCTACTACCACTGAAGTATTAACTGATTAAAGATTAACTCACCCCCAGGAGAGAGAATCTCAATTTAAAAAATTCCAATCATTGTAGTCACCAAGTCAAACCACAGCTCTTCAGTGACCAACCCCACTCACCCGCTCCTATCCCTCTGCTAGCTCCCACTATCTCCCATCGCTGGAGGAGGCAGGTGCTCGGCCAGGGGATGGTCAAGCAGCGAACACCTACAGCTCTCCAGTAAGTCAATGGAATGCCTTCCATGTGACACGCCACATGGACAACACTGAAATATTTGTGAGGGGTATATTTGTTTTGAAGATGTCGGTAAAATACATGAGTTACCATGTTAAGTGTAACATTAAATGTTTACATAACAGTAGTCCCAGAGGAAACAGTACCCTTCCAGAAACCACCTTCGTCTTTCCTTGTTAACGTAAACATGCCCCAGGATTTGTCAGTTTAAGACCTGAAACTCACCTCTGCTCTCATGGGCTCTTCAGAGCAGACAGCAGGGAACATCCCAGGGGAATCACCCCTCAACTGGTTTAAACCTACTTATCTGCTCTTTAGCAACAAAACCAGCAATTGCTACTCTTACACTATTTTGTCAAAAACTGCCTACGTAACTTCCACTGAGAGTTAGATAATTCAAAACATACTGGGACAAAATATGTAGCCTCAAGTTAAAAAAAAAAAAAGAAAAAAAAAAGAAAGCAGAACCGAAGGCAGAGCAATCCCCGAGGCAGCGGCTGCCGCTGTCAGCTCTCCCGGCGCCGTCCCCGCTCCTCCGGCCGGGACGCCCGGCTTCAGAGCCTCCCTGGCCGCCACACGGCTGGTTCCTCGAAAGCCGAGAGCACGGACCGCCCCGCCAGAACGGGGACACCGTGTTTTTTAAGCAGGATTTCTGAGAGCCCTCCACCTTCAGCGCTGCAACCTCCCGGTGCGGGAGGAGCCCCGGCGGGGCCGGCCGCCGCCGCCACCCGCGACGCCGGGGCCGCCCGGCCCCAAGCCACTGCTGACGGCCCGGGGGTGTCCCCGCCACCCGCTCCCGGCCCGCTCCGGGGGGTAACATGGAGCCTATTCCCGCTCCCCCACTCCCGCTCCGTCCAGGGAGGCCGCGACGGCACCCGGGACCGGTCCGCCGGGCTCCCCCCGACCCAGGGCCGTGGCCAGCCCCCGGCCACCCCTCTGCGGCGCCGGAGGGGCTGACAAGAGGATCCCCGGCCCGGCGGGGAAGAGGAAGGCAGGGCATGTCGGGCCGGGGACACGGCCCCCTCCTCTCCCGGGCCGCCACCGCCCCACGCCCCCCGGGGGACCACCGCCGCCGCCTCTCCCCGCTCTCACCTTGGAGCATGGCCTCCAGTTTCTTCCTGTCCACCCGGAATCGCTCCTCACCCCACTCGGGGCTGTGCAGGGGCCGCGGCGGGCCGGCCGAGTCCTCCTCGGAGCCGGGCAGGGGCGAGTCGGTGCTGCGCTCGCTGTTGGAGCCCGGGTCGGAGAGGGGCTGCTGCAGGTACCCGCTCAGCGGGTCGCACTGAGCCGCCATGGCGCTGCCGGGCGGACCCCGCCGCCGCTCCGAGCCCCACTCGGCCGCCTCCCCGCGGGACGCTATCTGCCCCCACAGCCGCCCCCCCGGCTCATCCCAGCCGCCGCCTGCCAGAGTCCCGGCCCCGGCGCCGCCGCCTGCGCCCGCCTCTGCCTCCGGCTCCCCGCCGAGTGTGCGCG
>JAOXNO010000002.1:8467767-8484359 GCA_028565335.1 Limnodromus scolopaceus
TCCAATCTAAACCTCCCCTGGCGCAACTTGAGGCTGTTTCCCCTTGTCCTATCTCCTGTGACTTGGGAGACGAGACCGACCCCTGCCTCTCTACACCCCCCCTTCAGGTAGTTATAGAGCGCAAATTTCATATTTCCCGCTTAGCGCCATGACAGTGTGAATTCTGCAACACCCGCGGTTTCATTTCTACTGAACACCGGAGTACTGCCCGGAGGGAGGTCCTCCTAGTGGAAATGTCTAGTATTCAGCTGTAGTGTTTAATTCTCCTGGTGGTCTTACAGCCTCTGTGGATGCTAGCCAGTGGCCTGTAGGCAACACACTGCTCACAAGATCCTGATACTTCTCATGACAATGGGAAATAAAACCGCTAAAGTGAAAAACAACAGAAGTTAAAAACAATAGAAAAAAATATGAATATATGCCATGAAACCACCGTAATCTCAATTTCTCTCACTAGTTTGCTTGTAGCATGACAATACTTCAGGTGTGCAGGGAAGTCTGAGGAAAGACTGAAAGTCTTTTTCTTCCCAATTGAGAAGTTTAGAGTTATCAAGTGCCTTTTGTGTTTTTTTTCTTTTCAGATGGGAAAGTGAACACTGTCCACATCAAAACAACCTAAAGCTCAGCGAAGTCTGCTGCCTCACCTCCGATCAGCAGCAGCTGGAGTTGTCTGTCTTCTAGATGCCAGGATCAGTGAGTTACACAACCCAAGTGTTCAGAAGTTATGAGCCCTGACAGCATCAATTACAATCCACAGCGGCTACAGGTGCTTAGTACCACTGAGCAAAACAATTATTTGGGTATTTTCCACTCATAAACTAGCGAGATTTACAGTCAGAGATTCTCAATGTAGGAGGTCCCTTTCCTTGTGTTTTATCATCAGTTCCTGCAATGTAGCCACAGAAATCTTCTTTCGCATCAATTAACTATGGTTGAACTCAGCAGCATTCTTTTTCAGCAGCCACATAAACAATATAATAATTCAAAGATCTCTTAAAAATAATGATGTAGACAGTTTGATATTTTTTTTTCACTGAAAATAACCCTTTCATGGTGTGGTTTTCAACTAAAAATAAGATGTAAACTCTTTGATTTCCTATTTAAATCCATATAAATGATCAAAAAAGGAAACAGTGTTAGTGATTAGGAGTTGTTATTGGTAGTATATATTCAGTAGAGTATCACTTCTGTTACCTAAATGGCATTTTATTTCTCCAGTATATTGCAGTGGAAGAATAAAATGTCTGTTACACAGAAAACTAGAACTAAGTAGAAAACCACATTTTTAATGGCTAAAATAATATTAAACGTGGATACAATTGGGGAAAATGGGTGGAAGCTGGCAGATAAAAGATCAAATGGCTAGAAAGAACATCAGCTGAAGTTGACTTTGGCATATATAATTTATGTTGGCCATTCTTCTGTGGCCAGTAGCTTGATCAAAGAAAAGAATAACAGGATCTTTCACATTTTGGCATACCATGTCTATTTTGCTACATTTCCCCCTTTTTTTTTTTCATTCTGGTCTCTTTTCCTCACCTCACACACATAATATCTGCAAATCTCAGAAAAAAGCAAAGCCGAATATGTATGTTTTATTCTCACACTCAGCATATATGCAAAGCCTATTGTGTAATATTTGTTGGGGTGAAATGGATCCTACGATTTTAAGGGAGATTCATGTATTGTTTGATCTGCTGCGTCTGTTTGGGACTGTGTAAACCCCCCAAACTGAGAGTGCTATAGGATTTCTCCTGTGAAGAATGTGGGTCTATCCTTGGACCTGGGGACAAGAAGTGACAGTCACCAAGCAGAGAGCAGCATTAGATGGCTTCGGGTCTGCCTCAGGGCTGCTGCCAAAGCATGAAGCTGATGTATTGCTATCTTTCCACTCCACAAGCACAAGACGTAGAGGTTATCTATAAATGGAAGAGTGATGCAATGTAACTTATTATTAATACAGCACAGTCTGTATCCAGAGCTTGCATCTATTTATATTCTCAAATTCATTTACTTCACAACACCATTATGAAGCAAAGTGACGTTATCTGTGTTTTTTTGAGGAATGAGCCATGTGCAAAAGACCAGCTGAGGAAGCTATGAAGTGAGGGTGGGGAAAGAGAAGGAGGCATGCAGAATCTTTAGAAGTGATCTGTGTTTTTCCAGGGAGAATGCTAAATTTCGTTTTAGTTGTTTAGGAGAGTTTTGAAAGGCATTATTTTTTACATTCATTTATTTTGCAGAAGAGCCCATAATATTTTTACTTTCATGATGTGCCATATTCCCTGAGCAGGCCCCATTAACTCTAATTTCTCAGAATAAGATAATGTGACCTACTGTGTACTAAAGTACTGTGCACTTAAGGCACACCAGCAAATAAATTAAAGGTCCTCCACAGCTGCTATAAAACTTTTCCACTT
Organism: Limnodromus scolopaceus; assembly: GCA_028565335.1. Taxonomy (NCBI): domain Eukaryota; kingdom Metazoa; phylum Chordata; class Aves; order Charadriiformes; family Scolopacidae; genus Limnodromus; species Limnodromus scolopaceus. The sequence continues at coordinate 8,470,188 of JAOXNO010000002.1, forward strand.
CTAGAAATTCCCAAGATAAATTCTTTTTCTAACCATAAGAGCAGAGAGATTCTGAAACATCTTCTTAATTATACTGAATCATCAGACTATAAAAAAAGATGGAAAGAGATCTCAAAAAGGTCATCTAGTTCATCTCCTAACTGTGCTGAGTTTGTTCCTGACAGATACTTGTTTATCCACTCCTTTGCAGTTTCTAATGATGAGGTCTCCATGACCTCTCCAGGAAATTCCTGTGCTTCACTTACCATCAAGAAGTACTTTTTCCCCTTAATAAGTAACTTGAATTATTCTTGCTGCAGCATAAAGCCTTTAGTTCTTGTCCTGTCCGCCATGGACATGGTGAACAGATTATTTCTTCTTTATATAAACCTTTGGCGCTCGAAGGCTTTTATCAAGCATTGATCAGTCCTAAAGTGTTCTTTTCATTTACTTTCAGCCCATTCTCAGAAGTTGTAGTTCTTGCTGCTCTCCAACAAACTCTTTCCATGGTAATCTACATCCTACCTTAGGTACAAAGCACAAAACTGGAGACAGTGCCCCAGCTGAGACCTTACCAGTGCCGAACAGAGCTGCATGATCTTATCAGCTGTCTCACAAACTGTACTCCTGCTCATTCATCTCTGTGTCGTGCTTATCCTGTCTCCGTGGCATGATGTTACTGGCTTGTGTTGATGTACTCTAATCCCTAGGTTCTTTTCCGAAAAACTACAGTCTAACTAATTGTTGCTCATGTGTCTTTGTGGTGTTGACTACTCTCGCTCAGCATGTTTTCCTGGTCCTGTCCTCATTGAATTTCATCCTGTTTTTCTTAAAGACTGTTTTCCTGATTTTTTAACATCTATTTCCACTAATGCTGTACTTCTGCAGTTTTATTTTTTAACCAAGAAGCATACTTTCAGTTCCCCACCCGGATCATCAATGAAACATGGAATGGATATGGGCCCAGAATAGAATATCATGGTCCTATTTAATACATCCATTTTTGACAGTGAAACAATGACAACACTCCTGTGTGGAGATGCTTATTCACCCATTTTTTTATGTCATCGACTGACAATTCTTGCTGTACTTTATGGGAATGTTACAGGAAAGAGGGTTTAAGCTCTGCTCAAGCCCTCACATATGGCCTCTGCTCTAGTCCTGTATCTGCAGACATCCCTGGTCTATTATAGCAGCACATTAGTCTGATAGGATTCATTCTTGACAGATCTATACTGTCTGTGTATACATCTTCTTTTTAAGTTACCTGTTCCAGTTACCTGTTCCAATTTGTGTGGTACTTTTTTTTCCCCAGAATATTTCTGGGAGCAGAAGTTAAATTGACTAGGCTAAAATTTCTTGGTTACTTTCCTGCCTTTTTTAAAGAAAGTCGCTATATTTGACCTTTTATAGTTTTCTGGTACCTCACCTGTCACCAAAGAATTTTAAAGAAAGCTATTAATGGTTGTGAGAATGAGCAGGGGAATAAATACAGACTCAGTGAACCTGACAGAAAACCAGAGGATCAAAAAAAGTCTAGGCTTAAAAGTCTGACTGATCACACACAAGGTGCTAACATTTGGTACCATTCAATGTGCTGTATAACCTTATATATACACTGTTATTTATTACAGCTATGCAGTGTTAAACATCGTAATCTCTGGAAGACTTTTCAACAGGAGGACTTTGTGAACCTTGTCTTTGCTGAAACATTAGGGGAATTAGAAACAAATGTATGAGACTCAGAAATCCAGGAGTTTTCAGTCTTGGAAATTGCAGTGACAATTTCTGGCAAGAGCGCAACCTGTCTCTTTTGGCTCTCAGAAGCAAAGTAATAAATTCACCCACTAAATCTAATTAGAAATCAACTATAAAGAGAGATTTAAGTATTACCAATTAGAATGAATATATTGTTATTGCCTAATTTGTAAGGACTTAATAAAATAGCTTGAATTAGAGTGTAGTTAAAGATCCAAAAAGGCTGAGAACATGAGCATCGCCCTGGGAATCAATTTGTTATGTCAGGTGATATCCTGCATTGCTCTCAAAGGGACTGCATTATTTATCTGTAAATTCGAAAAGGTTGTTTTGTAATATTTTCAGTAAATTAGAATGTAAATACTAAATCATGGATTTCATAACCGTATTGTTTTCTTACTTATGAGGGAGAGAGTCTATCATCTCTCTCTCTTTTCCTTAGAAGCCACTGGAAGAAGTTCTCCTGGGTTAGGAAAAATTACTCCTACTCTGAAACTCCCCTCTTGCCTCTGTAGTCCTCACAGGTGATTTTTAGGTATTTCACATCCCTTCTATTTTACTCAAATAGGTTTAAAGCGGCAGGCAGGAAAGAGTGTCTTTATTAAAAGAGGGAACCTAAATCTAAATAATCTAAAATAATTTCTGATATAACTTTACCACTGATGGGAGTTTCTCCTTCACTCAAAGTCAACTATATAATTAAGCAGTTTTTCTCTATATTCCCACATTAACAGAAATAAAATTATAGATATGTTAAAGTGTTTTCTGGAGTCAGGTTCCAAATGGATCGACCTTCTTTCTTTATGAATAATATTGTGATCATTTTTGTTTTGCTATTATTGTACATGTAGTGTACTTTTTCAGCATCCTGCGTAGCTAAAATACTGCATTTGACAATGATGCATTCTTAAAAATTATTCTTCTATTTTTATCAGCACATAAGATTTACTGAGTTATTATCCTAGTCCCTCAATGAAGAAAAGTTCTCCTTTACACTGCTTAGGCATCCTTGGTTGCTCAAGCCTTTCATATTCTGTAAAACGGCTGGTATAATTCATGCATTTACACTTCAGTAGTAAAGGGTAATAGCTGAAGAGATCAGCTTTTGTTTATCTACAAAAATCACACAGAAAAAATGTGATTTGAGGATTTTTTTGGTTTTTTTTTCATACAACTCTAATACTCGATTTCACTACTAAAAAATTGCTTGCACTTTGTGAGTCACTGTTCTGTAAAATAAACCACCCAGATAGATTCAGAGATTAAAACATGCTTGTTTTTATTGCACACAACTACTTGTCTGTCAGTCCTCAGTAGCCACACACTTCCACTGTCAGGGCTCTGAGGGCACTAATAAGCTTCAATTTCCCAGACCAGCCTCACCTGGGGACCCACCTACACTCTCCACTCATTGGCCCAGGAGCTCTATTTGAGCTCAGCCCCGAGCGTGTGGTCCTGGTTTGAACTGTGCTGGAGCTTCACCTCTTGTTCTGTTTGTCTTGGCTGGACATTGGGCCTGTGTTGTAAGTAAGTATTTTTCTCTCTGCTGGTCCTGCTTGGGCTCCCTGGGCTTGTCCTGCCTTGGGAGCAGCCCTGCCTTGGGAGCAGCCCTGCCCTTGCTGTTCCCTGGTAGGAACTTCCCTGTTGGGGGAAGTGTGGGAATGTCCCTTATCAGCTGGCTGTCCTGGATTCCTGAAAAGGATCCCAGCTCCCAAGTGAGTTAGTGTCAATACTGCAAACTTAAACTGTTTAATTGTGATTGGAATTTCAGAGGTAATGCTGATGGAGCTATGCTGAGTGGGCTTTTCAGTAACACAAGGTGATATGGACATGGTTTTCTAGGTATCCAGCAGAGACCTTCATGAGCTGCAGCCTGAGCTCCAGGCAACTGTTTCTCTAATATCATTCACTCTGTGTATTCATGTATTTCTCCAGCATCAAAAACTATTATTTCAGAATTTCCAGTAATTTATTGCCAAAGTAACAGTAATGTCTATTTTATGCAGGTATAAGTAGCTGAACAAAAGATAGGGAGTGAAAACTCATATCAAAACAAAACACACAAAAAATTGACAATTTTTACTTTCACTTTGGAAATCGAATAATGTGTAATGTGTTTTATCTAAAATAAGTTTGTTGATTGAGCAGAACTGACTTGAGCAGATCATAGAACTGCAGGGAAAAAACCTAATCTTGAAAAGACCTTCTCTTAGTTTTTATTCAATTCCATTCTTCTTGTAATACTCTTAGTAGCTTTGATGTCTGGTTTTGCATGATTCTTGGAGAACTTTTTGTTCTGTTTTTAAAGACAAAATAAACATATGACCTCTGGTAAAGGAAGGGAGACAAAAGGTCCATGAACTTTAACACGGAACTGGCTGTGAGAGCAAAAAACTTCTTGTCCTTATGAGAAGACATGGAAGTACTCAGTAAGAGGCAGGGAAACTGCCTCATCATAAGCATAAAGAAACTCATAGTTGAAATAATCTTTCTCTTGCATGATTTTTTCTGCACTACGCTATAGAAGGTTATTTCTCCTATGGCAATTCAGAACAGAGTTTTTTGTCGATAATGTTTATTAATATTTTATATTCCCCATTTGTACTTTAATTCAGCATGATACTTCTCCGAATGTTAAATACAGCTAAATACAGCTGTTAAACATAGTGCAAACCAGCAGCCAAGATGTACAAATTGCATTGTAAGGACGCGTGAGAGCGGTCCTGTTTTCTTCTCTTTCAGATCTTGTGCTTTATTATATGGTGTGTAATTCAATCATGTAAATATCTAATTTAGCAATGAGAGAGGGGAAGATATCTTCCTTTTGGGAGTGTTCGATCTACCAAGGGAGATGACCTATTGTGTGATTATGTTTTTTGGTAAAACTAGCTTATTTTAATGTGCATATTAAACATGGGTAATGCCTGGAAAGATAGTAGCTTTAATTTTGCCACTGTGTTTCTGTCTGAGAGAAATACAGCCATGATCTAAATGGTTGGGGGGGTGGTGCAGGGGAGCAAGCCTGACTTTGCAGCTACAGCTGGCTCTTGTGATACTACAAATGTGCACCATTCCTGTTGGTGCTAGTAGCAAGATTATTAGATGCTGGAGTACCCTAATTTTCTGTGTAGTGGCCTTATACAAAGGTAGTTTCAGCAGTCATCCTTTTTTCTCTTCTTCATTTGTATAATGCTTTGGTGAAGCGGGCAATTTCTGTGGAAAGCCATTTGGTATCTTATGCTTTTATGGAGTCTTTTAAAGTCCACTATCAATAAGAACTGTTTCAGAAGTGGTAACAGTCTTGAGCCCGAGTGGTTCAAAGATGATGCAAACCACCTTTGTCTGGACTGTTCTGGACCTGTCATCTTGAGCTATATCTTTCAGGAAACTGATATTATAGAATGGTTTGGGTTAGAAGAGACTTTAAAGATCATCTAGTTCCAAGCCCCCTGCCGTGGGTAGGGACACCTCCCACTAGAACAGGTTGCTCAAAACCTCATCCAACCTGGCCTTGAACACCTCCAGGGATAGAGCATCCACAGCTTCTCTGGGCAACCTGTTCCAGTGTCTCACCACCCTCACAGCAAAGAATTTCTCCCTAGTATCTCATCTAGGTTTCCCGTCTTTCAGTTTAAAACCATTACCCCTTGTCCTATCACTACATGCTCTTGTAAAAAGTTCCTCTCCATCTCTCCTGTAGGCCCCCTTTAGGTACTGGAAGGCTGCTATAAAGTCTCCCTGGAGCCTTTTCTTCTCTAGGCTGAACAACCCCAGCTGTCTCAGCCTGTCTTCATAGGAGAAATGAATAAAAAATTGTTCACATTCAGGGGTCAAAGACTTAATGTATTGATATTCTTGTTCCTTTTGTTGTATGTTTTCCCTGCCCAAGGCTTAGGAATACATAGACAACTACCTGAGTCATCAAAATGCACCAGAAGAGTTTACATATTTAGGAGTAATGATTTTTTCCCATTTACTCCTTAGTCTGCAGTGGGGAATGAAAGAATGGAGTAGTACAGCCATGTTTCTAAACACATGGGAAACAGCTAGTCATCTGCAAGGGCATTGTCAGAATGGTAAGAAAACATAGGGTTTGGACCCTCAACAACTGTAAACTTGTACGGCTCCAAAGAAGATACACCGACAGCTGAGCTTAGATGATTTTACATCGGGTGAAAAATCTTAATTATTTCAACAAAAATACCTTCGATAAAACCAATGTAATAGAGAAACGGTTCTAGCACACAGTGGAATTAAAACCAGAAGTGGAAGAGGAGCATTGGCAGTTCCTACTATCCTAAAGACTGCAGCCAAACCAGCAAAGATTTAAGGAAATGACTCACAGTACTCAGAAGAAAGAAAAACATCATAGTAATGGCAAGAAAAGCTAGGTTAATGTAACCAAACTGTTGAAGTCAAGTTTACTAGCCCACAGAGGCAGAGACAGGAAGCACTGAAATGACTGAATTACATTCCTAAAACAAGTCTGTAAGAGTGTTTTATCAGGTTAGTGGCTGTAAAGGGCCAAGAACTTCAGTGGACATGAAGGAATACTTTTTGCTCTTGAACATTTTTACACAGACATGTTGGAGTAAATGAGTTTGTCCATGTAGCAGATAGAGATTTGATCCAGAGATCCTTGTGTAACAAATACTCTTTGGCAGTGCTGTGAAGCATGTTCTTTAGTTTGCCTAATAAATACTTGATGCTCAATTTGCTAATATGCTAATTTTTGAAATGTATAACATTACTTTCAAAATATCCTGTGTTTTGATGATTTCTGACTAAGGTTTGTATTGCTTTTAAAAAAACCCCACAAAACACAAAAACAAAACAAAAAAACCCACAACAAACCAAAACCCAAACCAAAAAGCCTATAAACACAATTATTAGCAAGACTAATTATGTAGGAATGCTCACTATCTTACTGCATGAATGAGCTACAAATAGTAAAGCCAAACCTGGCTTCCACTGTAATTACTAAGATTGTATGTTGACATAGCATTCATCTGAAAAATAGTTTAAGCCCTAACAATATTTATTTCCAAAGATGAATAATTCATTAAACGGTATTTTTTTCTGGAACAATTGGTGTTGCCCTCAGCGCGATCTCTGGTGTTACGGTGGCTGCAGATAGAAGGGTTGCCTGAAAGCCGTTCTTTTTAATTTTTCTAAAAGAGTAGTCAGTTGATGACAGGATGTAGACGGAGATTAGCACCCAAAGTCCTGAATAGATCTTACTTAGTACATGATCACCTTAAGGGTGGGCAGATATTGGAACAGGTTGCACAAGGAGAGTGTGGGATTTCCATCCTTGGAGGTACCAGAACTTGACAAGGCTGTGAGCAACCTGATCTGTTTGGCCCTGCTTTGACTGGGTTTGATGACCTTCCACCTTAACTCAGTCTATGATCCTATATTCTTGTGTAAAGTATACTGAGGATTTTTTCTGAATGTGCATTTCAAAGTGTTGTATGCTCTTATTCTAGAAACTTAGTCCAGACCACAATTTTCTAGTTTACTTATAAGGATGTTATGTGGAACTTTGTTAAAGGCTTATCTTACTGTTATTATACCCTACATCTGCTAGTTGAAGCCATGACATTCTTGAGAAAACTGGCCATGCTCTAAACCCTAATTGTTCAAAAATCACTTAATAATTTGTATTAGTATCATCTTTGATTATCTTTCCAGTGTCCCACTTTTTTCTGGCTTTGGATTTGGTGCTGTACTCTTGTGATCCTTTTAAAAGTCACTTTTTCTCAGGTCTGTGGTTCATGGCTCCTTTTTTTTTTTTTTTAGTGGTCTGATGTCTCACATGCACAGAGTGGCAACAGCCTTTGGGAAATACAGCCCCTCTACTGTGATAACTGGAGCTGCTTCTTTTCTGTTGTTCTGCATAATGCTTTGATTCCTATAGATGGGGGGCATGGGGACAGAGTTAGGTTTGTCACAAAAGCGCTGTTTATTGTCTAATGGAGGCAGCAACTAGTCTCTCCCCTGGAGCTACATGGTATCAAGTAAATAGTCATCTTTTGTAAGGTTGACCATGCTAGCATTGTTTTTCTGCTGAGCAATTTTCTGGCAGCAGAAGAGACAGATCTACTTTCTAAAAATGCTAAACTGCAGCCTGCTGGGATTATTGTGTTTCTGGATTTAGCTGATGTAGGTGAGCATATTAAAAAGATTCTCAGAAAACCAATGGAATTAGGCAGTCAATTTAGATTCATTTACAGTAGGAATCAAGCACCTAATTTATTTTTGTGCCCCCTGGAAATGTTTTTTCCACTTGCTGCAACCTTCTATGGTTTCATTGTTCTGCAAAGCTGTGAACAATATTGGAATTAAGGCAAATTTGCTTTTCAAGCATTGTTTGGAGTAGTGACCGGCTAGGACTACCAGTCACAAGTTACCATGGACCATACAGGAGGTATAAAGTACAAGTAACTTTGCAAATGTATTTTTACAGGTACAAATCTGCCTGTACTCTGAGTGAATGCCATAGTGTTTGAACTGGTGCAGTCAGCAGAGTAGTTTGATATGCAGGTATGTCTTCTGTAGCAGTCTGAAGGCCACTGGGAGGCTTGGATGGCTCCAAGGTATGTGGCTTACTGCACTCTGTCACAACTACCAAAGTATGTAGCAATATTTTACTTCTCTGGATGCATATTGCATTTCTGTATGCAGTTATAATATGGAGCTATGCATGGATGAAATGCAAAATAATTAAACAGTCTTTCTATTTTTGTCCTAGTATGTGCACTTTTAAATGAGATGAATTGCTAACTTGACTTGGTTAACCCTAGGGGAAGGCCTTTTAATTATTAACTTAAATAGTTGTGGGAGTTTTGCACGTTTTGGTCTAAGAATGTTATGCATTTTATACTAGAATGGACTGAGTGTGTCTTATCTGACTGTCAGGATATTTAAAATAAGCAAATGTCTTAATATCCATTACAAAACCACTGGCTGAGACATTGAACCAAATTAATCTTAAGAGGTGCAGCAGTGACTTCCACTAATAAGAACAGTGCCCTTCCATATGGCTGTCATCTGCAAGAAAGAGCAGGTGGAGTTAGTGAAGAGCAGTACAATTTCAGAGAGGATGTAAAGAACCAGGGAGATGGGGGCTCTCATTTATGAGATGTAACACAGCAATACAAGGGCTTCTGCACAGATGCCGTGTGCTAAATGAAGCTCACTTAACTAGTCTGTACCCTTCTTGAACTCATTTTGTGTAACAAACTGGATAGTGCTGGGGTGGCAAAGGGCACGTGTGTCTTGAGGTGAGAGCAGACGAAAGATGCATTATCACTTACGTGTAGAAACAATCTAGAAATACAGTAAAACAGACAAATAGTCCACCAGTGGATGTACAGTTACTACATTGACTCTGAACATTGATGTGGAGGAACAGACTTCTTGAATCCCCTTTAAGAGTGTAGTAGTCAGGAGACTCACTTGTAATATCCTGTCCCTCAGAAGGAAAAGTGAGCAGGATTTAGACCCACTCTGCGGTACCATCATATCAATGTTTAGCTAATACCATGGACACAAGTATTCTCAAATAGCTAAAGCTTATCGGTTGCATGTACATTTCATGACATTGAGATAGCTAGATGATTCTAGACAACATATGAGATTACAAAGAAAGGCCATCATTCACTGTAGTGTTTAAGTTTGGCTTTATGCATACAAATAGGTTCACCAAAATCAATAGGCTTACTTATGTGATTGCATTAATGTGTCTGCTTAAGTGTCTTTCTGGAATGAAGTCACATATTTTAAGCTACAGCATATGACACAATGTGTTTCAGGGAGAAAGTACAATCCCCAACAAAATTAATAGCATGAAAAGGAGGAGATAAAAATATGTGTTTGGCTGTTACTATATGCAAGTCTGAAAGCCTAAGTTTGACAAGTGGAGCATACTGTGCGGTGGGGACTGGTGTTTTGGCAGGTGGATTGTTGCTGACTTAAAAGTAGGTATTTTGATTCATGGCACAGTTTTCTGAATACTTTTCCACATTTTAGTAGGAATAAAGGTGTATAAGGATACTTAGGAAAAGCTATTGACTACTCACATTCTGGTAGTGAGGAAGCATTGCCAGTTATATACCATTAACATGCGGGTGAAAATTCATGTTTTTGCATCATGGAGCTGATAAAACAATAGCTAATCATTGAAAAACCTCCATGTGCTCATACTAGATTAAGTTTCACAAGCAACATTCCTATGTCTTACAAATGAGCTGCCATGGCATTGTGATTCCTGAGCTATGAGAAAATGTTTTCTTTGGTTTACAGGTGGGTTAATATTGGAAATTCCTAAGAACAGTGCCAGATATTATTTGCTCTGATAAGGAACAGCAGTTTAGTTTTTATCTTGCGTTTGGGATAGATACATCAGTCATTTACATTCAGATAGCACAGAGGTAGAAAATTTCAGGGTGATCTTTAGTTTTTTGAATAGTCCTCCTGTAGTTAAAGATAATTTTAGGGAGGTATGAAAAGTGATTCATCACATCTTTTCTTTTTTACTTCCTCATGGTACATTAGTTAGACCAGAGTTGTGTTTTAAAATAATCTGCCTTTTTTTTTTTTTTGCACTAATAGCACAGGTACTACTCTTAAAGTCAACACAATAAATGAGGGATTAGTTAAATTACTGATTTTAAGTTTCATGAAAGTGAAAACTTAGCCATAGGAAAAGACAGCATTTCTAGACTCTTAAAATCATCTTTTGTAAATGCAGTTGTTTCAATGTTTAGTCTGTTCTAAGTATTTGGGGATTGTTTTCCATGGATTTTGTTTACTTAGGTTGGAGCAGTGTGCCTCATGATCAACTTGTCTGACTGGAAATCTTGAAGATGAGGAGGTTCTCAGGCTTTGTGGGGCTACTTTCTCTCACTTCAGCCGATGCATGATTTTTCAGGCTTTCTCATCAGCAAGCGGTCCATTAGGGATGTTCCTGCAGCCTTTAGTCAGGCTGTCTTCATGCTAGAGCAAAGCCAGAGGTCTGTAGCGTAGTAAGTGAATTCTGCTCTGGTAAGGGTTGAATGACTTGACCCGAGGGGACCGACGTCCGAGAAGTGACTGCAGGGCTGTGACTGATTAAAAAGGCAAGCATCTCAGTAATTGGCTTGCCTATGGATAATTGTCGCTTAGCATGTTTTGTTACCACCCATGGCTTAAACCTCAGAACAGTTGCAGTAGCTGGAAGCTAAATATAAAGGACCTAAGCAGTGGCTTTCATCATGTTGAATTTGAATCTAAATACAGCACCAAGTGACCTGTGGACCTTTATCTTCCTTGCAACATGAATGTGTGATTAAAACGAAAATTAACCCAGAAAAATACCTAGTGGAGAACATACTGTCATTGACCTGGATTTACAGACTGACATAGTAGAATGGGAATAATCCTTGACAGTTTATGTAGCTCTTAAGATGATGTAATAAATTTTACACTATGAATATGAAATATTTAGTTTACAAATGTGTTCCTCATGGTTTTTTCCTTAGCGGTTCTATGAATTCTGGTTCATTGTTGTGAGTATATAATTATTTTTCCAACTTGCTGTCAAGTAGAATGCCTAGAGATTCTTTGGGTAAGGCATGGTATGAAAACACAGTGTGTCTACAGAGTCTGGGTCTAAGTGCTCCTGTGAGTAAAACCATGGGACTGGTCTCAGTTGCTTAGTCAGATGTATCAGTAAAGTGCCAGTGTTCTGACTGTTAATTGCAGCCTCATGTTTATTCAGCACTACAAGGATATTGGCTTAAAAAGCAATCTGCAATTAATAATGTAAATAATAATTGAAAATGATTTGGTACATTTTTATTATCTTATGTAAGAAACACGTCTTTTTTCCCACTCTGACAAATGAAATAAATAAGCTGTTGCAGGAGTTTTCTGTAATGCTGGAAAGTAAACGTACCTCTAATAGTTTATGATGGCTTGAAATCAGCATTGGTAGAATGCCTAAAAATTCTTGCTTCCTGTTGAAAGCACATTCAGCACACTGGGACACATTTGTCTGGATGTGATATGTAGAAGGTCTGCTTCTTTTTCTATTTACACTAAATTTTCAGTGATTCCTGTTATTTCAAACCACATACGCCCACACAGCTATGGTTACTTGGAATCTGTCTTGACTGGAATATATCAGGAGTAATTGGGTTGGTATGCCATCTTTTGTTGATAATTGGAAACTCTTGGATCTGACACAAGAAGTTAACAAATTCCCTGTACTTAGCCATATGTTTTAGAAGTTCTTGCAACAGCAATTTTCAGGTCATTTGTCTAGCTGGAATTCGAGAAGAAACATATGGCTACTGCTTATGTCCTGCCTTACTATTCTTAAGAGTATTATTTAATAAACAGAAAAGAGCTTATTAGCTGGTAAATTATTCATAGACCTGGCTGGAATTGTAACAGATATGCACAGGGACTGTTGAAAGGGTCTTTTTTAATAGCCTACATTTGGAATTGTCTGGGCAGAGCTATATTTCTCTTTTCAGTAAGACAAATAAAACACTACAAAGCCATTCATCTCAGTTAAATCAAACTGTATGGCAATTTTACATTAAATACTTGTCATGTGTGATTAAGAATAGAAAACCTTGTTAATAAAGAAGACATGGCTTCAGCTGTAACTTGCATTCTGATGAGCTGTGTGAAGCTATCACTTATAGTCAAGTAATTAAAGTGCTCATATGCATAGCAAAGATGACTATATATATTTTTTTTTTTAATTTAGTGGCTACATCTGCTTTAAGGCTATTCCAGATTTCGGTTCCAGTGGTCCTTCATATTAATATTAAAATATTCTCTGGCGCCATCTAATGGCGAAATTATTCGGTCACTTTAAAGTGAGAATAAACAATGGGTACCCACCACAGCCATTATTGCACTTAGGTCGGTCAGGATCAGTGCTGGGGCCTGAATATACATATAATAATAATAAAAAAGAATGGCTCCTGACCCAAATTGCTTCCAGTCAAAACTGTTAAAGGAAAAAGTACAGTAAACCCTACACTACTTCCTTTAACTGTTTTAACTGAACTGTTTTTTAAAAGGTTTGGATACAAGCCTGGACCGAACAAACCAGGACTGAAATCAAAGCTGAATTCTGAAAATAACCCATAATTTTGTAGAAGGCCAGATGAAAAAACTTCAATGTGCTGTTCACCCTTATTCTATTGGGTATACGAAATTCAGATAGGGATCTGTTGTGATTTAACCCCAGCCAGCAGTTAGAGCCCATGGCTGTTCACTCAATTCCCCCACTTCCCCTGGTAGGATAGGGAGAAGATGGAGAAAAAAGAGGAAAATAAAAAGCCTAAGCAAACAAACCACCCTTGTGGGTTGAAATAGACACTTTATAGAACAGCAATGGAAGGGGAAAAAAAAATAATAACAGTAAAAGAACATACAAAATAAAGTGATGCAATACGATTGCTCTCACCACCTGATGATCAATTACCCAGCCTGTCCTGAGCAGTGATTGCAAATTCCTGCCCCCCAGCCAACCCCCTTATATACTGAGCATGACATCTGTGGCATGGAAGATTCCTTTGGCCAGCTTGTCCTGTTTATGCTCCCTCTCAGCTTCTATGGGAAGCCGAAATAGACCTTGACTTAGTTGTTGCTATGTAATGCTTATACCAAAACAATAAGTATTATCAACATTATTCTCACACTAAATCTAAACCACTAGCTACTAGGAAGAAAATTAACTCTGTTCCAACTGAAACCAGGACAGAATCCTAGGTTTGTCTCTGGATATTTTCTTTTTTTTTCTGAATTTTTGCTGCAATTTGCTGGTCCTGTGTGACTTCCAGCAAGCAGAAAGGTGCCTTTCTGGGTGTGGGACTTACTGTATGGATGCATGGCAACAAGGCCAGTCATTTAGCACTATCTTCATAGCTTCTGAGTGTTTCAGAGCAGTTGTGCTGTCTGCACGGTCGGTAGCTCTACTGTTAATGCACTCCAGGGAGCAGAGAGTGTGCTGGAGGGTGTGCAAAGGGACCCCTCTGCAGCAGGTGAGGGATTGTACAAGGGGAAAGAGGCTGCAAGCCAAAACTTGAGAAACCTTACAAAATCTGATGAGACACTCGGAGGAGGTTAGGTTCTTGTAGATGAATTGTAGCCTGGAAGACAGTCTCTTTGTCCAAAGTAACCCTTAAGAGGCATAGATCTGGTCCTTCCTATGTGAAGGCTGTAGGTAATTCTTTTTAGTTTCCTTCCTCTCCTGTACTTAAGGTTTAGTCTTTCCATTATTTTTCTTATTCCATTTGCTTACCTTTACATATACTTTAACAATGGGACATGAACAAGCTTAGTGTTTTAACATCGGGTGTCATTGTGCCTGACTGTGACAGTTTACATACTGTTCTTGGGGAGCAAATGGGGAAATGTTTTATTGGGGGG